>VWZS01009079.1:325858-346917 GCA_013397075.1 Rhabdornis inornatus
GGGACGGGTCCGGGGCTCAGGGATGGCTCAGGGCTGGCTCAGGGGTGTGTCCGGCACGACTCAGGCAGGTAAATCCAGGCTGTCCTGCCTGGAATGGAACGAGCACTAAAAACAGGAGCGATGCGCTCAGCGGGTGCTGGGTCAGGCTGAGCTCGGGCTCACAGCCAGGTTGCCCCTCGCTGTTCCTGCTAGCCACGGCAGCCCGCAGCTGAGCCCTCCATCGTCCTCCTGCCCTAGCAATGCCTTTGGAGTCTGATGCTCGCTGTAGTTTGAATTGTGAGCTGCTCGGGACAAGGACTTCTCCCTCTGTCGCTGTTTCCCGCTGGATGGGGCTGGGATGTTGAGCAGGTGACTTTTCCAAGCACCCCGTGCCATTCGGCCAGGCTTGGTGCACGTCACATTTTACATCCCAACCCGTCCATTATCTGCACAAGCAGCCAGATCATAACCTGCTGAAAAATCTGTTTATTAAAGAGAGTAACGAAACCTCAAAACAAATGTGCCTCCTTTCCTCCCTTTCTTCCCCTTCGGTCCGTGATTGCATCTTTCTTTTCTACATCCCAGCATGAAACAGTAACACATTACAGCACAGAGCAAAACACCACTTATCTAATCTGGGCTATAATATGGGACAGGCCCCGAGTAGGATGCAGCAGGGGCCAGGAGTGGGGCTGGCTGGCAAAGGACAATGTGTGGCTGCAGATGCGGGTTGAGCGAGACAATTGAACCAATTATTCCATTCCGGGCACTTCAGCGAGATCGCAGAGCATTTCCTGAGCTTTGGTAGAAGTAACCAGCATTCCCATTCATCTGTGCCCCACCCTGCCTGCCCTGCTCCGTGCAGAGTGCAGCTCCTGCCCTTGTGGCCCTCGGACAATGCCCCGGCACGCTTTGCTCCCCTATCCCACTCTTCGTCCCTGTCAGGATTTAAAAATCACTAATTACTCCTCCCCACCTCTATCTAAGCTCGTGTAATCATTTTACTCGAATAAGTAATATTTTTGAGATGTTGAAATGTTTGGTCCTGTAAACAGCTGGGTTTTTTTTTTCTCCCTCTGAAATTGCTGCATTTTGGCAGCTGCTGGAGGGAGCTGCAAGTCCAGCCTGGGGCTGGTGGGCTCACTACAGAGTGCTTTGTAACACTTTGGGTGAGAGGAAGCAGAATGACCTGTGCTGTTTCTTTTTAGCACCGTTTAAGCTGTAAAACCAGCCAACCAACTCTCTTCCAAATGTTGGCTGCTGAGATTGACTGCACTCGTGAAGATAACGGGGGGGAAGTATTTTTCTCTTAAGTCCAGAGCTGTCCTAAATCAGCCAGGGATCCTGGAGGGCCGTGGAATGCTCAGCATCCCAGCCAGGGACATAAAGACACCAAAAATGTCACTTGAAGTGTTGCCTCTTCTTCAGCAGTAACTCTGCTCCAAAAATGCAATTGATCTCCTGAGAGAGGAGGGATTTCTTCAGCAAATGCAAGCTTTGTGAGGAAAAATATATGAGCTGTTGGGCTTGCATTCCTTCTGTGTGTGCTCCAGATCCAGGGACTCGGGGTGCCACAGCAGCCAGGGGATCTGGGGATGGCTGTGTGTGGGTTACACACTCCACACGGTGCTGTAGGGTTGAATTAAAGTTGTGTCCAGATTTAAAATCACTTCAAGCAGTTACTGCAATGTAAACTGAGCAGTGGGGGTTTGTTTTTGATTTCATTCAGGTTTTTTAGCACGATATTGTTGCTGTTGTCAGATCTGGGCCGGATCACAGCTTTGAACCAACGTGAATAGGAAATTTTGGCTCAAGGAGGTTTAGGTCTTGCTTTGCCTGTGCTGAGAAGCAGCCGGAGCATCCTCAGCTCCAAGGACTATTCTGCAGGATGGGCTGGGGGATGAGCATGTGATGGCAGGAGTTTTACAAGTGTCTAAAAACAGAAGCTTATAATGAAAGTGCTTCCTCAGCCATAACTGTAGCGTGCTGGCATAATTGGAATGCTGAGTGGTGTGCTGGGTTTAGGAAGGTAATAAGAACTGCAATCAGTATTAAATAAAATGTATCTTCCTTTAGGGGAAATAAATGTATATTAAATCAAATATTCATGAATCCAAGTTAGTCTTCATACATTACACAAACAGTTTTTCAAAAATGCAGCCATCCTGAAGGCCGGGTGTGATGTGTGTGACGGAGAGGGATTAGCTTGGAGCTGGGGAGAGGGAAAGGGCCTGGCCTGTCACCACCTGAAGGAACAAAACCCTCTGGGCTCCTGTGAGGTCTTGCCCGAACAGCACATTTGGGAGTGTGGTTTAAATCGTGCAGAAGTGTTAAAAGAAGCGAAACTGCCTCTTTACAATATTTACCATCTCCAGCAAAACCTGGCCATCCACATGAGCCTTCCAAGAATGGAAACCCGAAAGAGGAGTGGGTTTCAGTTCACAGATATTGCAGTAAATGCTGATTCCCTGCCAAGGGCAGGGCTGAGAGGATTCACTTGCCTGTCCTCAGTTTTTTTTTAGCTCCTATGAACTTGTGTTTTCCTGCCTGCCCTATACACACACACAGAGGGGAGGAGAACATCCTGCAGGAGAGGCACAGCAGAGCCCTCCCTTTCCAGCCAGGCTGAGGATTGTCCCGATTCCAGCACCCCTGGGATGAGAGAAAAACGTGAAAAACTCCAGCTTGGCAGCAGCACAGAGTGTGGGTAGCACACACACGTGAGCTCAGACCTCACAGAGCTTCCTGCTTCTCACCTGGAGCAATCCTTGGTGCCAACAGGGGCCGTGTCCTGCCCAGCTCTCAGAAAGGTGTTTCTTGTTTGTCACAAGGGGGCTCAAAGCTTCACAGCCTCCGTCCTGGTTTCAACACAGTGTGGTGCCAATTTGGCTGCAAGTGTGGGGCTCGAGGGGGTTTGGTTTCATGCCTCTCAAGGCAGGCTGTGCTGTTAGCTAACACCTCCGTGTTTGGGAGCAGTAAAAGTTCAGGGATGGATCTGCAGGTGTTTCCAGGAGAGGGTTTGTTGGTTTAATCAAATTGGAACTCGTCTGGAGTTGTGTCAGCAGAATTCTTCTGTGCAGTTTGTGAAATGTCAGTGCTTTTATCCAACAGCTACAATCAATTTGCTGTTTGATAAAATAAGCAAACACCTCCAGGCTGCATCCTTATCCCTGCCTGTATAAACAGAGGGGCAGGGAGACACGGGCATGGATTCTGTTACCTTCCTGGGGCGAGGAGGGTTTCGTTCCTCGAGGCTTCCAAAAGAGCTGTGGAGAGAGGGCTAATTTGTGTCATTTGCTGAAACCACTGGGCTCTTCTTCCCTGCTTGGGGAATTATTGATTTTATCACTCTCCGACCTTACACGTGTCACTGTCTTGTGCACGCTGGCCTGTAGGAAGTGCTGTCTACTGATTCACAGCTGAGGAATAATTCTGGTTTGTTTGTGATTACTCTCTTATTTTTTGGCTCATCAGCCATATGCACCTGCTCTTTCTGCCAGGCTTAAATCCTCAGAAAAAAAATGTTTCAAATAATACAAAATACCCAAACAAAGCCTCCCTGCTTCCCTACCACCCTGCCACAACCCAAACACTTTTATTCCTCTCTGCACATGTTCTTCTGTAAAGACTCATCACTGTCCCATTGATTTCATTGTCTGGGTGTCTTCAACAGTTTTCCTGGATCTCTGCGAGTCAGGGAGAGTGGAATATGATTGCAGATATCAAAACATGAGTGTGTAACCCTATTGAAGTGCTGTCAGGCTGGCTGAAGTGCAGGGGGAAGGGGGTTGCTGTGTTACTGTGCTGCTTCCCTGCCAAAAAACTCAGCTCCTGCTTGCAGAAATGGAGGGGGGATGAGCAGAGACGCTGTTAGGGAGGAGGGTTGGTCACAGGGAGGAAATATATGGAGCATCTACGAGAGCTTGCATGGTACATTAATTGTCTGTAGCTTTTTCCTTTCCTTCCCAAAGCAAAATTAATTATGGGGAGGTGATGTTCCTTTAATGAACATCATTTAATTTAAAAAAACGGACAAGTAAGCTATCATTAGGCCTCTTACTTAATGTAGTGTGTTTTCTTGAGCTGAATCTGGTTGTTGTGGCAGGGTGGAGGTGAAGGGAGTCCCTTTCCTCTCTGCTGAGGAATCACACAAACACAGACTCCAATCTCTGCTTGCCTGTGGGGGACACTGCTTGACCGTTTATTGCATATTTGATCAGCTTATTTCTGCATGCCAGAGCCTCCCCGGGGTGTCAGGGGGACTCTGGGCTTCAGATTAATTGGCAGGGCAAGCAAGGGAAGGCAGGGATGTTCTGTGTGGGGGTGTATGTTGGGTTTTGTACCACTTATTAGTGGTTTGTCATTAGTTTTGTTTGGTTTTTTTTGTTTGTTTGTTTTTATAGTTGGGATTAATAGAAACACAATTGAGGTGATTCTCGTGTCTGGTCTTGGATGTTTATCATATCTTATAGAAATTACAGGAAGTGTGACAGCACCTCTAGTTCCTGGCTAGAAGTGGGAAAAATGGCTCCAGCTAAGCCTGCTTCAAGTTTTAAAGTTTTAAAGTTAAACAAACCAATAAAAGTTTAACACCTGCATTATTTATCCTTTTGACCCAATAATAGATTCCCATGACTTTTAGAGTGACATTGGACTGACCAACCAAAGGTCACTGCCTGAACTCTGTGAGGAAGATGAACAAAGAAAAAGACACTACCTAAAATTCTCCATTTTGTCTCATATCCACTACTGCACATAAAAACCTCAAATTTCAAACCCATCACCCAGTGAAAATACACACACCTAACCCAGCACACATTTGTGATTTCTAATTATTCATATTCATATTTCCAAGCTTTCTCCAAGGTTTCAGCTCCAGAGCAGTGTTTTCCAGGGGGTCTGTGCCTGGGAGCACAGAAAGCTCCAAAACTCCAGATTTTTTGGGATCCAACAGTTCTGTGCCTGCTGTGCAGAGCTCCCAGTCTGGAATGATCCCCCCTTTCCTCCTAAAGGCACAAAGGTGCCGTTTATGGGTGATCCTGGAGCTCAGGGACACAACTCACCCAGGCTGGGGCTGGGTTTGCCCCACTCTGGTGAAAATAAACTCAGATGAGTTTATTTATTATTAATACAAAGCATCCCTGCTCCTCTTCCACCGCCACCCTTCATCAGCTGAGCAGCACAAAAACACAGATCAGGCAATCCAGGCTGGAGGCACCACCCTGGCACTGCCACCCCTCAGTGAAGGGCTTCCAAAACAAGAATAAAAATCATAACAAGTCCAGGTTTTAGTTAAAAATACGAGTGGTGTGTTGGTAAATTGAGGGGAGGGGTGGCTGCTCTGGTTTCAGGTTGTGCCACGTGGAATCGTGGCTCTGAGAGGTTAATCTCCAAATTAAATTGGTGGTGCCTCTTAAGGACTGGGCTCTTGTAAAATCAAATTGTCTGCTAAAGACAGCTGGCTTCAAACATGCTTATAAATAAAATGGTCAAAATTAGGGATTTTTTTTTTTTCCTGTAAGGAAAGCGGCACATGGGAAAAATAACTGGAGTTTTTTTTCTAATTGCTTTTGCTTTTCAAGATTGAATATGGTGTTCCTGGTCTGATTTGTGACTTTATATGAAGCGTCATTCTTGATATGTGTGTTATCTCCATTTTCAAACATAGGCTTTTTATGGAAAACTAGAACTTAAAGTGCAGTGGATGAGCTGAATGGGAGCTATTGAGTGAATAGGAGCTATTCCATATAAGTTTTTAGAAAAGAAAAATCAAAATACCCCTGTACAGAGTCACTGCTGGAGGTTTTTGGCAATACTTGAAGGCCAAGTAGGAGGAACTCAAACCCATTTTTGGTCTTTCTGCCGGGGCTCCCGAGCTTTTGCAAAACCCATTCTCGCTTTCTGTGGTGGAGTTTGGATCAGGCAGTTGTTGCTGTGCTGCCAAACCAAGCATCCTGACTTTCAGCTTTTTGTTCTCCTTTGCCCTCAAGTGGCTGTTTGCAAATGAGCTGTTGGTGACACCCGAGTGACTGTGTTTGACTTAATTTTTCTTTTTCCTCCCCTGAAGATTTTTTTTTTTTTTGGGCGGGGGGGGGAGGGTTAACCTACATATGTAGGTACAGAAATACCCACTCTTTTTATTTTATTTTATTTTATTTTCCACAACATCCACTTGCTGTGTGTTATTTGCTCCCACCCTCGAGGGGTTATTGCATTTGTCATCTCCTTTGCCATGCGGGGCGAGAGGCAGCGTTTGTTAATACACAGGAGAGCTGGCACTTCCAGGGCTGGGAAATGATGCACTTTGGGAAGTCACCTGAGGTGAGAAGTGCCACGGGAGGGTAAAATGTCATGTGCCTGAAACAATGGCCGTGAGCAATGATCATCTGCAGCTCTCACCTCGCAGGGCCGAGGTTCTGCCACCCAATCTCCCGTGCTCAGATTAACTCAGGAGCATTAAACACACGCCCTGTGCTGCCTGCTTCCCCGTTATCTGCTCTCTCAGCACAGAAATGCTTGCTTCTCTATACTAAAATGGGATTTTTTTTTTTTTAACTTGGAGAAAAGCGTATTCCATTGTTATTACCTTCATTCCCAAGCTGTGTTTATACTCTGATAACTGCCAGCCTAGTTTCCAGCAATAGCTGCCGATAGAAAAGATTACCTCTGTATTCTGAGCGTTTTATTGACTTGTTCAATAGCACTTTTCTGTTATTTGCCATGGCTGGAGGGGCTGGCCACGGGGCACGAGAGGCACCAGCCGCCCTTTTGCTGTCCCCAACACAGCACTGCTGGCTGGCTGTGGTCAGAGCTCTTGGCTGCTCCAAATTTGGGTCACTGGCAAACAACTCGTGCAAGCTGGGGCTCTTGATCCATCTCTCTGTGGAGCTTGAACTTGCCACATCACTCATGTCGTGGGGGAGTTCAGGTTTATGGTTTATGCAGAGTTTAGGTTCGTACACAGGGAGCTCTGTGTGATGTGGAGGTGTTTGTGTGGAGCAGGAGCTTCCCCATCCTGTGCAGCTGGGATTTATTTCTGCTCCTCACACCGCCTGTAGTTTGGTTTTAGCTCTGCCTCGGGGAATACTTTGCTGCAGGAGGCTCTGCTGTGCTCTTGGCCGGGTACAGACACATCTAACCCGCTCAGTGCATCAGCACTGCGGGGAGCAAACACTCCCAACTCTGCTGGGCAGGAGCACTGGGGCTGGCAGGGTGTCCCCAGGCAGGGACAGGGCTGTGACACCCCGGGCAGGAGGATTGGGGCTGGCAGGGTGTCCCCAAGAAGGGACAGGGCTGTGACACCCCGGACAGGAGGATTGGGGCTGGCAGGGTGTCCCCAAGCAGGGACAGGGCTGTGACACCCCGGGCCGGGCTCTCCCGTCCCCCAGCGCTGTCCCCCGGCCGATGTCCCCCTGTCCCCTGCCTGACAACATCAGAGGGCGCTCCTGCCATCTCCGCTGGTTTTTCCATCGCTGCCTTTGGCTGCCGGGATGTGCTGGCACAGGCTGCAAGTTCCGTGCGGGCAGACGGGAGCTGTGCCATCCTCACCCACCCCCGCGTGTCCCGGGCTTGGCTTTGTCTCGGCTTTGGGGACACTGAATGCGCAGCAAGGCTCCAGACTGGGATTCTCCCAGAGGTTTAGGGGCTGTGTGTTTAAATTGTTTAAATGTGTTTAAATCCTCTCGCAGCTCCGGGCTGGTGGGGAGAGGAGCCCTGGGTCTAGCCCCTCGGAATTCACCTTTTCTTTCGCCTCCAGCATCGCTTTTAGTTACTGGAGGAGGTTAAATAATTCTGCTGATCCATCCTGTTGTTAAGTGAAGGTAGCAGGGTGCCAACAATTAAAGAAGTAATTGTTCAATTGGTTCTGCAATAATACTCATTGATTCTTTGTTTGAAGTGATTCGCTTTTCAATCCCCCTGCATTTAGAGATCTTGTTTCACCTATGTCAAGGCGAGTTCAGGAAACCTAATTAACTGGGTTTTGTTTTTTTATAATTAGCTCCCTAAAATAATTCATAGGTGGTGTTAATAACCCCATTTAAAAATCTATTAAGCTTTTGGAAAAGTTGGACAGAATCCTCTGCGCTTTTTTTTTTTTCTTCCCTCCTTTTCCCCTTGGAGATGCGATGCTTCTTCCTTTTACAGCGCACTAATTAAAAACAGTAGGATTACGGTGGGAAATAATACGCGTGTGAGGTTATCATGCACAGGGCGGGAGGAGGCTGCTGCCTCCCTTCCAAGGTACACTCTGCATCTTCGGTGGGAGCTGGCAGGGTTCATTAAAGGACAGCTTGCCCGTGCACACCGCGAGGACCCGCCTGGCATTTGCCAGCCGGCGAGCCGGGGCCAGGAGGGGAGCGGCAGGAAGGGGAAAAGCGCGGAAAAGGCAGCGCTCCCCAAAGCTGTCTGCAGGGAGAGCTTTGGAGACATTTCAGCGGCTGCCCTGGCACAGCCAGCCCCTGCCGCACCTGAGAACACTTTTAGACTCCTTTTAGCGGCAGTTTTTCCCGTTTCCCCCCGTTTTCCCCGTTTTTTCCACCGGCTGCTGGCTGCCGGGAGTTTTCTGCCTGGTTTTTCTATGCGGGGCTGTCCCCGGCAGGGCGGGGGATGCTGAACCTCGGCGGCTCCGCTGCCATCTGCGGGCGCTCCCGGCTGCCCTGGGTCGGGAATCGTGCTCCCTTCGGGATGCCGAGGCTGTCTGACATGGATCCTGGGAGGGATTTCAGGGAAGCGCTGCCTTGTGGCTAGCGCACACACACACACACATGCCAGCTCCGAGCCTCAGCGCTGCTGGAGCTGGGAACGCTTTGTGCTACTCCCACTCAGCGAGGTGGTTTTTTATCTTTACGTGTATAAAGGGAAATACTGATCCCAGTAAGGTTATGGAATTCCATGGGATTGATGGTTCAGCAGGCTTTGCCTTGGAGGGCGAGCCCTGCTGTTCTCCCAGTGCAGGGGGTGTATAAATTCCAAAAGGAGACACAGCAGGAAGATCTAGTTAAACCTGGCATCACCTGCAAGAGTTGCTGTCTGCATCCTCAGGGAAGGTTGCAAACCCTTTTTTTTTGTCCGGCAGAGCTGAGGTGCTGGCTGGGAGGTGCAGTGTGACCTTCTCTGTGAGCCCTGAGGCATGGAGAGCATCCCGAGCCAGCTCCAACAGCAGCATTTCCCCACCACATCTTCCTCCTGAAAGTCAAAATGTAAATTTTTTTATTACCCCTCCTGAATGTGACAAAGTCCTACTTAAAAATGTAAAGATTCCCATCTTCACAAGCACCATAAAGGCCTTTGCATCCAGACTGTTGATTTATTATCGAGCTACAATGGCTGGAGCAGAAGAGCAAAGTGAAATCTATGAAAGTGGCTGATGTGACAAAATTAACAGTTGTCAGCAGAGGAGAGGGGAAGGCAAATGTTGATACTCAGCAAACTGGGGACTGGGGAAAGCAAAGTTGTCTTCGCATTCCAGATGCAAAAATCTTCCTGAAACACCAGGGAAAGGGGCAAGGGTGGTGCTGAGGGGGAGGGACAGGACAGGAGGGATGCTGAGGATCAGGACAGGAGGGATGCTGAGGACCAGGGCAGGAGGGATGCTGAGGAGCAGGACAGGAGGGATGCTGAGGAGCAGGACAGGAGGAATGCTGAGGAGCAGGAGGGATGCTGAGGCACAGGAGGGATGTTCAGGGACAGGGCAGGAGGGATGTTGAGGTGAAGGAGGGATGCTGAGGCACAGAAGGATGTTCAGGGACAGCACAGGAGGGATGCTGAGGTGAAGGAGGGATGCTGAGGGACAGGAGGGATGTTCAGGGACAGGACAGGAGGGATGCTGAGGCACAGGAGGGATGCTGAGGGTCTGAAGCTCTCAGCAGCAGTGCTGGGGACAGGCTGCAAGGCCAGCACAGCTTTCCTGGGGGAAGAGATTGCAAAGGAAGGAGACAAATCCTGTGGCTCTTTGTCCTCTCTCGCTCCCATGTTGTGGGGTTAAATTTTAGGCAGCAGTGGTCGCTCTGCAGGGGGATTTGGGCAGTTCCCATTGGTGTGGTAGCTTGGGTTTGGACATGGAGAATTTTAGGCTCAGACAAGGATACAGTTCAGGAAGGGGACTAAAATAACCCTTATTTTGGGTTATTTTTCAGTTTAAGCCCAGCTCTGGCTCTTGGTGTTCAATTTGAAGCTGTTGTGGTGTTTTTCTGAACCAACAGGAGGGGTGGATGTCACATCTTGCAAATGGAGCTGAGATTTTGGGGGATGAGGTTAATGAAGGCGTTATTTGTTATGAACTTCTGAACTGAGATGTTTTGCTGAGTGGGCTGGGTGTGTGATGTGCAGCAGGGAAAAGTGGAGCCCTCGTCTAACAAAAGGGTGAATCGTGTGTTTGGTGGAATTGTTTATGGCAGCCCAGGGTTAAAGTGGTTTGAGATGTTTGCTGTCATGTTCCAGGCTTCTTTTCACTGCCCCTTGCAATTTTTGGGGGCTTTCTTATGTACAAATAGCTGTGCCAGCCCAGCAGAGTTAACCCTCTTGGGTTAATTGTGATGGTGCTAGCAGGAATTGACCCTTCTGATATCTGGGAATTTTTCACCTGAACAGCTCTGATAAAACAAATTACTTCCTAGATGGATATTTTGGGGAAAAAAAACCCCACCTTTATTCCCCAGACATCTTGAGTTTATGAAACAAAACGTGTGAGAACTTGGCTGACCAAGCTTTTATTGGGAGGTGTGGGTCATGGTTTGGATGAAAAGCTCCCTGCAAGACTCCAAAGCAAGAAACTTCCCTGCTAAACCTGCCTGGAAAAAGGTTAACAGGAGATGAATTGAATTATATTAGTGAAAATTGCAACACTAGGAGAAGCCTCTTCCTGCAAAATGCACAAATATAGCTGAATTCACAGATGCATTTTGGTCTTCTGCACCAGGAATATTTGTCATCCCAGAAAAAAGTGGAAGAGGCTTGTTCTTCAATGCCTGGCATGTCACTACATGCTGTGAAGTGCAAATAGAGGAAGAAAAATTAACACATAAAAGAAATGTACTGTTTCTGCAGGAAAATTAGCTAGTTAAAGCTGAGGGAAGTGGCTTTTTAATAAAATAGGAAAAAAAAAAAGAAACAAAACCGCAGCAGAAAATAGCAGCATTTTCTTTTTGCTTGGCTGGGGGAAAAATAATCATCTTTTATATTGCAACTCTTGAGTGCTTCGAGCTGGAGGAGACAGGTCTTTGCATGAGAGGGAAAAATAGTTCCTACAAACACACAAAGCTGGAACAATCCTGGGATTCCTTTGGTGCATCCAGAGCTGCAGTTCCCCACCAAGCCCCGGCTGGGAGGGAGGAGGAGCTGAGTGCTGATGCATTGCATGCACTGAATCCTCCCTGCAATAAAAACCACCCCTGCAGCCTGCATTGCATGCACTGAATGCTCCCTGCAATAAAAAACCACCCCTGCAGCCTGCATTGCATGCACTGAATCCTCCCTGCAATAAACACCACCCCTGCAGCCTGCATTCCCTCCTCCCCTCCCTGCCACATGACAAGGGGGTCTCAAACTGTCGCTGAGTTGTGCAAACACACAGAGTGTGAAAGAAAATAATCTGATTATTCTGTGGTGAGGCACCAGCAAGCGCTTTAGATCCAGCGTGGATTTCTCACCTTCGTTTTTGGAAAGGATTTTGAAAGCTAATTGACTTTTTGACTCATCCCTCGATGCTATCAGCCCTTCTGGGCTTAGCTGATGCCAGAGTGAGGTTGAGCAGGACTGGACTCCAAAGAGGAAAATTTGTCAGTGGCTCGTGTTCCCAAAAATCTGTGAGGGAGAGGAACGGGGCTGTCTTTGGGTCTGGCCAGCCAGGGTGAGGAGCTGCCAGGCAGTGGAGTGTTGACCTTGGTCTTTGAAAAACAAACACTGGGAGGGCAGTATTGAAGGCACTAAAAAAAAAAAAAAAAATCCACTCACCTTCTCCTCCTTCCCATGAGAAGTGGATCGGTGTCCTCTGATCTCATCGGGTGTTTTGGGCTGGGTTTGTGTCCTCGCTGGGTGCTTGGGAGTGACTGCAAGGGCTGCAGAACTCTGCACCTTGTCCATCCTGCTGCTGGCACAGGAGATGAGCAGAGCCTGGCGCTCAGCTCCCTCTCCTGCCCCCAGGAATGTGCCCGGGGGGTGTTGGATGGCCACAGCCCCTGTGCCTGGGCCAGCACACCTCTGAGGGAGCATTAATGCTGCTTCATTAGCTTTCCACACACATTTCTGGGAGCAGGGAAAGCCTGGAATGGCCTCGCTCCTGAACACTCGTGTGCAGCTTCCCAGGAGCTGTTTGAAGTCCTGATAAAGGTGTCTCAGAACAGGCAATGCTTCTGTCTTTATTTTCAGGATTATGTTGTATATTTACATCAGAGAGATTTTTTTTTCTGAGCGAAGTAGGAGAGGACGTGGCTGTGAAAGGAACAAAACACTCAGCTCTGGGCTGAGAAAACAAACCCAGGCTGTCCTGAGCGAAACCCACCTGGTGTGATGGCAGCAGCTCCTGCTCGCATGTGTGTGCTCCTACAGGAGAGAGGCTTTGTTCTGGCCAGCCTGGAGACCTTTTCTCTAAGGCTCAAGGCTGGGCTCTAGGCTTCAGCCTAGCAAGGTGTCTCCATTTCCCTGCTCCTCACACCCTGACACAGCAGAAGCTGCTCCTCACCCCAGCCCTGCTGTGACACCACGCCTGAATCTGGTCCTTGCTCGGCAAAGGGCACAGAGGGGCGAGGGAACACTTGCTCAGACCTCCTCCAGGCAGCCGTTTTTAATTGCAAATGGTGCGATTTTGAAAAGGGTGGGGGCAGAGAGCCTTTGCTCCAGGCTAGGGAGCAAGAGATTGAAAGCTTGCTGTGGTGGTCATCGGAGGTGAAGAATAAGTCATAAATGATCCAAGGGCAAAGGCCAGATATAGACTGATGGCTGCTTTGTTCCTGCAGCCTTGGGAAGGACCTTGGTGCTGCACTGTGCTGGAGGTGCCCTGGGTTTAACCCTTCCCTGCCCAGCCGCACACAGAGGATCCCAGCAGTGGATGCTCCGTGCTGCCCTTCAGCCAGGCTGCTGGAATCTCCAGCTGGAAACCAAAACCTGCCGAGAATTTCTAGGGGGGGACAAGGAAAATGGGGAACTCTGTCTTCTACTGCTTAAGGGAGTGTGTGGGGTTGTGGTTCTGAAAATCCTACGGTTCAAAATATCCTGTGGGAAATAACTTTGTCCTTTTCCCAGGCAAGTTCATGCGTTTACCTTGGTTTATCCAAGTTAGGACCAAAGCTCAAGGTAAATTCCTCAGAAGCTCCAATTCCTGAGCTAAAGGCTTTGGGTGTTGGGTGGTCACAAGTCCCCAGGGTGAAATTGTCTTGTCAGGACTTCCTTGTGGCCTGAGCCATGGGTGTAGCATCCCCCAGTGCCTCAGTTCATCCTTCTCCTCCATCTTATGGTTGGCAAAAGTTCTCCAGCACCTGGATTTTTTGCATTCCTGCAGTGGGAACGTGTAGGGCTGAGAAGGAGCAGATTTTACAGCCTGAGACAGAAAGGATCCAATTCCTTGCAGGTGCTAAAATTCGTTTTACTGTACGTGTGAGGCAGACTCCTCTCTGCTGGGAATTAAGTTAATTCTTATCTGCATGGGGGTTTTTGCTGTGGCAATTCCATTGTGGGTTATTTTGTACAAATTTCAACCCATTGATTTTTTTTTTTTCTCCCCTGGACCAAAATTATCTCGGCATCAGCTTCACCCGAGTTTAATAGAGATACACAAGGGAAAGAGAATGTTTTAGCCCATTATCTTCCAGGAGAAGCAATGGCTGGATTTTCTCAGTTCCTCACCAAGCAGACCAAGGGCTGGCTTTTTGCGTGGTTAAAATAATAGAAATAAACAAATAAACTTCCTGCTGGGGGTCAGCAAGGGGGACAGCAGTGTCAGCACACATTTCTTTCCCTCCTGTGCCTCTTGCTGCCGGGATCCTCGAGAGCAGGAAAGCTGTGTAGGGAAAAAAAACCAACCAAAAAAACCCCCCAAACTCACACCTCAGGCTGCTGCAGAACCCTGGCAGTGGCCGCAGTCCTGTGCCTGGCAATGCATTATTGCTGAAATCAAAGGGGAATGGCAGCAGGGATGTTTAACTGCAGCCTGTGATCCTCAGGTGTGACAATGAGATGCACAGTCATGCTCTCTCCCAGACGCAGGGTTAAAGATTTGCTTGGGGCCAGTCAATAGCACGCACTGAGTATCTTCCTCAAGAATGTGTCTGCTCTTTTCCTGCCTCCAAGTAGCAGCACTTGAGTCTCAGTCCCCTACTTGAATCACTGCACTATCTCCACTTCATCAGAAACCAGAGTTGAGTCTTTGATGATTGTTGTGACTCACGGTGTCACAGAACTACTTACCCTGTGATTTCAACTTTAATCACTGATCCACTATCTACAGAGCTGCCTGTGGAACAGTTCAAATTGTAATTATAGGAAGCTCATCTGCTGCAAGCCACAAAGCAAGCTTTTCCATATGCCTTTAAAGGTGAACTGATGTCATGATGAAATAACTGTGTTTTGCTGCAGATTGATACCACTGGCTGGGAAGTTAACATACAGCATGAAAGCTGTGACATTTTGCAAGCCCTGCTATCGCTCCCTAAGCCATGTTAACCTAACATTCCCTGTTGTTTTACAAGGGATCTGCAGGTAACTGGGAAGTGTCCTCAGCTGCCTGAGGATGGGGAGGGGATGGAGCTGTGCAGTGCTAAACACAGGCTGAAGAATACGGAGATTTGTTTCTCCTTTACCCCTCACCTGACCTTAACATTTATTTTGATCTCTTTTTCCCTGCTTTGAAAGCTATTTCCTAATTTTCTGTTCTGGGGTTGCTGCTGTGTGTATCTCAGAAATCTCTTCCTAGGGGCTGTTTTCTGTCCCCCCTTGCCCGAGTGCTAAAAGCCCTGGCCAAGCTCTGCCCTGTGCTCATTGTTTCCCAATTTACCCAGGAGAATATTCACGGTCTCTAAAGCTCAGTTGTCATACTGGGAGGACTTACAGGTGCAGGGAAGTGACTTGCCCAAAATCTCAATCAAAGTCCACACGAGGGTTTCTGCAGCACCTCACTCCTCAGAAAGCCAGGAGAGAATTCCAGAAGCCTGAGCAAAATCCCCTTGTTCTGAACACGTGCCATGGGAAGCATTATTTTCTTTCTCAGCAGCAATGTGGGAGCTGCAAGGCACCAGGCAGCACAGAGCCCTCTTTTCCAAGGCTCTCTGAGGGAGCTGGGAATGCTCTCCCAGGATTTTTCCAGCCGTGCAAAGCTCAGAGCTCAGGCTGAGACCTCTCCTTGTTCCTTGTACCTGCAGCCCCCTGCGTGAAGAGGAGCAAAGCGGAGATGGCAAAGAGTTTGCTGTGGAAGGTCTTTCAAAAAACCCTTCAGGAGGAGTGAGCAGCACTGAGCTGGGATGTGGTGGAGGTGGCTGCACCTCTCATTCTTTGTTCACCTCCTCCTCCTTCCCAGATGTGGCTGCATTCCAGCAGTGACACATTTCAAGAGATGTTTGGGAGCTGGAAGAATCTCTGTAAGCCCAGCCCAACCATCTCTCAGTAGATTCTCTGTCTGTTCTTTAATTAAACTTTTGCCATGAAGCAGGGAAATGGGATCTGCAAGTCCAAAGTTGGCAGCTCCTCCTGACTCCTCCAGCACTCTGCTGCTCTTTCCTCCTGCAACTGGCCACATAAAGATAAGTAAGGGAGATGGTTTTATTGCAAGCAGCTGGGGAAAATCACGTTGCTTCAGTTTCCATAAAATAGCCGAGCCTCAGCTTTTTTATCCTGCCCATTCGCACATCCCCTATAAAAGGGACATCAGTTATAAACATTTCCTGTTTGTGCATACACTCTTCCAGTGCTTATGATGTATAGACTGACAAAAGGCTTAATGCTTTGAATATATAAAACACAAGGCCTGTGCAATGGAGGGTGACAGTTGCCCTTTAATGTTCTGCTTTTTAAAGATCAGGGTAGAGTTCAGAAAGCATAGTCATGAGGTTTAATGATTTAATGGGGACGACTGGGGAGCAAAAATAGTTACTACACCCTGGGGAAAAGTGGTTCCTCATACATATTACTTTAGCCTAATGGCCTATGAATGCTTCCTCTGTGGCATAGGAGGGTGTCACGGTACATAGACTCTATAATACTGAATGGGTTGATTAAATGCATATTAAACAATACTAAATTGGAAAAAAAAAAAGGCGCCACCAACTGTATTTATTCTGTTCTTAGAAAATGTTGTTACTCATTCAATTTCATTTGTGATATTATTATAATTTTCCCCCCATTTCCTGCTCGTGGCAGAGCCGGGGAGCCAAGTGTAAACACCAGTGATGGATCAGCTCTGCTGGGTGGGGACGGGGAGCGGGGACAGAGGGACAGGGCAGCCCTGGTGTGCCGGGCACGGCTGCAGGTGGCACCTCCTCAGAGTGCCACACAGAGCATTTCTCTGGAAAATGCCTTTTTCCTTTGCCTCCATGCCAGGGCAGCTCCCTGCCCTGAGCTCAGTGTCCACTCTGGGGCTGGGAGCTTTGTGTGTAACCCCCCAGTGTCACCCCCTGAACGCTGCTTTGGCCACCAAAGCCAAGTGACAGCTGACTCGAGGGGTGGAGCTGTCCATCCCCATGGCACAGAGGGCAGCCCTGGCCCTGCAGCTCTCGCAGGCTTTGTCTGATGTTTGTTCAGCCTGCCCTGAGCTCGGCTCTGCTGTCCCCTGTCCCTGGAAATGACAGTGCCACCCTGCTCCAGTGTCCCCTGTCCCTGGAAATGACAGTGCCACCCTGCTCTTATGTCCCCTGTCCCTGGAAATGACAGTGCCACCCTCCTCTAATGTCCCCTGTCCTGGTAATGACAGTGGCCACCCTACACCAGTGTCCCCTGTCCCTGGAAATGACAGTGCCACCCTGCTCTACTGTCCCCTGTCCTTGTTAATGACAGTGCCACCCCGCACCAGCCCTTCCCACTGTGTTTTTAGGACAAAAAGGGGAAAAAAGGGACGTGAGGATTTGCTGTGTTGATGCCTCCCTGTTCTATGCAAATTCACCATTTCTATTTTTCTTGTCACCTGTTAATATCCCATGAACTGCTGGAGATTATNATGACAGTGCCACCCTGCTCTAATGTCCCCGTCCTTGTTAATGACAGTGCCACTCTGCTCTGGTGTCCCCTGTCCCCAGTAATGACAGTGCCACCCTCCTCTAATGTCCCCTGTCCTGGTAATGACAGTGGCCACCCTACACCAGTGTCCCTTGTCCCTGGAAATGACAGTGCCACCCTGCTCTGCTGTCCCCTGTCCTTGTTAATGACAGTGCCACCCTGCTCCAGCCCTTCCCACTGTGTTTTTAGGACAAAAAGGGGAAAAAAGGGACGTGAGGATTTGCTGTGTTGATGCCTCCCTGTTCTATGCAAATTCACCATTTCTATTTTTCTTGTCACCTGTTAATATCCCATGAACTGCTGGAGATTATAACAAATCTTATGAAATCTGATATTTTTTGGAAGCCACTGGACAGTTTTCCCAGGTATTTCTATACCACAGCATTGCCTTGTGTAGGATGAGTGTTAATTATCACCTGGATTTCATCTCTGACATGTATATTCCCTCCCAAATCTTATTTCCTTGATGAATGAAGAATCTTCTTTTCTACAGCCCTTCCACCAACACGCATTTGCTCTTTTCTTTTTCCTTTTTACTGCTTCCATCAGTTGCTTTATTCTGCACTTTGTAGTTTCAAGCACAATTTACAGTTTGCCACGCTGCAAAAGTGGCTGGAGCACTGAGCAAACCCCAAATTAAAGGGAGAGGAAAAATTGCCTTTGTAATAAGAACGGCAGCGGGGTTGCAACCAGCAGAAACAATAATTTGTCTGGAGGAAAATCAGCAGAGGGAAGGTGTGAGGGGAGGCTGTGTGTGACATCTGGGGCTGCAGGGTTTGTGGGACCCTGAGAGAAATCTTTTCCTCCTGCTTTGACCAGAGCAGCATTTAAATATTTGCTCACAGCCCCCCTGTGAGCTGCCCGATGTGTTCTGGGAGCAGGTGAATGTGGGAGAAAGGGTATTTGATGGAATTTATTGGGTTTGGAATGACAGTGCCACAGGTTGTGGCTCCAGTGGTGGCTCTCAGGTGTCCACACCTCTTGCCTGGTCCTAGAAGCTGGTGGTGTTTTTGTTTTTTTGGTTTTTTGGGGTTTTTTTAGGTGGTTTTAAGCAAAGAATCCCAGACTGGTTTGGGTTGGAAGGGACCAAAGATTATCCACATCCAAACACTGCCGTGGGCAGGGACACCTCCCACAAAAAAAAAAAAAAAATTAAAAAGCCTTTTCCTTTTCCTTTTCCTTTTCCTTTTCCTTTTCCTTTTCCTTTTCCTTTTCCTTTTCCTTTTCCTTTTCCTTTTCCTTTTCCTTTTCCTTTTCCTTTTCCTTTTCCTTTTCCTTTTCCTTTTCCTTTTCCTTTTCCTTTTCCTTTTCCTTTTCCTTTTCCTTTTCCTTTTCCTTTTCCTTTTCCTTTTCCTTTTCCTTTTCCTTTTCCTTTTCCTTTTCCTTTTCCTTTTCCTTTTCCTTTTCCTTTTCCTTTTCCTTTTCCTTTTCCTTTTCCTTTTCCTTTTCCTTTTCCTTTTCCTTTTCCTTTTCCTTTTCCTTTTCCTTTTCCTTTTCCTTTTCCTTTTCCTTTTCCTTTTCCTTTTCCTTTTCCTTTTCCTTTTCCTTTTCCTTTTCCTTTTCCTTTTCCTTTTCCTTTTCCTTTTCCTTTTCCTTTTCCTTTTCCTTTTCCTTTTCCTTTTCCTTTTCCTTTTCCTTTTCCTTTTCCTTTTCCTTTTCCTTTTCCTTTTCCTTTTCCTTTTCCTTTTCCTTTTCCTTTTCCTTTTCCTTTTCCTTTTCCTTTTCCTTTTCCTTTTCCTTTTCCTTTTCCTTTTCCTTTTCCTTTTCCTTTTCCTTTTCCTTTTCCTTTTCCTTTTCCTTTTCCTTTTCCTTTTCCTTTTCTTTTTCTTTTTCCTTTTCTCTTCCTTTTCTCTTCCTTTTCCTTTTCTCTTCCTTTTCCTTTTCTTTTCTCTTCCTTTTCTTTTCCTTTTCTCCTCCTTTTCTCTTCATTTTCTCCTCCTTTTCTCCTCCTTTTCTTTCCCTTTTCCCCTCCTTTTCCTTTCCAGAACCTTCTGCTCTCCCATCTCCTGAGCTCTCTCTGTGCTGTTCCTGTATTTTGGGTGATCCTGAGCTCCCCAGGACGAGCTCCTTTACTGCCCACGAAATTCCCTCCAACATAAACCCTGATCCCAGCAGGCAAGGAAAGGACCTTCACTCCCCCTCCCAACAACTTATTATTGATGGAAACATTTTATAAATAAACATCTCTAGGTAACATATTCCATAAAATATCTAATTATAGATTATTGGATTGAACATTTCTTGCTTCAATTAAGTGATAGTTTTTTCCCCTCAGGAAGCCAGCTCAATGCTCTTTCTGGGGAAATTATGTGTATTTATTCTATGTTCTATAGGCAGTGTCTTTTTATGTTGTTAATAAATAAACTACAGTGAAGGGCTTTACCCTAAGTAAAACTAATGGAGGTCAGGCTTTGGGTTTTGTGGGTTTTTTTTAGTTTTATTTTCCTGATCAGATCTGTCCTGTCTGGTGGTCTGCAGTCTTGGTACAGTGAACTTTGTAAGGAACGAAATGGAGGGAAAAGGGAATGAAGAAAAATGCAAAAAGGCTTGGAGAGCTGCATTCTTGTACCTCCCCCAGAGCAGATGCCTTTAGATATTAAAAAATTATTGAGAGAAAAAAGCTGAAAGCCCAGGGTTCAGCACTGGTGTTGAATTTCAGCCCCATTCATCCTCTGGGCAGCTGTTGGGGGCTGTAGATCTGAGAGTTTGATTTGCACCACTGCCAAGTTGGCAACATTTTCTCAAAAATTTGTCTTTAGCTCTGGGTCTGAACCCCACCCCCCCCCGGGGTGTCTGGGCTTGGCTGGGTTTAAATCCAGGTTTAAATCAGGTTTTGGCTCATCTCTCCCAGCTCAGAGAAGCCCAGAGGAGCTGGGTGTGTGGCTTTGGTGTTTCCTGGAGGAGATGCTGTAAATGAGACCTGCAGCACCTCAGGGACTGTCCTGGCTTGGGAGGGTCCCATGAGCATCATCCATGTCCAAATCCTGAGTCTGGACAAATCCAGAGCATGGAAAACCAGGGGATGGCATTGAGCACGTGGTACCTACGAGCCACTCACTCTGTCCTGGCATCATTTAAAGCGGAAAAGAATTCTAAAATCGAGTTCAGTCATTAACCCAGCACTGAAGGATGCTCCCCTGTGGGATGTTCCCACATTTTTTAAACCTCTCCAGGGATGGGGACCCCACCATTCTAGTGGAGACATTTTTCCATCCTTAGGGACCTGGGACAAGGCAGGCTGGGCTTGGGGAGCCCTTGGGATGGGCCAGCCTGGAATTTACCCTTCAGAGCAGAGCTGGGGAGGTGGCAGGAAGATGTGAGGATGGCTCTGAGCTCTTCCTGCACCCTCATCCCAAACAGGAGGGGAGGAAACCCCAACCAGGAGCTGCTCCCTCCTCTTGCTCCCTTACCTGCCATTTTAAACAAATGCAAATTAAAACCCTCCATCGGGTTGGTTCATTCCCTTCCTCCATGTAACTGATGTTATTGGATTTTTATGCAGCACATTACACCCTGAGCCATGTCTTCTACTATTTTGCTTTCAAATTGTATCTCCTGCCATTTGTGTCACATTTAAAATGCTAACAGTATAGAATGTCATTTACAGAATCGGGGCGTTTGCTGCGGAAAATTAATTTGACTTATTCCTTCTGCCTGTTCCTATCTCCAGGCCAATATTATGCTACTCATTCTACAAGAGTAATACTTAATGAATAGGACTATTAATAATGTCAAGGTCCATGGGGGTCTTATGGGTAACGGATAGGCGTAGACTGTAAGGGGGCAGTCACCTGACTTCAGTTAATGTTCCATGAAAATATCAGGCAGTGCAATGTAATTATGGAGCAGAGGATAGTAAAAAAAAAAAAAAAAAAAAGGCAGGG
>VWZS01009079.1:348149-411360 GCA_013397075.1 Rhabdornis inornatus
CCCTTCTTCCTCCCTTCTTCCTCCCTTCTTCCTCCCTTTTTCCTCCCTTTTTCCTCCCTTTTTCCTCCCTTTTTCCTCCCTTCTTCCTCCCTTCTTCCTCCCTTCTTCCTCCCTTTTTCCTCCCTTTTCCTCCCTTTTTCCTCCCTTCTTCCTCCCTTCTTCCCCTCTTCTTCCTCCCTTCTTCCTCCCCTCCTGTCAACATTCAGGGCATGAGGGACCAGCTTAGCTGAAGGAAGGACCTGGAGAGGGATTGAAGAGGGATGAGGCAAAAAATTGTGACTGCATCTTCCTGTCTTTTTTCTTTTACTTTTTTTTCCCCTGTAAAACTTAATGTGGGACCAAATATTGAATTCTTTTTAATGGTTCTTTGCAGGACATTGGTGGTTTTAGTGTTGATTTATTAAAAAAACAAACAAACAAACCCACTAAAAAAAGCCTAACCCACAAACCAAACAAATGAAGCCCAAATAAAACTCACCAAATATTGACTGAAAATTGAAATGAAGTTTACTTTTAAAACTTTCCTGTGGTCGAAAAGCCAACTTTTTTGTGGTACAGCTCTGGGAGGAAGGAAACTGTCTCTGAGTGAAGAATTGGGTATCCAGGGATTTCCCTTCAACCTGCTCTGCTTTGTTAGACAAACCAGCTGATTTCTCTGAGGTTTCCCCTGGCTCTGGATGACTGATGAGTGTGACAAGCCTCGTGTGTACATTTTTAAGGGCCATCCCTGCTATTTTACCTATTCCACTCGAGAATGAGGTGCAGAACAAAGGCTGTTCTGAGCTGCTGGAAGTGCTGGGAGCAGCCAGCCAGGGCTGTGTAGGTGAATGTTCTAAATCCCTGGATCACAGGAGCTCAGGGGCCACATCCACAAACCAACACAGCTCCTTTCCCTTCGACCCCATCTTCTCCTGCCACTCTTTGATTTCTCCTCTTGCCTCAGATTTACAGCTGCCTTGTCCAAATATATTACAGGAAATAAAGGCTAAAATGCTTTAAAATCCTACCTTTCCCAAGCCAGAGAACAGGCTTGGGTGAAAATAAACGAGCTGGTTTGTTATATTGCTCAGCCTCTGTCACGTGAAGGTGAGGCCTCCTTTTTTATTATTATTATTTTTNCTTGGAGGTTCTTAAATATTTTTTCAAATTAGGCAGTGGTTTTTTTCGGTAATTTACCCGGGACCTTCGCCAGGCCAGGTGTGAAAGCTGTTTGAAAATTCCAAATGGGAAAAAAAACCAACAACTGGGTACCTAATGCATAAAGAGGGAATAAGGCAGAGGAGTTTGCAGGAATTGTGTTTGGTGGGATGTGTCTGTGTGCGTGATTCCTATTTGCAGGAAACAGGAACTAGAGGAAAGGGGCTTTGCCTGTGGTTTGAGGTTTTTTCCCTCACCTGTACATGTCTGGCATTTAAAAATAATTCTAAACTATTGGAGAAACCACAAAATTAACATTTACAGTGGAAAAGAATTATGAGCAGAAGAAACAAAGCTCCTTTTTCTGCTATTTGCAGTGCTGCTGGCTGGGAAAATCCCAGGCAGGATGGGGTGCCAGGGATGGGCATGGCGGGGCAGTGCTCATTCTTCTCCTCTTGTGTAAAATTCAGCAAAATTTCCAAAGAGAAAAGGCTTGAAAAGGGTCAGTGTCGTGCAGCTTGAGTGCACTGCCATCCTTTCCCAAGGAGTTAAATGTTTCCAGGGGGCTGAAACGGTGCTGGAAAACCAGAGAGAAATCACCAGGAGGTGACTTTGGCAGAGATTTGGGTTCTGTTCCCCCTGCCTGGTGTCCCAGGGGCTGCTGGTGCCTCACACACAGCCCAGCAAACCCCTCCCAGCTCTGCCCAAAATCACCCTCAGGAGATGCTGTGGCACCTGCAGGACCCCAAACCCCATGGGATGCCGAGGTGATCTCGGGATTTTTGACCCCAAGACGTTTCTCTGTCCCATGGTTGATGGGCCAGCACACACACACGGGAACATTTCCCTCAACTGAGCCTTGGCCGAGCTGAGTGCAGCACTTTGGGCTCCCTTTGCTTCCTCCTACTCCTCCTCATCCCCTGGCTGTTATTTTTTCCCCTCGAAGAAGCTTTATTCATTCCTTAATCCCGGCAGCATTAGGCAGCCCCAGTGTGGCTCTGTGCCTCACTAATTCCCACTATTAGGCCGCCTGCTGGCACCTCCCGAACGGAGCCGGATCCCGCCACAGCTCCCATGAATAAACATGAAAGAGACAAATGAGGCAGGGCTGTGGCAGCTCCACTGCCGCAATTCCAGAGCCAGGGCTCCCAAAGGCGGAGCCCCGCGTGTTCCAGAGGTTTCCAGATGTGCTGGCTGTTCCTTCAGGGGCAGAGCCCAGCTCCTCTTCCCAGCCCCAAACTGGAGTCGCGCTGCCTGGGATTGCCCAAGCGAACTCCCTTGTACCCCCGAAGCTTTTTGGGGGTTCTGTAAAGCAAAGGAACTTCAGCATTTTCCAAAACCAGCTCCATATCCAAATGGACTCAGGTCTCCTCTCCCCTTCCTCCTTTCTTCCTCCTTTCTTCCTCCCTTCTTCCCTCCCTTTTTCCTCCCTTCTTCCTCCCTTCTTCCTCCTTTCTTCCTCCTTTCTTCCTCCTTTCTTCCTCCTTTCTTCCTCCTTTCTTCCTCCTTTCTTCCTCCCTTCTTCCTCCCTTCTTCCTCCTTTCTTCCTCCTTTCTTCCTCCTTTCTTCCTCCTTTCTTCTCGCCCTTCTTCCTCCCTTCTTCCTCCCTTCTTCCTCCCTTCTTCCTCCCTTTTTCCTCCCTTTTTCCTCCCTTTTTCCTCCCTTCTTCCTCCCTTCTTCCCCTCTTCTTCCTCCCTTCTTCCTCCCCTCCTGTCAACATTCAGGGCATGAGGGACCAGCTTAGCTGAAGGAAGGACCTGGAGAGGGATTGAAGAGGGATGAGGCAAAAAATTGTGACTGCATCTTCCTGTCTTTTTTCTTTTACTTTTTTTTCCCCTGTAAAACTTAATGTGGGACCAAATATTGAATTCTTTTTAATGGTTCTTTGCAGGACATTGGTGGTTTTAGTGTTGATTTATTAAAAAAACAAACAAACAAACCCACTAAAAAAAGCCTAACCCACAAACCAAACAAATGAAGCCCAAATAAAACTCACCAAATATTGACTGAAAATTGAAATGAAGTTTACTTTTAAAACTTTCCTGTGGTCGAAAAGCCAACTTTTTTGTGGTACAGCTCTGGGAGGAAGGAAACTGTCTCTGAGTGAAGAATTGGGTATCCAGGGATTTCCCTTCAACCTGCTCTGCTTTGTTAGACAAACCAGCTGATTTCTCTGAGGTTTCCCCTGGCTCTGGATGACTGATGAGTGTGACAAGCCTCGTGTGTACATTTTTAAGGGCCATCCCTGCTATTTTACCTATTCCACTCGAGAATGAGGTGCAGAACAAAGGCTGTTCTGAGCTGCTGGAAGTGCTGGGAGCAGCCAGCCAGGGCTGTGTAGGTGAATGTTCTAAATCCCTGGATCACAGGAGCTCAGGGGCCACATCCACAAACCAACACAGCTCCTTTCCCTTCGACCCCATCTTCTCCTGCCACTCTTTGATTTCTCCTCTTGCCTCAGATTTACAGCTGCCTTGTCCAAATATATTACAGGAAATAAAGGCTAAAATGCTTTAAAATCCTACCTTTCCCAAGCCAGAGAACAGGCTTGGGTGAAAATAAACGAGCTGGTTTGTTATATTGCTCAGCCTCTGTCACGTGAAGGTGAGGCCTCCTTTTTTATTATTATTATTTTTTATCGCCACCCATTTGCTTTCATTATAATTTATTTGTTAATCCGTGCTCCAGCTCATGAATTTTGCATCTGGGGAGGTGGAGGGAAAGGGGAGGGGGATTCAAAGCACCAAAAAAGATGCTGGCCCACTTAAAGTTGAAGGACACAGTTGGAGGGCAGGGCTGCCTCCCTGGCCTTCCATCATCCTTTTAAAAAGGCAAATATGCAGTCAGCAAAAAGAGAAAAAAGGGGGGGGGGGGTTTGAAAAAGCCTAAAGACTTCCCAATTAATAATTACTCTGATGGCCTCAGTGGGATTCAGAACCTCACAGGTCAGAGAGGACAAATTCCAACCCCCTTTTCCTGAGCTTTTCTCCTCAGGTGAGCTGATGGCTTTGCTGCTGTGCTTCCATGTCCCCCATGCCAAGTTTCCTTCCTTCCTTTTCATTATTTTTTTTTTTTATGAGGCATCCTGAGTGTAAAAAATATAGCCTGCCTTTATGGTGCTCCAGCACGAATGAAGCTATAAAATTATGAACAGTTTTTATGATGGCTATTCAGGGGATGCTTTTATATTGATGGTGCACATGCTGTATCTATCTTTTTTTCCCCCCTTCCTTTTTTTGTGTCCCTCCTTTTCCCTGGAAAAGATGGCAGGATACGTGTGGAGAGGAAAGCTCAGGTGGGGGGGGCCCCGTGTAACTATTTTTCATGCATTTAATATATTAATTATCCAGTAAATGCTCCCTGGGCTGTGCTTGGGATGCCAAAGAATGACAGCTTTTCAGTGAAGCTCCAAAGGCAGCCCATCAGCCCTCAGTGTATTATGTTGGAGAGGTCAGGGTGGGGTTAATGTAACTTTTTATTTGCTGATTTTTCATAGATGGGAGCAAAGCTGGTAAGGGGAAAAAGAGAGAGAGAGGCTGAAAAGAAGGTGCAAAAAGAGCAGAGATGATGGCAAGTCTGTTCCAGCCCCCTCCTGCCTCCCAGCCCCTCCTGAGGTTGGTTATGCAAAGCAGGGAGATGCTCACAGTTTGCTCGGGATGCTCCTTCTCCAGGGGCTTCTCTGCAGGAAAGGAGACAAAATTCTGCCAGGGGGAAAAGTCTGAGAGACAACAACGATGAGAAATCCCACGTGCAGTAACTGAACTCAAAACAGATCATCTGTCCTCGCTGAAAAGAGAGAGACCCAGGCAAAAAAAAAAAATAAAAAAAAGAAGTAGGAGGAGATTTTGGCTGCTCTTAAAGCCAAAGGTGAATCAGGAGGGGCTGTCAGGGGATCCTGCTCCGCTGGATTTTTCCTCTGAGAGGAAGGATGATGGTCTTGGCTCTCGGTACCTGCAGGGAGCTGGAGCCCTCTGAGGACAATTGCTCCTTGTGCCCTGGGGTCTGGGGCAGCCCTGCTCTAACAGCTGCCTGCATCCACTATTGATCTCAGGGGTAATGGGGGTTTAATTCTCATTTAAGAGGCCTGTAAATGATCTCAGGAAAGACACTTTAAAAAAAAAAAATAATCCTGTCTCAACCAAGGTGCGCAAGCTAAAGAAATTTGAAAGCATTTAAATCTTCTAGAAATTCTCTAGCAAAGGGTGCTGTGGCTGAGCAGGAGGGTCTGCACACACGGTGTGGTGTTGCTTTACTTCAGCTAATAAAAATAATCCTAGTGTTGCATAGATTTGGGTTAAAAGCATATTTTGTGCCTGCAATATCCATTTGAAGGAGGGAAGTGTGGAGGGAGGGAGTGTTCTTGTGTGTGCATTTACCCAGCACTGCTCCCATTACATTTGAATTGAGCACAGTACGTCCCACTGAGTGTAATTACCACAGCTTTCTTCTCCTGCTCTCCCCATATTTTAACGCTCCAAACAATCCTAAATAAGCGGGATTGGGTTGTGTTGTGTTCTTTGGGAAACTGAGCTGGTCTTGATGAACCCTCCTGTCCTCGTAGCCCTGGGCTAGGGGGGCTCACAAAGCAGAGATTGTTGTCAGTCACACCCACTGCAGCAACTTTCGTGTGTGTCACCAAGAGAGGGGTTTATTTTTCATCTATGGCTTTAACTGGGAGCCTTTCCTAGTGGCCTGCAGCCCCCCAAACAAGGTTTATGCTTCAAGAGTGGATTATTGTGACCTTTCTCCAGCGAGCTGCTGGTGTGAAACGGCCCTGAACCAAAAGTCTCATATCAAAGATTTTTCCCAAATTATGGGAGGGTTGGAACTCTAATGCAAAAGGTCCCATAAATGGGTTTTGCTGTGCAGCTTAAGCTGTGGGTGTTGGAGGATGCAGAGCAGAAATGCTGGGGAAGAAGAGTATGAAAAACCATGGTCCAAAGGAACCTGTAGGAAATTCCCTCTTGGACTGGACACCAGTGTCAGCACTTGCAGAGGGCCACAAGCAGCTGCCAGCCTTTCCCCTGTGGTGTTTTCTCTGCACATGGAGCTTGGGCACAGTGCTCAGCTTCCTTGGGTCTCCCAGCTCCATCCCAAAGCCCTTCTTGCCTGGAATTTGGCTGGATCCACTCCTTTGGCAGGGACAGCCCAGGGAGAGGTGCTGCTCTGATAACCACAGCTCAGGATGCTCCCAGCTCCCTTCCTCCCACGTTCTGCAGGAGAAATTACAGCCTGAATTATATTTTTTCCTGCTAATATTTCACATTTCAGAAATATAAAATAAACAGAGCAGCAGTTGGCAGGTAATAGTGGGCTCACATAGAAACTTCAATAGGGGCCTACAAAAAAATTACAGTAACAGTGTGAACTTCTCTTGCCTGGCAGAAATTGTTTCTGTCAATATTTTTAATTTCATCTCCTGGAAGTGCAGCCTGACTGGGATGGAAGGCTGATGGTTATTAGCAAACTGATAAGATTACTCTGAAGCCAGATATCCGAGCACAGAAATCCTGGTGGAGCTTTCTGCATGTTTTTCTGGGGAAACTTTTGCACATGTTAGAGTCACCTTGCTGACCAATTTATTTACCAGCTAACAAATGTGTTTAGATAATTGTGCTTTATTGTAAAATAATGGTATCTAGAAAATGAAGTAAAAGATAAAAAGCTGGGTTTTCAAACTGTCTCTCCCTTTATTTTCTTGAGGTACCTGTCCTTTCCAAGCCCTCCAAAAGCTTGCTGTGGGAAGCCCTTACATGTTTTACTGAGTCGAGTATAAACAGAACAGTTTAAAAATCTATTTCACAAAATGATGCCTTTACTATTTATGGGCTGATGTCAGTGCTAAAACCCTGAAATGGACTGGAACCATAACTGAGGCCGAGTGACCTTTCCCAGTTCTGCTTCAGTGACTGCATCCACAGGGAAGAGCAGCTGAAAGATCAGAGCTCAGCTTTGTTCCTCAAAGCTTTGGGCATTTCATGCAGCAATGGAAGTGACAGGACGTGCCCCTGATTTTGGTTATTTTCTTTGCCTCCAGCTATTGTTTCCTTCCAGCAATTCCATGTGGCAGGAAATCTGTTTGTTCTCTGTCCATCCGTGCCAAAACCACCCCGAGCTGGGATCCAAATCCTCCTTGCTTCTCCAAACAAAGATCTCTGCCACTGCCAAGCCTTAGCAAGGTCGGCAGTGCAGCAGCACCAGGAGCTGAGCAGGGATTTATGTTCCCAGCACAGGGAAGGAAAATCAGGCTGAGAGCAGCTTCCACCCTGGTCTGTGCAGCAGCTCCAGGCGTTGTGGCATTGCTGTGGTGAGAGGGCTTGAAGGCAGGTAACAGCTTTAACTCCAGCTTCAGGTGCTGTAGAGGTGCCAGTAAAACTCCTGGTAATGTCGGAGGTCTAAAGAAGTCTGGGCAGGGAATTCTCTTCCGTGCAGGATGGAGGGTGAGGAGCTGCCTGATGTGTTGGTGGCAGACTCTGGTGGTGGCCCCATGGCTGTCTCAGGTGTCTGTGCCACCTTCCCCCATCTCCACCCACCCTCAAACCAGGGATGGGGTTCACTGAGTGCTTGGAGTTTAATCCGGTGAGAACAAAACGGGGTCGTGGTGGCAGCTGTGCTGTCACCTCTCTGCGCCTGTGTGGAGATCACACAGCAGGTCAGACCAAAAGAGATCAGCAGGGACACACAGAGCAGGTCCCCTCTGCTTTCCCTTGGCTTTGTGACACTGTAGGATGAGCCTGGGGGAGGAACTGAAAGCCCTGGAAAGAGGAACCCTCTCAGGGCAGCCCATGGGGAGCTGGTTCCCTCTTGGGGATGGAGGGGACAGCTCTGGGGTGTCACAGCCTGGAGCAGCTGACAGCCAGCACCACCTCAGGCACGGGAGGAGTGCTGGACCGAGAGCTCTGACCTCATAAAACTGGATTGGAAATGCAGGCATGATTAACTTGCCATGGGTTTATGTGGAATTAGTATGTGTTTCAACACTGGGGTTATAAATACAGGTTGCCCTCATCTAACCAGCCGGGCTTTACATAATTTCAGAAGGGTCCTCACAACGGCAGCTTTAAAATGACAAAGGAGGGAAGGGAGAGGCTGTATTAACTGCACCCCAAATCCTGCAGGAGGCAGAGGGGAGGGTGAGGGGGTGTCAGTGCTGAGCACACCCTGCTCCACACGGTGCAGCTCGGCTGCAGGGGCTCAAACCAGGCTGGGCACCACTGGAGCAGCTGTGGCTTCACACCTGGAAGCGTCCAAGGCCAGGCTGGATGGGGCTTGGAGCAACCTGGGATAGAGGGAGGTGTCCCTG
The DNA here is from genome assembly GCA_013397075.1 of Rhabdornis inornatus. Lineage (NCBI taxonomy): Eukaryota > Metazoa > Chordata > Aves > Passeriformes > Rhabdornithidae > Rhabdornis > Rhabdornis inornatus. The sequence goes on from VWZS01009079.1 coordinate 356,590, forward strand.
CCCGTGGCAGGGGTTGGACTCAGTGACCTGTGCAGGTCCCTTCCAACCCAAAGCACTCCATGGTTCTGCAGATCCCTGCTGGGGGCTGTGAGCTGCAGGGGAAGGTGCTGCAGAGGGGAGGTCTCTTCACAGCCTGCCTCGCAGGCCAGCACTCCTTTCCCTTTCCAAATAATCTCCAGCCTCAGAAGAATCATCCTTGGCATCCCCACACGACAGGTTGCCTCTCTGCAGAAGCTTTGCCTTGTGCTGCGTTCAGGGCATGGTCCAAGAGCTGCCTTAGCTCTGGCTTGTGCTGCCATTGCCAGCAAAGCCCAGCTCAGACCGGGGGCAGAGGGTCAGCCTGGAGGGGCAATGGGCACAGCAATGGCCACAGGGCTGTTTGCACCCAGGAGGTTTTCTCTGTTTTCCTCTCTTTCTTTAGGGCAGGGATTTTTAGAGCTTCCCAGTAACTCGTGTTTTAGGGCGAGTGCCAACCATCCAGACGAGCTGCGGATGAAGGATCTATTTTTGCTTTAGCATATTTTTAACCTCTTTTCTTTGCTGTTCCAAATGTATTCACGCCAGATTTAAAAAACAAACAACCCCCACAAGGTGCCTGGTGAGATTTTTCCATTTGTTAATACCCCAAAGAAGCCTGCTGTGATGCGGGGACCCTCTTTTCCCTTGGGATAAGTCACCTGGGGAGCTGGGCAGGGGCGTGGCTGTCACCTGCCACCACGTGTGCTGCCCTCCCTCATCCCCCTGGGCTTTCTGCCCCTCCTGGGGAGGGAGTTCAGCTACATCCCCCCAGCTAAAGGACCTCATCTAAAATCCCAATTGCTACAATACAGAGCTTTCTAACCTGTTCACAATGTGTGGCAGAGCAGACTCGGCTGTGGAGTGTTGGTTTTGCTCTTTCACAGCACCCTGAGCTGCAAGAAATCTGAACATCGGTCTGGGGATGTTTTTATAAACTGTTTATTTTTTTTTTCTTGAGCACTCAAAAGATATTTTTCTGGTATGATATCCATGTATCTATCATATAGTGCATGTAGAGCTTCCTTCAGTGTGTGTGTTGGTGTATACAATATTGGTATATTGTATACAATACACCAATATATACAATATACTGTGTACAATATACTGGTGTATACAGCTGTGGAACTGTGAATATACAGAATATCCCAGGCCTCGATTGTCTCCGATGTGTCACAGCATGAGCAGTGCAATTGGACTCTGTTGGGATATCTGTTGGCAAAAATTAACATTAGGAATGGGGTGTGGGTGGAATTTTTGTCATTATCTACGTTCCCTACACTGTGGCTCAGTTATGTAACCACAGACATCACCGGGATTTCTGTGTTTAAATCCAAGCAAACAGCAGTGCCCTGAACCTGCAGCTCCTGAGAGGCAGGTGATGGGAGGAGAGGAGTGGTCAGTAAAAATCCAGACTATTACTGAAAATAATCAGGAGCAGTTGGCAACCCTGCTCCTGCATATTCGCCAAGCGCTCGGTGATTCAGCCCCTCTCCATTTTCAGGCCAGCGCGGCCGTCACTCTGAATTATTTTCAGCGAGCACTTCTATATCTCATGTCAGCTCCCAGTTCGAAGCCATCACCGAGTGTCGGGGCTGCGACGTGCCGCCCATGCCGATGAGCAGCCCCCCTCCCCTGCTTTGCTATTAACCTTTCCTTTTACCAGAGTTACCCCTTTGTCCTGCTGCAGTTTGCAGTGCCTGATAGAAGCAGCTGCCTGTGGCCAAACGAGCATCACATTTACATTTTCTTTTCTTGAACCGAGGAGTGAGACGCGCAATTGCAGTAAATGATCTCCCCTTTCCCTCTCTTTTTTTTTTCCCCCCTCCCCCCCCAGTCGTCTTTAATGCATTGCCTAGAAATCTATTTCTTATCTAATTTTACTGGATGGATCAACAGGGCTGAGAATGTAACCCTTTGTCATCTATGGAAATCTTTTTATCCCATAAAAATGATTAGATTTGATGCAATTAGGATTATGAGGAGGTGGGGGGAGCCTGAGACACCGTGCCTTGTCTACTGCTGGCTGCTGACACATTAACAGCCTGTTTATTAACTGCTTTACATTTGGGCTACGAGCAGCGCATTCTTCTGCCTGATAAGCCCAGCACGTGGCAGGAAAAGGGATCTCACTTTTTGGGCTGGCCCCGTCCCACCTTTCTGCATATGAATCCAGGAGGAGGGATTTCACTGGAAACAAAACCTGTGCGGCGGGGGAAAAATGCACATTTCCATTCGCCACTTCTCCGGAGCGTGGCTGTGGCAGGGGATGTGTGACAGCGGAGCTGCTCCTCTCCATCCCTGCCCACTTTGCACCACGGAATTGTGCGATGGTTTGGGTTGAAAGTGTTTTTCAAAACCGTCCTGTTCCGACCTCCTTCCACCACACCAGGTCACTCATTCCTTTGGGTGGGCTTGAGGGGGTTTGCACCTCAAACATCTCTGTGTTCTGCTCCTCATCCTCTTCCACCAGTGTGACTCTGCTGTGCCTTCAGCTCGGACCTTTTCTGGAGGGAAATTAATTTTGTGGCATAATCTGCAACTTTTTTATTCTCTCTGATGCTGCCAGAGAGAGAATATGTACGGGTTACATCCCAAAACATTCACAAACACCCCTTTGGCTGCTTGTGCCAACGTCCCCTGGGCTGACACAAGGTGTGCAAGGCTCTGACCTGGCACAGACACCTGTGGGTTCCTCAGCACCCCGAGCAGGGTGGCACTGGGACAGCAGGGTGGCACTGGGACAGCGCAGGGTGGCACTGGGACAGAGCAGGGTGGCACTGGGACAGCAGGGTGGCACTGGGACAGGGCAGGGTGGCACTGGGACAGAGGAGGATGGCACAGGGACAGGGCAGGATGGCACAGGGACAGAGCACTTGCAGCTTTCCAAAGGTTGCTCCTCTGCCTTCACACAAGGAAAATTTATTCCTCATCTTCCCTGTTTGTGAATAACAACTTCTGGCTGGGAGAGAGCAGGATCTGACTGTGAGCGATCCAGGGCTCAAAGGAAAATTTTACATGAAAACAAAGGAATGAATTTACTGCAGGTCCCAGAAATTGAGAAAACAATGCTGAATAAATCTGGTACTGCACTAACTTTGTGTGTAGGTTCCCCCTGTGAGAGGCACAAAGCTGTGTGTGGATGCTAAAACGCTTCTCTGCCACAAGTCAAAGGCTAAAATCCAGCCTTTGTTTCTCTTGATTGCCAGCACAGTGAGAATATTTAATTTCCAAACATCCCTGTGCTACTTAATAGCAATTTTCCCCGGTTTTGTTTGCGGATCACAAACACTCACGAGGGCATCACTCCTCTGTGCCAGTCATCTGCCTTTAATTGTGACTTGTTCCACGGCTTTAAGGGGCTAAAAATAACTCCAGGAATAAGTTGAGGGCCAGCAGCTGCACACACCCCTGTGTGCCACGCTGTGACAATGGGATCCCAGCAGTTGGCAGGGTCCTGCTGTGGGGATGCCAGCGTGGGGACAGCTGCTGAGCCAGGCTGGCAGTGGCTGTGCCAGCAGCAGCCCTGGCAGGGCTGGGACATTCCTGCCAGGGAAACACGGTGTCACAGCTCAGTCCTTGCAAGGATTGCCTTTAAAACTGCTCTGGTTTAACAGCTTCCCTCTAAAATTTGGCTTTGGGGGGATTTTGCAGCTCAAAGCTCTGTGTGTCCCATGGCCTGGGTGGGTCTGTGTGTCTTGTGCTGAGGTTTTGCAGTGTTTTAGTGGGAGAAGAAGACACAGATGACTTTTATTCCAGCAAAGGAGGTGGTTTAGCCAAAAATATTGGCTATTGCCTTTTTGTCAATGACTAGAGGAAGGTGAGGCTGGCTCAGCTCCCTCCTGCTGTGGGAATACAACCATCCCCAGGATTTTCTGTTACAAGAAAACAGAATTTTTCTGGGATACAGAAGAAACAGAAATTTTCCGGGATAAGGCTTGTGCAGTACTGGGTTAAGCCTGGTTCATTATCACTTCTCCTTTCTCTTCTCCTCCTCTCTCTTCTTCCTTCCCTGTGTTTTTTCCACTGTGGACTGGAGAGGCTGGACAATGGTCAATGTGCCCTGAAGCCAAGGCAGGGAGCCCAGCAGCCTTTGTGAGCAGCTCAGAACCGAGGCAGTGACCTTGCAGGTTGGCTCCAGCTCATCCCTGCATCCCAGAAAACCGTGGGCTGGGGGGCTGAGCGTGTGGAGGAGCTGATGCTTATTAGAAATCCTCCTGGAGAGAGAGAGAGAGAGAGAGGAACAGCCCCTCATTACCAGGAGAGAGCAGTGTCCCCTGGCAGGCAGTGACCCAGACCTCAGCAACTTTAGCACGGGGGCACATTTGGTGATTTACAGCTCCCAGGCAGCGCTTCCACAGCCACTCCTTGTGCTGCAGACAGATAAGCCCAAATCCCTCATTTGAAATGCCAGCAGCAAGACCCTTGAAGAGTTTATGCAAGGTCTTCCCATCTCACTCCTGCCCTGCTGCAGCTCCTTTCCCTCCAGGGAAGGTGAAGGCCCAGCCTAAAGACACCTCAGCTTCTAAATGTGCCCATGTTGTGCCTCCCCCCCTTGACTCCCAATTGAAAAAGATTACAAATAATGTTAAATAATATAGTTTATAACCTCAGGGCTGTTTTCAAACGCGTATAGACCAGTTGTCAACAGGCAGAGAGGAAGGGAAGGGAAATTATAGGCTGCACAAAAGAGGAAAGTAAAAGTGAAAGCTCCATAAAAGAAAGTGGAACTATTATGGAGCAAAATGCCAACTCATTACAAAACAGCCAAATAAGAGAGAAATACAGCTTTACCCGTAATAGCAGTTTACAAGGGAACATTGTATTGCAACATAACGGTGGTGCTATAATTTGCTCTAACAACTCCAATTATGCCTTTTATTGATTTGGCAACACATTTAATAGGAGTAGCCACACCTCTTGTGTTACAAATCATTAAAGGTGTTGAACAGTGTAATTTTAAAATTGTCCTTCTCCTACAGATGTCAGTGTGACAGCATAATTTCCCCTGATTTCTGCTATGTAAACAGTGCGTTACAGTAATTTCCCCCTTACAAAGCAGAAATGTTGTCAGCCTGGGTTTTTTTGTGCAGAAACATCCATTTAATATTTTCCCCCCAGTCTACTCTCCTAATTGCTGGGTTTTTTTCCCTTTTCCCTCTTTCTGTCTTTTTTTTTTTTTAACTTATCTTTGGAAGATAAACATGCTGATTTGCCATCTTCTACAGCAACCTTAATTGCTACTTAAATCTTCAATATGCACTTAATATCAGGGAGGTAAAACCCTTTTAGTTCAATCCTGTTCCACTTCACTCAAGTAGTGTTTCAGAGCTGGTTAAGAGTTGTGTATCTCCTGGCAGCAATTTTGACAGGTGATCCCAATTCCAGCACCAGTTTCCTTGCAAAACTCAGAAAGCATCAAGGAAAAGAATCCAAACTTTTTATTTTTTATGTTCTTTGCCACAAAGGGTCTAAATTTTGTGTAGGAATTGAGGAGCATCCCCTCTTATGCACAAGTGGGATAGGGATGGTCTTTAGGATCCCTTCCAACACAAACCACGATTCTCTGATTCAAAATGAGCATTTGGAGAGACACAAGGCTGGGCTCAGCCACCAGCTCTGCCTTCCCTGGACCTGGAACAAAAGCTTGGTGTTAGGAAAAGCAGGACAAGGCATGGACAAGGCAGGTTCTGACATCCTCAGTGCTGAAAAGCAAAGTGGTGTTTATTGTGCTGGCAGAGGAGGGTGGTTTGAGGGTCTGGCTGTGCCTTGCAGGGACCTTTTCCACTGCCCTTTGCTCCTAGGATATTCTGTATATTTAAATTACACACAGGATGGTTTGAGGCTCTGGCTATGCCTTGCAGGGACCTTTTCCACTGCCCTTTGCTCCTAGGATATTCTGTATATCTAAGTTACACGGCTGCTCATACACCAACACACACCCTGAAGGAAGCTCCACATGCACTGTATGATACACACATGGATATTTTACCAGCGTGGGGTGATCCCCCAGCTCCCTCAGCCCATCATTCCCAAGGCAGAGCTCACAGGCAGACAAAGAATGTGTTTCCCCCTCTCTCTTCAAGCACATGCAGGCGCTGACGTGTGTAAATGAACCTGACAAGCTCTTTGAAAAACAAATAGAGGCCACCAACCAAGCTTTTGGCACGCCAACACGCCACATGTTTACACCAAAAGTGCCACGCTGCCCTGTGTGCCCGCTCCCAGCGCCTGGCCCCGGGCAGCCTGTCTGCATTTGTCTGCCTCCAGCAAACTGTCTCATTAACAGCTGTGTGGGGAAGGCAGGGAGGGATGGAAATCCCCCAAGCCCGAGCAGGGTGACATTTTTCACGCCAAAGTGAGTAAAGCAGCTCCGTGTCCCGCTGCCAGGGCTGACCCCCCCCCAGCCCTGCCCCATCTGGCAGCCCCGGAACAAAGCAGGGTGAGCCAGCATTCCCAGCACCAGGGATGGGCAGCAGGGCTGCCAGGGCCTCTCCAGGACATTTCACACCACCTGGGTGCCAGACAGAGCTGCCAGGCTCTGCCCTTCCCCACTTTTGGATGTGGATTTGGGCGATTCAGGTGTGTGTGAGCATCCCGGCGCTGCCGAATGCGGATGGGGGAGAGATGGATGAGCTGGATGTCCCCTGTGGCCACCAGCACAGTGAGGACACAGACCCTCACCCACAGCACTCTGCTGTGCCCAGGTGTGGCCATGCAGGGCTGGCTGGGTGCCCCCAGCACAGAGCAGGTTTTGGTTCTGGGCCACAGCAGCCGTGCGTGGCACAGGGTTGGGACGCCGGGCGTGGGAACTCTTCCACATCTGGAAGGTTTTGCAGCCAAGAGGGGCTGGATTGCTGCAGGCACTGCCAAGCAATCTGCAGGTGCATGGAGGAAAACAGTGCTGGAGTTTGCCAAACAAACTGCCTGGAACTGCCACCCCTGCCTCGTGCCCGTGTAGTAAAGCGGAAGCCAGAGCTTCGACTCCAATGAAATCTGGGCAAATAATTAACTAAGAGTGACTTTACTGGATTAATTTAAGCTTGTTTGTGGAAATTTGGTGAGCAAAGCCGCTCTCAGTTCTCTCAGATGTGTAAACACATTTCTGAGCAGCTCCTGGGGCAGCAGTGGAGCGTCACGTGTGACCCTGCCAGGGGACAGGAGCAGGGTCAGGCTTCTGGCACCACCACCGCCTTTCTGGCAATTCAAAACACCTTTCTTCCCAAAAATTCTCCCCAGATCCTTGTACAGAAACCCTGCTCAAATGTCCGTGGGGGAAAGTGTTTGCAAATGGGGAGGTCCAAGGTGTGGGGCAGCAGGAGGGGAGGACAGGGACAGCCCCAGGGACACTGGGTGTGCTGCCATCCCATCCCTGGGCTTCCAGAGCGCCTTGGCTCATCCCAAGGAGTGGGAAACCAGCTGAGTTTCTGGCTGCTGAGCCCACTGCAGGTGGAGGAGCTGCAGCAGTGTGTTCTGGAGAGCTGTGGAGCTGCCTGGTGGATCTGCTGTGGGATATGGGGCATTGAGCAGATGAATCATTTTCCTGGGAAGACAGTGGCAAAATTAAAACACAACTCTCCAAAGGCATTAAAATATTGCTTCTTCCAAGAAGTTTGGCTGTGCTAAAAAAGCTGAATACAATGGGCTTTCACCCCTTTTAGTGAACAACAGTGCAGCCCCTGTAGTGGCTTTGTGAGGAAGAGCTGGGCAGGTCCTGCAGGGAAAAACGTGGGAAATGGGGAAACAGCAGCAGGGCTGTGCTGGGACTGGGCTGATGTGGGGCTCCGAGCAGGATTTAACTCCCAGCTTTTCTGGGAAGAAAATTTGTTTTGCTAGAACTAATCATTCACATGCATTTTTCATTAGTGTTATTATCCCAAAGAAAGGCTGTGGTAAAGCACTCAGATATTTGTTACCTCTGAGGGAATTTTACAAAGGGAGAAGGAAGGAGGGGAGAGGAGCTGAATGGCAGCTCCTGTTGGTATTCTGGTGTGCTGCCTCCAAACTGATCTTCCCAATCAGTTCAGACTTAATGCCAAAGCCTGCTCAAATATACAAATAGCATGGAAACATTTCAGAGGATTTAGTGAACTTGGTTTGCCTAAGTCTTCTCTGGATGGAAACTGGGAATCATTTTGCTCTTCCCATTTGTGCAACTGTTCATAGTGAGAATGATTAGTGACTGGAGTGAGTTAATGGTGAGATTTATTCCCTGTGCCAGGTCCCTGGGTGTTCACCAGGCTGGTGTGGGATGTGCCAGGTGTGTGCAAAGGGAGGCTGGGGGTCTCTGCAGTGGCTGCTTTAAGGTCCCTTCCAACCAAACCCCGTGACTCTGAGCATCTCTGGTCCCAGGGATGTGGGTGCTGAGTGGGGGAATTTGCACTGGGGTGATCAGTTGGAAGAATATGATCTGCTGGGTTTGGAAATGGAATTCCCAGGGCTCTGGCACCGCTGGCCTCCTGCAGCACCTTCTGCAGGTGATGTGGAAACCTGAGCAGTGAAGGATGCAGGAAGGTCCCCAGGAGGGGAGAGGAGGCAATGGATGCACAGCAGCTTCTCTATAAATGTGTGGCACAGCAGAGATAATTTAAAAATAAGAAAAAAGTCTCTTGGCTTAGTGAGGAATCTTTACCTCAGCTTGGATATAAAACAAATTAACTGTGATGTAAACAGGAGGTTGGAGAGGCTACAGCTGTGATTGCTGGTGGAAGGATATCAAAAGTAGGGTGATTCCTCTTTCATAATGATTTTGGTTCCATTTAAGTTGGAGATCAGATGCTCCCAAGTAAAGATATAAATTATAAAGGCACTAAACTTCAGTACCAATAAGCTCCCCAAATTTATTTGCATTTGTTATCTGGCAGTTTCATTTACAGTGAAGAAACTTTCACTGTGGATCAGATCTTTTTAATATTTCCTCATAACTTCCCAGTGACAATCAGTTTTTCCATTAGGAGAGATCAGACACATAAGTAATACTGAGAGAGCTACGTGAATACCAAGTCATTCATTAGGAGCAATGCCACTGCCATGAATGCTGAGTGAATAGACTGTGAGGGGACACTGAAAATTAAAGGTTATTCTGGGTTCATTAACTTCTGCACTCCTTTCTAAAACAAAACCTTGGGTGAGAGCAGCCTTTGACTCCTAAACAGCATCTCCTTGTTCCCTAATTTGAAAAATATTAGCATCATTTAACTGCTTCCCCTTTCTGCTTAATGTGTGCAAGAAAAGAAGTGTTTGAATTAATGTTGGTGGAAACGATGAGCAGACAGAACTGTGAGTGTGGACAGAGCCATGCTTTGCTTTGCTTTGCTTTCACTTTCACATTATTCACCCTAAATGCCCATCTTGGTTCTCAAACAAGGATCCTGGGCACTGTGTCCTGGTGCCTCACTTGACCTCCTGGAAGTGTTTAAAACCAACCTACAGCAGTCAGGCTAATGCAGCCTTTAATATCCCATAACAGCTGGATAACACAGCCTCAGTATGGAAATACACTGTTTTTACTGAAACACTTTGGCTGCTCTCTGCTCTCACACTTCCCTGACCAGGCAGAATCCCTCTCCTCAGCAGTGATAAGGCAATTTCCAACAGTGTCTCTAAAGCCCTTGGTAATTCCAGGATGGAGATATGAGAGAGCAGCTCTCAGCAGCTCTCTCTAAAGCCAGCAATAATATTTCTTCCTTACAGAGTCTTATGTTCCTGCTATTTTATTCTGATTTTCTGTTTGTGCTCACAGGCTGCCTTTAGTCAAACAAAACAAAATAAAACAAAAACAAACAAAAAAAAAAAGTGCTGTGGTACCAGCAGCAGTTTGTCTCTCTGCAAGCTCAGAGGCAGCAGATGCCACAGGGCTGCTCTGTGCCTGTGCTGGAGCCTGCAGACAAAATGTCCTGTGGGTGGCCAGAGTGAGCAAACTGTTCCTGTGCCAGCATCACAACCTAGCTTTGCTTTCCTGGGCTGTTTTTTGAGGTTGGGTTGGAAAGGACCTCAGAGCTGATCTCATTCCAGCCCTCCCACCGTGGCCTGGAGCACCTTCTGCTAGCCCAGGTTGCTCAGGGCCATATCCAGGGTGTCCCCAGACACTTCCATTTGTCCTGTAATGTCACTCATTTGTGAGGGACCCCTCGATGAGTGATGTGTGGTTGGTTAAGGACCAACAGGCAAAAATGGAGATTTGTGTGTGGATTGTTGCATGGGAGGAGCGACTGCACAGTCCAGCCCGTGATGGTCTCATTTATTAATAATTAATGAATTCCTTCAAGCTCTTGGGGTAATAACTGCAGGTGATTCCATCCCTTTGGTGATGGAGAAGAGTGACTGAGTCACCAGAGAGGAGCTTTAGTTGGGAGGTGAGGAGAAGAGGTCCTGTGTTTTTCTGGATTTTTATTTGGTTTAGTTGTGGCTGCAGAGCAGGAGTCAGCGAACTCCCCGGGCTGGTTTGTTTTTCTTATTCAGTCTCCACAGCTTAAACCTGGGTTTAGGAGAGCTCCAGAGCTGCCTGCCTCCACCTCTCTTTAGCAGAGTGTTGAGCAATCCCTAATTTCACGTCTCAATCCCTAATTTCACGTGTCAATCCCTAATTTCATGTGTCCACCCAAAATGTGCTGACCCGGGCAAGGTCAGAGCTCCTTCCAAGCTTTTTCTCACCATTCCCACGGCTCTGAGAATCGCTGCCACGCAGGTGGAGGAGTTCCCTGGGCAGCCCCATCCCATGGCACAGCTCCCACTTCGCCAGCGCACAGAATTCCCGAAGAATTCCAGAATTCCCGAAGAATTCCAGAATTCCCGAATTCCCAATCCACGCGCCTCCCGACTCCGCTGCGCGTGTCGCGCTTTTGTCGCAGAGCCCGAATCCTGCGGGGAAGGGGGAGAAGCCTCACGTCTCGTTTTATTTTTTTCCTCCCTTTCCCGACACGAGTTAATCTGTTTAGCTCTTTAACTTGTGAGCCGGAGGAATTCTCAGCCAGCGACAATAATGGGAAGCTTTGGAGCCGGGGATGAGGGAGGTGGAGAGGAGAAGAGGGATGGGGAAAACGTCTGGGAGGTGGGGCTGGATGAGATAAAACATCCTCCCGAATTTCGGCAAAACCGTGCTGATGGTGGAGAGGTTAAACGGAGGCAGAAAAGTTTGTGTCAGCCCTTTTTTGTGATTTTTTTTTTTTCCCCCGTTTCTCCAGCCGCCACCTCCTCTCGTTTCTCCCCCGTACCGTACCCCCTCCCCGGCTGGGAAGAAGGAGGTTTGCTGTCTTTGTATTTTAACTGTAGCAAAAAGATTAAATTGTTTACGAGCTGCGAGCCCCGGCTGCCTGGATGAGCTGCGAGAGACAAAGATAGACAGTCTAATTCTCCGGTGTACTTTGTGCTTCCGTCCCCCTGCGCTGCCACTAATTCTTTTATCTGGCCCCAACACTCCAGGCATTATGTGCATTCATAAAAAAAAAGGGAAAAAAAAAAAAAAAAAAAAAAAAAAAAACCTAAAAAAAAAAAATCCTAACTGAAGCAGGCAAAATTACTGTTCTCTTCGCTTTACCTCTGATAACAATCTCTTGAATACTGATTACTTTTTTTTCCCCCAACACAAAGCGACCAACACAAGTTGGTCTTTAACCCTTTATCTTTAGCAAGCAGAAAGACACGAGGAACATCTTACTCAGTTGGAAAAAAAAAATAGCATACAGAAGAATTACTGTTATCTCCTAGCCAGAAGAGGAACAGCAGAGATAAGAAAAGCCTGAAGAATTAAAAGGAACGTTGCATTTGGGCTGTAAATTCGTGCTGAAGCTGGTTCTATTTGTCTGTCACTAGGGTTCATAATTTTTCGAGGTTGTTTTGATAGACTTATTGTGAAGACTGCATAGAAAACTCATCAGCATTTGTTGCCTCTGAGCATTATTGTCAGTGGTAACCGCATGGTTATAGACTGGAGGAAGATAATGGTTGAAGTATAAAGGAGATAAAGGCAAAACCTCTTCTCATTAAGGGCTATCTCCACCTCTGCAGACTCTACAGTATTGAGTGACTGGCGCTGGTGCATCGGGCATAAATTATAGCAAAAAAAAAAAACAAAACTAAAGGCAGCATCATTATTTCGAAAAAGTTATAATGACATGCCACGGGCTTGAGACCTATTTACACCAAAGAGGGACAATAAATACAGAGGGAGCTGAGTGTGGAGTGACCAGCACTGCCTCCCTATCGATTGTGCCCTGCACAGCTTCTGCAGGGAGGCTGCTCTGACAGGGCCACATCCACCCTGCACACCCCAGAGCATGCTGGAAGGGACCTCCGCCGCAAAAATGTAATTTTGGGTTGTTTTAACTCCTAATTTGGAAAAACCCACCCTGGCCAGACCTTCCCCTGTGCAGTTGAAGTCACCTCAAAGGGTTGTGGCAGTCTCTCCATGCAGGTGGTGGTATCTTCATTTCCCATTTATTTTTTTCCAGATTGCAAAGTCTCCTTTCCATTGCTCTTCCTGGGTGCTGCTCTTTTCCCTTTTCCATCCTCAGTTGCCGATGGTTTGATCTCTTTATCTTCAGTGTGGTGGGGGAAGAATTATGTTCAAATTCGAGCCAGGTCCACAGCAGATAAAGCACACTCCTAAAGTTGTTTTTATTGGGCAGGATTGTAAAGAACACCCTGTACACCTGCAGCACTGGTTATCTGCAGATTTCACAGGCACTTTCTAAATGGGAATGATTTTCCAGTGCCCCTCTGAGAAGGAGGAACTTGGAGAAACTGAGGTCCAGAAGAGCTGGGGTGGTTTGCTGGCAGCACTTGCCTTGCCTGGACCCAGAGCCCTGCTGTAACCACCAACCCAAGTGTCTTTTTAGTGTCTGTGCTGGATTAGTGGCCCCAGAGGCTCCTGATCTGCTCTCCATATGGCACACGGAGGGTGAGGATGCACCCGCTGCTCCCCTGCTGTGTTTCGAGGCTGATTAGATGGGAATGTCCCCCAGGATCCAGCCCAGGCTGGTGTCCCCAGCTCATCCAGTTCAGATTCACTCCTGCAGGGCCCAAAGGACCATGCAGGGCTGTCACCTGTGGGTCACAGCCCGCTCAACACACTTGTGACATTGTGACATTCAGACAAATCTTCTGTTGTCATGGAATCCCAGAATCCCGGGATGGTTTGGGTTGAAGAAGCCTTAAAGTTCATTTTATTTCATCCTCTGCCATGGGCAGGGACACCTTCCACCATCCCAAGCCGTGTCCAACCTGTTCTTGGGCACTTCCAGGGATCCAGAGGCAGCCACTCTGCCTGGGAGGAATTTTCTCCTATTATCCATCTAACCCTGTCCTCTGGCAGTGTGAAGCCATTCCCCCTCATCCTGCCACCCATGTTCTTGTTAAAGGTCTCTCTCCATCTTTCTTGTGGGCTCCCTTCAGGTGCTGGAAGGCCACACTTAGGTCACTTCTGTTCTCCAGGCTGAACATTCCCAGTTGTCCCAGTTTTCCCTGTGGTGTGAGGGGTCTGTGCCATGTGCAGGGAGGGCAGGATGTCCCTGCCATCCCTCCCCCTGTGCCTGGAAGGACAGGGACACACACTCCTGGTATTTGCTGCTCACTCAGGCACGATCCAGCAGATGCCTGGCAGAGTATTGGCTCCATCCATAACTCTGGGAGAGGATTGTGAGGAAATGTGGATTCTGGTTTCATTTCTGAGGCTGCCCGTGACAGAGTGCCCAGTCTGCAGGGAGACAAGGGCAGCAGTGAGGCTGCTGCACTTCATTTGGAGGTTGTTCTGCTGTTGCCACCAACTTATTGATAATTTTGAGCATCACCACAAATCAAGGCAGGCCTGGGAGTTGGTTGTTGATATCCAGTCTCTGTTCCTGGCTTCAGCCTTGTCACTGGCTTTGGTCTCCAGCCCTAAAGTGGAGTTGTGTCAGCTTTTCCTGACTCACCTGGGGGTGAAGCAAAGGGAGGTTTGTGCTGGTTTGGGGACAGTGACAGGGTGGGGCACTGCAGGTGCTGAGGGTGAAGCTGCTGGGATCAGGGCCCTAAGGAGGCCAGTGGGACACATTCCCACCACTGCAGCAGGCAGATGTGCAGCTCCATGGGGTTCACTGGATGGGGCAGATGTGCAGTTCCATGGGGATTCCCTGCAGGATGCAGATGTGCAGTTCCATGGGGTTCACTGGATGAGGCAGATGTGCAGTTCCATAGGGATTCCCTGGATGAGGCAGATGTGCAGTTCCATGGGGATTCCCTGAAGGATGCAGATGTGCAGTTCCATGGGGTTCACTGCATGAGGCAGATGTGCAGTTCCATAGGGATTCCCTGGATGGGGCAGATGTGCAGTTCCATGGGGGTTCCCTGCAGGATGCAGATGTGCAGTTCCATGGGGATTCACTGCAGGATGCAGATGTGCAGTTCCATGGGATTCACTGCAGGATGCAGATGTGCAGTTCCATGGGGGTTCACTGCAGGATGCAGATGTGCAGTTCCATGGGATTCACTGCAGGATGCAGATGTGCAGTTCCATGGGATTCACTGCAGGATGCAGATGTGCAGCTCCATGGGATTCACTGCAGGATGCAGATGTGCAGTTCCATGGAGGTTCAGATTTTGGTGGGAGCTCAGGAATTTGCTCTCAGTGCCTTCCCCAGGGTGGTTGGCAGCTGGCAGGGAGGAGGCTGCTCTGCAGATGCAATGTTTGTGTCTCTGTCCTGAGTGGGCTTTCCAGATCACTGATAACCCCAGGGCTGGCTGAAGAAATGTCACTCTAAATACAGGTATCGACCTCAATAGAAATATTTTCATTTTACAGTGTGAAATGCCAGCAACGTTATCTACCTGATGGCTCACAGATTATAATGTCTGTTCCTTCCCAACACAGGTACAAGCCTTCCATTCAGGCTTACAATAAATACAGACATGGGTTGCAGTAATATTTCATTTTTGATGGCATAGCTGTGGGTTTTGATTATATAAATCAGGCTTTAGAAAAGGAATACATCTTTGTGACTGACTGAATAAATAAGTAAATGCAAATGTAAAAGTCCTTACAAATAATAATAATAATAATAATCATGATAATAAACCCCACAGCTTTCGAATGGACATTCAGGATCAACTAGAAAACATTGCACTCTTGGTGTGAATAGGAGAAATCAGTTGGGTGCAGCATGCAGGCGGGTTCCTGATAAACTAATGCTCCTTCACACAATTTACAATCCAACTGAATTCATTTGCATGACAAAATTGGCTCGGGTATTCATGTGTTGCAGCAAGACAAGTGTAACATTACAAAGAACAAGTAACCATGGGGAAGGTTAATGCAGACAATAAGGAAATACAATGACATGAATCGGGTTCTTCTTTTGCCAACCTTTTATCTGAAATAGAAAAATAACAAGCTCCCACCCCCCATTCCTCCTTGGGAATAAAAGAGTTGTTTTATGGAAATGGGGGGGAGGGAGAAAATGTGCAAAGTTGGCAAATAAAGATCTGTAATTTCTCTTTCCCTACCTCATGGATTTGCAACGTGTGTGCAGGGAAGGTGGGAGAGAGGGAGGATGGGATATTGTTATTTTGGAGGAGGTGATGGAGTCGATCCATCAGTGAGGGACACGTGCCCGGGAGCTGTAGTTAAACATCCCGGGTAGTTCCCTGCCCTCGGGCTCAATCCCATCCTCCTGCAGCAGAAAACTCGAGATCTGTCAGTTTAGGCTGAGCTTAACTGGGATGAGCTCTGCAGGACAGGGGGTGCTCGCTTGTGAGGACACTCCGGTGCTGCTGAGCATTCCTTGCAGGTTTTTGTGTTCCTTGCAGTTTTTTGTGTTCCTTGCAGGTTTTTGTGTGCCTGCTTGGGCATGGGGATCTTTTGAAGATGAAATTCCCAGCTGGCCTCTCAATACTCAAAAATCCAGACCACTGCACAGGTTTCTCTGAATGCAGACCATTTTTTTTCCCCACATGGGATGACTCTGCCATTAGACACAGGATGTTTGGTGATTATCCAGTCTGGGTTTTGTTTGGAATGACGTGGGCAGAGTTCTTCATTGCAACCCCAAAAGAGCACTATTGTTTGTTTAGTTAAATTCTTTTTTTTTTTTAAAGAAATCTGAAGGATGGAGAAAGTGTTAATTATTGTGGACTCGTGTCTTTGGGATGAAGCCCTGTCCTTGCAGGGTGTGGGTTTGCTGCAGGGTTTGAAGCTGCTCCAGTGTCAGTGTTTTGGAGCCCTGTGTCCTTGGAGCGTGGTTTGGTGCACACCAAAATGGGTTTGATGGCTCCTGGCTGGAAAAGCTGCCTGGAGAGCTGGATTTGGGGACCACCAAGGGTCAGCCCTGTGGTCAGAGCCCTCTCTGCTCCTGGGCACCCTGGGCTGCTGCTGCCTTTCCCTCCCCACTCCACTCCCTGCTGCAAACCTCTTGCAGCAGGAGAGGCTGCACTAAGTGCAAATCCTAATTATTCCAGCCTAGAATTGCTGGGAGAGGAGAGCTGTGCTGGCTAATTGGCTAAATGCTCCGAGCTGGCTGGGGACAAGGAGCAGAGCACTCCGTGAGCAGACAGCTCCTTTTGCCCATTGTCGTGCTGCTGGAGTGCTGAGCTCCCTTTCCAGCCGGGATTAGAGCTGACACTGCTCCCACCACTCCCAGGGCTCCTCTTTAGATCAGCTCTGCTCGGCTCCACAGCAGGCTGGGCCATCAATTGCCTCCTGCAACAAATCTCTAACAAGTTGACAAACGACTAATTTTAATTTAATCTTTCCGTTTCCAGCTTAATGATGGAAAGGAATAAAAAAAAAAAAAATGCAGGGGAAGGAAGTGCTCCCTCACATCTTGCCTTCACACTGTTGGTTTGATGGGGAGTTTCAGGGCTAAACTGGAGAGGAGAGCAATAAGAGCCTTAGGTTTTTGAATTAAATTTAACCCTGGGGTGCCACTGCTTCAGAGCCTTTGGAGGCAGAGTTGTAAATCATGGCAGCAGATTCTGCTTCTGATGAGCACTTCCCATCATGATGACATTTAAACTATTAATTAATTAGGAGAGAGCAAGATGAGAAGATTTGGAATTCTCCCCTTTGGATAATTACTGTCGAACATATTTGTTACTGTAATGAACGAACAGGATGTGACTTCAGCCCTGCATGTGGATCTTGTCACATTATTATTATTTTAGTCCACCTTAAAAGGAGGATGAGAAGGTTTTTTCCTTTCAACCCTAGGTAGAAATAATCAGTGTTGTAGCATTTCAGCAAAGCTGGATTTGGGAAGGAGGAAATAGGTGCTGGGCTGAGCTGGGAGTGTCAGATATTCTGGAGTCTGCCAGGTGTGCTGGGCTCTCCCAGAGCAAATCCAGCCTGGCACTTCCCCTTGGGCAGCTTGAGGCTGTCCAGCTGCTTCCCAAATCCATTGGAGCTGAGGGCAGCTTTCTTCTTTGAAAATTTCTTCTGGACAGAGCCCCTGAGGCAGGTGTGGGCAGAGGGCTGCTCTGGCTCAGGGGTCCTGGTGGAATGATGGAGATCCTTCCCAAAGGATCTTTCCTAAGGGATCCTTCCCAAAGGATCCTTCCCAAAGGATCTTTCCCAAAGCATCCTCCCCAAAGCATCCTTCACAAAAGATCCCTTCCCAAAGCATCCTTCACAAAGGATCCCTTCCCAAAGCATCCTTCCCAAAGGATCCCTTTCCAAAGGATCCCTTCCCAAAGGATCCCTTCCCAAAGGATCCTTCCCAAAGGATCCCTTCCCAAAGGATCTTCTCTAAGGGATCCTTCCCAAAGGACCCTTCCCAAAGCCTGGACTGATCTCTGGACACTCTGCCAGGCTGAGTCACTCCAGCACTGCCCTCCTTCCCAAGCCATCCTTCCCACCTTCCCTTCAGCAGGATTATTTGGAAGTTTTCCTGGTTTTTCCCCGTTTCCCCACAGGATTCTGTCCTGTCTCGGAGCAGTCCCTGCTCTCTGAAGCATCACAGCTCCCTGCCAGCAGAGCTCCTTGTTTACCTCTGCAGTGTTAATATGCCCTTTGCAGATAATCAATCTTGCCTGGCAGGATCAATTAAAATGAAGTGGGGATGTTCCACCTACCTTGGTCTGGAAATTTAACTCCAGTTTGTACTCCTCACCTGGAAAGCCACGCTTCCAGAACTGCTGGGCAGGATGATCCCTGTGTCCAGGGACACTTGAACCAAAGGGACACACCTGGATGGGCTCCTGGAGGGAGTCACTAATTACAGCCATCACCAATGCAAGGTTTGGGCAGAACCTCTTTACTGGGGACACTGGGCTTTGGTGTCACCTGGCTGTCACATAAAGCCCTTTCCCTTCAGGGATTATCTGGGGTGTCCAGGTAATAAAGCAGATAAATAAGCCCAAATAAGCAGATAAATCAATATCCTGCAGGCCTGGGGAAGCTGGGGCTGGGGTGTCCCTGATGTCCCAGGGTGGAGAGGTTGTGCTGGTTCTGTGTTTTGTCACCTGCCAGGCATTGCATGGGTCTGATTTTCCAGAGGAGAGAGCTCTCTCCCTGTTTTTTCAAAAGAGAATTATCCTCAGGTGATCCAATTTTTTTTTTTTTTTTTTACACAGAAACATTTACATTTGTTATTTTAAGCAGAACTGTCTCTAGGTACTCCTTTGTCATCTTACTCATTTTAACTTTCCAAAGAGTTTTTTTGCTCCTGGATGTTTCCATGACCTATTGATATTTTTCTGTTTAAATGTCTGCTCAAAGTTGTGGTGGTTTTTCTGGTGTCCTAAATGAAGAGAGTTTGGGCTCCCTCTCAGTTCCTGGGGTATAAAAATCCCCCTGGGTAGAGCTGCTGTGCTTTAACCTGGATTTTTTCCTCAGAACTTTTGCCACTTGGGACACTGATCTTTCCATAGACAAGCTGTAGACTTCGTACTGTTAAAAATAGAAATACTAATTCCTTCTGTGGAAAATCAGATAGTCTTCCCAGTGGAACAAGAAGTATTTTTAATGTGCTCTTGCAGGAGAGCAACAGCAAAATTTGCTGGGTTTTAATCTTTGCTTCTTTTTCTCACTGTGAGTGGAGAGTTCTGCCTTTGCTCTTATTTCTGGAAAACCCAAACAAAAACATTTCCAAGACCTTAAATGGCATTGCTTTTCTTTCCTTCTCCCTCCAAGCACAACTTGTAAATTATTTCACAATAAAATTTGCAAAATTATTATTTTAATTTTTTTTTTTTTTTTAAATAATCCCCCAGCTCTGTCCCTCCAGGTGGGTTTGGGCAGCAGGGTGGGGATGCCCTTGGGCACACCTCGAGCAGAACCAGCTCTTTGTTCCCCAGTGCTGGGGTTTGGGGTCAGCTTTTGGGGGGCTTTGGGGGCTGATGGCCCCAGCCCTGCTCCCCAAAAGGGGTTTGTAATTAATGGCTTTAATTGTGGATCTCTGCTGGGACCCAAAATGACACAAACACACACAGCACCCTCGAGGAAATTAATGCCAGAGGAAAGGTCAGCACAAGGTGGGGTTCATTTTGTGTCATGATGAGTGGTTTTTTATTTTGATTTTAAATTTCTGTGATTTAAAAAAAAAAAATATAGTGAATTGGACCAGAAATATCGTGTGTTTGTGGAAAGGGCTAAAAATGCAATCTGACTCGTAGGGAATTTGAGGGGGGTGATGGAATTAATTTGTTTGTGCTCTGGTATAAGCCAAGATGATGCCAAAACCCTTTGGAGACAGATAAATGCTTCATATGGGAGTCAGAAAACATCAAGTCAGTCAGCAACAATCATCTTTCTGGAGATTCCAGATAATCCTGGCTTCAAAGCAAAACCTGTGTTTTGGAATATTCATTCTCTGATATTCAAACATCCAACTTTGTTCTTCTAATTATTATTATTCTTTTGATGTTATATCAGACAAGTGCTATAAGGGCCTTAAAAAGGGCAAAATAATTATTTCCTTTATATCTTAATACCCATGTGATGCAGAGGCTTTGGTGGAGAAAGGAATATTTTTTTTGACAAATCCAAAGGGGGAAGCTTGGCAACATGGTACAGTTGAGTGTAACCATAAATAAAACCCTGTGTGAATTCCCCCTTGGAGACACTACAGATCTATTGAACAGGGCACCCTCTCTATAAAAATTGTTCTTGAGAGGTAATAGCAAGCTATACATTATGAAAAAATATAGCACAGGGATTTGCTGTACTTGGAGCAAAACTATGAGAAAAATGGTGGGAGGTAATAAGGGATTGTCGTTCCATCCCATTAGAAATGTGTTTTATTCCAGACACCCAGATTTTATCTTCCCCCTGCACCTGAATTAGAAATGAAACTGCCAACTTTCTAGGATGTGCAAGGATCCACACAGTAATGTGTTTGGGGTTTTATTTTATTTTTTTTCCTCCTTTTTTTTCCCCTTCCCTTTTATTTTTTGGGAAACTAATTAGGGCCAGCGTAGATAAAGCACGCTGTGTGTTATGAGACTGTAAATAACAGAAAAGGGTTTTCTTAGGAAATTAGCACTAGGACACACAGGAAGCTGTGAAATCAAATGCCACAAATATATACTGTATTCTCTCCATAGATTAAAATAATAATAAAAAACCTCTAAACCCAGCCATATACAGGAGGGAATCCTCGAGGATTGGACTGGCACAATCCTGTAAAGGAAGAAGTTCAGTAAAAAAAAATCCACTCATTTCTAAAGAAATTTCCCAGATTAGATTTGTAAATCAAAAACCAATATATAACATGCAAGAATTGATCTGTTTTATATTCCTCAGTTACATTTTTGTGAAGCACATTTAGAAGATTTAGAACGTATTTGCGCCTGCTGGTTGAGCCATTATATGCTTGAGTTCATACATCTATTTGTGAGGCTATAAAACAGGCATCGACTACCCATGTAAATTGTGTTCTCCACAATAAATTATATGCATACTTGCAAAAATACATAACTGCTGTTGGTTGGCTTACGTAGGCTGAATACTAATGATGTTTAAAGTTGTATTGTCCCTCTTCTCGGGCCTAATTTAGCCTCTACATCAAAAATTATGTAGGAAAAAACACTTTATCCTCTCACTGAGAAATAAAATGGCACTTACGGGCATCCACATATCTTTCTTTTATGAAACACCACCGTTTTCATACTAATTTTAGCTGCAGAGGGTTCATGGCAAAGTCTGTCTCGTGCAAACCTCAGTGGAGGCTTCAGTGTGTGCACTCTGTAAAATGTGATTTTGGGGGGTTTGTAGGAATGGATTGGGGCTGGTGCACGTGAGACACGCTCACAGAGAGGAATCCTGCCTGGCAGTCACGGTATTCGGAATTCCTGAAGTTCAGGGAGTGTTTTAGCCACACCCCAGGGCTCAGGGCAGAAATCCTGGCACAGCCTGGCATGATCCATGTTGTGCTTCTTGCTCTCCCTGCTGCCCATCCCAGCAGCACTGCCTGAATTAATCGGGTTTGCTGCTGTTTCAATTGTCCCCAGAGCTGGGGAAGGGCCTGGCCCTGGTGTCCCCAGTTTGGGACATTTGCTGTGACATCTGTAGAGGCACAGCCCCTGAGCCTCTTGGGCACTTCCCGTTGTTGTAGCAGGGAGCAGGAATGGCTCAAGGTGCTGGGGAACCTTCCCAGGTGTTCCCCTCCTCACTCTGCACTCCACTGACAAATTTCCCACCTCTCCTCATCCTCTTCACTATCCTGCTTTATTTATTACTTGCACCAGTTACTTTTCCCTTGCTGTTCGTGCACAGATCTCTTTCCTCTCCAGGTTTTGCCTCCCTCAGTGTATTTCTCCCTTTATTTATCTCTCTCCGTGCCCTTCCTGCTGCTCCTGTGCTTCCTCCAGCACAGATTCTGTGTCTGCTGCTGCAGCCCATCCCTGTGAGCAATGGATCACTGTGGGTACCCAGAGTGGGAGAGGAGAAATTTCCCCATCCTCCTTCCCCGTGTGGGGAATGTGGAAGCTGTCACACACCTCCTCTCCTGCCCAATGATGTGCAGGAGCACAACACATCCCTTTTCTCGGGCAGAGGAATGAAAGAAGCAAAGTATCAGCCTCCTCCTTCCTCACCCAGAATATCCCCACTTCTTTTTGTCACCCCCCATCCTGGCTGGGATTTTGGGGAGCCCTCTGGGAAAGCTCAGGCTGTGTGTCTGGGGGCAAAGCAGACACAGGGACAGCACTCTCCAGTGACACAGGGATGTGCTGTGAAGCTGCAGGAGCTGCCTCCAGGCACAGGGATGAGCTGGAAAAACTCAGCTCTGCTTTTCCAGCCTAACCTGTGCCTCTCTCGTGCTGAAATCAGGTTATAAACTCTCCAAAAAGCAGGTCCCAGGGTTTGCTTTGCCAGGGCCCTGAGCTGGAGGGGAGGAAGGGATGAAAACCCACTCAGAATGAGAGCCAGGAGGGTGATGATGTGATTTATACACATCCATATCGTTTTCTTTGTTGTTTTTCTTTGTGTGTGATTTAACTTCTGGGGGGAAAAAAAAAAAAAAGTCATTCCTGGAAGGGCTCTGAGGTGTCCAAAAAGCAGGGGAGCTGTTGGGGTTTGTGGGCAGGGGCAGTTTTTGGTCCCCAGGCCGTGATGTGATCACACATGTGATGACAAAGAGAATTGCACCCTGCTCACGCCCTGCACTGCTGATTTATTTGCTGGGAATCTGTGGCAAAGCCTCAGCATCCAGGTGTTGCTGGGAAGGGGTGACAGACCTTGCCAAAGGAGCACTGGGTGCCTGTGTCCTGACACAGCAAAGCTCTGGAAGTGCAGGAAACCCTCCTGGGACAGGGAGGAGATCCTGGATCCCTGTCCTGAGATCCAGAGCAAAGCACCCCAGGATGGGTCCCACCACAGCCCCTTAAACCAAAATGTTCTTTAACACCACAGAGTTTCAGAGTTGCAGAGGCTGACAAAGTAACCCAGATATAATTTTCCTTTGTGTCACTTCTAGCCACTAAAATTAGTATTAAGAGACACAGAAAGCTCAGTGGAGTTTTCCCAGTTTATCCTGCAGCTAATCTTTTTATATCTCTTTTTTTTTTTCCTTCTTTAAAATCAGGGGGAGGGGAAGCTCTTTCATTCCCTGCAGCTGGCATGTCTAAACTCCTAACATATGTGCTTCTTATCCAACATACAGTAGCTTAGGACTTTTCAAAAACACAGAACCCCTGAATCCAATAAAATTGCAAATTTCACTGTATTTCACAATATCCTAAATAAACATGAACAGCGTGCATTTCTCTTTCTGGCATCAAATATTAATCTGTCCGTGGTCGGAAATGTGCTTTCCATCTTGTGTGTGCTCACATTGGGTAAACACTTGGGAGATTGCTATTCCAGACCTTTCATTCTCTCCTAGAGTCAAGAGCATGACAAATTTTTCTCCTAATTACACCTGCCACTGTTTGCCTTCTAATACTGTAAATCCTCCATCACATAGTTTTTCAGATTCAGGATTAGGTTCCTTCTCTGTCATACAAATGATTGGAGGTGCAGTGTGCAGTTAGCAATGCACATTAGCAATGTTTAGGGTGGCTTGTCTCTTTTTCCCAGGTGAGGAATCGGCGTGAACAGAACTCCACCCACGTTTAACGTGTGGTGTTGAACCAGCACCTCCGGGTTGGTTTTTCTGGAGGTTTGGAACCAGCAGAGCCCCTTCCCTCTGTCTGAGATCACAGTCCTGTGCTTGGCTCTGCTCTCTGCTTTATTTGGCTTTGGCTGATGTTGGAAATTGCATTATTCCCTGGTCTCTGTCTGGCTGCAGGGAGGAGGTTTAGAGAAGGATGGCAGCAAAGAGGAATGGAGTACTGGGGGTGGCAGAGGGTCCTGCTCTGCCCAGTGCTCCTGGAACACAGTGGGACCTTCATGGGCACCATTCCCAGAGCAGCTGTGGCTGCCCCTGGATCCCTGGAATGTCCAAAGCCAGGTTGGACAGGGCTTGGAGCAGCCTGGGACAGTGGGAGGTGTCCCTGCTCATGGCAGGGGTGGCATTGGATGTGTTTTAAGGTCTTTTCCATCCCCAGCCATTCTGGGAATGTCCAAAGCCCTGGAATGTCCAAATCCAGGTTGGACAGGGCTTGGAACAGCCTGGGACAGTCGGAGGTGTCCCTGCTCATGGCAGGGGTGGCACTGGGTGGGATTAAGGTCCCTTCCATCCCCAGCCGTTCTGGGCTCCTGTGATCCCAGAAATAAATCCAGGGATGTGTTTCTGGAGGCTGTGCTGTGCTTGCTTTATTTTGTGAAAGTGCAAGCAGCGAAGGGCAGGCAGTGGGAGCGTGTGGAGGCAGAGAAGAGAAGAGCAGAGCAGTGTGACAGGAACCCCAGGCTGCCCTTCCCTGGCTCTCTCCTCCACTTTGCAGGTGGCAGAGGGATGGGGGCAGCAGTGCCTGCTGGATTTCTGCTCTGGCTTTATGTTTAAGTGAAAGCCTCTTGGGCAAAGAGGCCGTTTCGCTTTGCTGCTGCAAATCCTCCATTAACGCCTGGCCAGCAGGGGGGCCCAGAAATTGGGCCAGCCCCGAGCTAATGGAGAGTTAATACACAAATGATGGGCTGGGAGAGAAGCAGTGCTTGTGGTGCGGGTGAAGGACAAGCAGTGAGGAGGAGCAGCAGCAGAGATGGCCACGGTGTGTGTGTGTGCTCCAGCAGGGTGTGAAAAGAGTTTTCCCATGACTTTGGGATGTGTGGGTGTCCCAAATGCGCAGTGAGACCCAGGGACAGGGTGACACCCATCATTCCTGCCCCAAGGGTAAAGCACAGAGTGTTTCAGAGTGCAGCTCCCAGGGTCAGGCTGGCGCTGTGGCACCAGAGGACAGCTTGCAGAGTTTTTGGGGTGTGGGAGCTTTGCTGTGCCGGCACTCAGGGTTCCAGTGTGGGGGATAAATCCCTGGAGAGAGGGAGTGAGACAATTCCTTAGATCCAGGTAAATCAGCTGAGCTAGGTGTGGATGGATGGAACAGGAACTTCTCCTTTCCTGCCTCTCAGCATTTGTTTAGTCGACTGCCAGGGAGGCAATAACTCCTTCCCTCCTACCAGGCTTCCAAAGGTTGCATATTTTTATTGACAACCTGGGCAGAAAGGAGAAATTTGGTTCATTATAAATCAGTCTCAATTTTCAAAATGTAAGTGACAAAAATTGCCCTCTGCCTGATCCATTTCACAAAACCGTGTGGCTGTTTTGGATTCTCTTTTTCTTTGAGAAGTGGGGAGATGGAGTAAATTAACTTTACTTTGTTTGAAAAATTCCTGCTCGCAGGAAAAGCTTTTTATTTATTCATTATATAAATGAATCCAGTCTTTCTTCTGGCTGTGTCCCTTCAGGACAGCCCCTTGAAGGCAGCCTGAGGAATGAGCACCTCCAGTTTGGATGGAGCACTCAATACACAGGATTTAGGGCACACATGTTGGATTATTCCTGCACCCCAGCATAGCTGTGAAAATATTGCTTTCGTAGCACAATTAAACCCGCATTTAAAATCAGAATTCCGAAGTGCCAGCTTTGCTCCCGGGGTGATCCTGGGGTGGATCAGTCCTGTTGTAGAGCTGCCATAACCTCAGCCGTGAGCCCGCTGATGGAGCCACTGCAAAATCCGCCCTGCCCTGCTCCGCTCGGGATTTCTCCCGGTTCCTTAGGGGCAAAGAGCAGCCAGTGCCACCACAATGCCATTTGTGCCATTCCCGGGGATGGAAGGGCTGATTTACAGCGCCCGGGAGGGGCTGTGGCTGTGACCGGGTTGTGACCCCAGCAGAGAGCGAGGCAGCGTTCGGGTGAAACACAAACAAAAGGTTAAATGCTCCAGCTCCCTGCTTAGACAGAGCCGATCATTCTGAAGAGCCCGTGTCCCCCCTTTAATTGCTTCTTTTCTCCATGTAATATTTCTTTCTCCTCTCTCCCTTCTCCCCTGCACTTGGCCACGCAAACTCGCCCGCTCGCCCTCCTTAAAACATCTCAATAGCAGCCACTTCACACCCGAGCCGCAGCTCCTTCCTAGCCCTCTTTTTACCGGGATGCTGGATAACATCTCCATCACACGGGGCACGTTTAATGAGTTAAATCTCCCAAGGCTCCCAGCGCTCACTTCCAGCGCTGTTGCCCTATTTTATCGCGGGTGGAGAACGCGGGGCTGCGCTTTTTGGCAGCTCGGGGACAGCCGAGGTGTCCCTGCCTCCTGCCAGCGTGTTCACCCGGCTCCTGGAACGCCACCGAGCCACGGACAATATGTTCCAGATCAGCAGAGTGTGGCAGGGAGCCGCGGTTCGCGGGAGCATCCCTCGCTTTTGTGTCCTGCCCGCAGCGGGGAGAGGAGAAGCAGAACTGCAGGCACCTCCCAGCCCGACTGCTGGTCCCTCTTCCCCGCCAGGAACAACCCAAAAAAACCCCCTCAAATCTGGCTGTTGAAAAGCTTCCAGGAAAAGTTACCTTCTCACTGTGCCTATTCTTGCATCACCACCCCGCTGCGGGTTTTTTGAGAGGGTAAAGGTAAAGTGGGAAGCGTTCGAGCTTTGTCCTGGCAAAGAGGGATGCCAACGATGCCAAGGCAGATGGCTCAGCTCCCAGCCCTGTGGCTAACCCCAGGAAAGGGTTAAAACAACCAGCATTTAACTCGGCAGACACAGCTCTGCGTGTCGCACACCCCTCCTTCCCCCTGATCGGCCGGGCTCTCGGGCAGGTTGGTGACATGCCCGGGATCAGACAGGGAATTTGGGGGGTTTATGCTAAACACCACCAGCTGTGCTGATCCAAACTGGCTCTCTGTGACCAAACTTGCCCCGTTCTGCAGAGCTGGGAAAGCAAAGCAGAAGGAAAAGCCAGGTGTCCTCCCTTGGAGTGGCGCTGGCTGCTCCCGCTGATGAATGAGCGCGGGACATAAGCGTTGAACTTTGATTAATTCCCAGTGTCCAAAGCCCGCTAGAACTTGGCCATTTGGCCTCATTGAAAGCGGCACTCAGATGTCACCGTGATAGGAAAAGCAGAAAGCACCTCCAGCAGCAGCAGTGGCTGTAAAACATCGGGAGGAGGAGGTGACACCTCCTGCCCATCCCTCCAGGACCCAGCGGCTCCGCTCCCCTTCCAGCAACAAAGCCGGGATTAATCCAACCAAATCAACCGAGGCACTCGAGAAAAAAAAGTGTTTGCCTTCATTTTAGCCCCGGAATTGGAGTTTATGAAGTCGTTGTGTAAGATAAATAGGAGCCGCCACAATAAGTTTTTAGAAAACTGTAGATCCTTATCCCAGAAAGGGTTTTCTCACCTCGGAGCTCTTCTGTTTTCCCTGGGATTGTTTATGGTTTCAGGCTCAGGCTTGACCTGAAGTGTTGGCAATGCTAATGACATTTCAAAGGAGCATCGTGGATTTATGATCCTGTCATTTCACTCGGAGGTTTCCAAATGCCAGATCAGACATTAATTTCCGTTATTTGCTGGTGAGCAGCTCAGTGGGATCCTTGGGACATGCTGAGAGCCAGGGAGGGATGTCCAGGCTCCTGTGCAGGTGCTGCCTTGGCTTCTCCTGCCAGGATACTCAAATACTGAATTTGTTACAGAGGGGCCCTGCACACTTTGCTCCCTGCCCTATACCAAGCTCCAGAATCAAACATGAAAGGGGAAAATCTCAGTCTCCTCCCAGTTTGTCCCAGTTTGTCCCCTTCAAACCATCAGACAATGCTCTGGTTGAAGTGAGGAGTTGGATTTGCCTGCTCAGAGCTGAGGGTTCCCACCTTCCCCAGCACAGAGCCGTTGCAATTCCCCAGGTGAATATTCGAGATAGATGCACATACATACAGAGCTTTTCAGAATATTGTAATTATATTTATCTTCCTGCTCTTGCTTGTAATTTTTTTTTTGTGGTGGAAGATTAAAGCCAGTGTTTTACGATGCAGGCTGCTCCTCTCCATCCCCTTGCAGCAAACTGGCAAGATGTTGTCACTTGTGTCACTCACATTTGTCAGTTTAAAGGTGTTGCCCTGCTTCCAGCAGCAGTAAATTAACACTGAGGCATCCCTGAGCTCCCTCCCAGGGACCCTTGGCCACTGCTTGGGCTCCAGCTGGTGCTGAACAACCTCTCCTGGAGCCTCAGCACCCTGGGCAGCCTCAGGGGCACCACACGAGTGGTTACTGGGTGCCAGGGTCCTTCTGGAGCAGAGCACAGGAAATAATTGCGCTTCTAAAATAAGCGCTCGCTCGCTCGTTGGTGTTAATGAGAGAATGGGATTTAATTAATTTGGTCCAGCAAGTGGGTCACTGGTTTCCTCAGCCCAGAGAAAGGTGTCGTGGGTGGGGAGCACAGCAGAGGGTGCTGCCCCTTAAATAAGCATTTCTGGTTTCATGCAGATCCTTTGCTGGGCTTTTTGGTTGAGTTTAGAACCTACTGAAGGCACTGCTGCACCTTCAGAGGCACCAGATGAGAAACTCAGTCAATGTGGGATGTGTCCTGCCAGCCGAATTCTGCATCCCAAAACACAGAAAACAAAACCCCCCTCGTTAGAGCCCCATTGCAAAGCAATAAATCACACACTCCTCCCAGCCCTGCTGCTGTAAACAGAGCTGAGGCAGCCACAACTGCTTCCCCAGGATCCCAGTGGAACCCAAGGGATGCAGCTCCTGCCTCAGCTGAGATTTCTCACTCCTGCTCAGTGTTTCTGACTCGAGCTGGTTTGTAGCCACCACTTTTTATTTAAACATAGCAGGTTTTTTAAAATTTAAATTAGATCTCGGAAAATAGATACTGTGCACCTTTGTGTTGGTGAGAAAAAGAAGTGGTGTCATTCATGTCAGATAATTGGTGGTTTTAGCTCCGTGCAGAATAAATTACAGCAGTCATATAATGGCCTTTCATCCAATCACTTCTCTACTCCAGATCTAGACTTGAAATGAGGTTTGTTGAAAACATCATTTCAGGGATTATTGACCACAGCAAAACCTTGTTGTACATGTTCTTTGTACGTATTGAAAATGCACGAGTTAAAAAGGTAATAGTTGGTGCTTTGCCAGTGAATTGGAAGCTGCTCCCTGGGATCAGCAGGAGGGACCAGGCTCTGCTGGGAGCAGAGGGGGGGCACATTCAGGCTCTCCTCTTCCTGCAGGGTGAGGATGGGAGCTGGGGGCACTGGGAGTCACTGGGGAAGAGGCTGTGCCGTGCTGGGGGTGGTTCGAGGGCTCAGATGTGGGCAGTGCAAAGAGGATCTCGCTGGCCCCACTGGTTTGACCAGCAGCCAAACTTCTGGGGGTGTTTGGGTGTCTTTGCCTTCTGAACTCCCATCCTGTGTGTGTTTAAACGCCCGTGGTTCATGCAATGTGCAAAAAGGCAGCGTGGACGTGGCGAGGGAGCTGCACAGGTCACTTTGCAGGGCTTGATTGCCTTTTTTATATCTTTTATATCCTTACAGCCCCTCGTGCCTGCAGTCCCTGTCCCTCCCCTCGGCAGTGCAGGAGTGCATTAGGATAATCTTGTATCAGGTGCCAAGGAGTTCAAACCAATCTTTACGTGGGAAAAGGTTAAAAGACAATGTGGTCATAATCTACAAATACCAACTCGGGGAAGAATGAGAGACAGTAAAAGACTCTAAAGCTGAACAAGAGAAAAAATAAAATACACAGCGAGGTTCCGTGGTTGGGAACTGATGGCAGAGAAATTCAAATGAGAATTGAAGTGTGTGTTTTGACAGTCACAGTAATTAACCGTTGGAGAAAATTGCCAGGGGATATGGTGGGTGCTCCATCACTCACAAGTCTTACAAATACAGGCTGAATGTCTTTATAAAACAAAGTGCCATTTATTGGGGGAAAAGAACAAAGTTGTGGATGAGCCCCTGGAAGTGAGTCTGGGAAATTCCTGGGTGTGAGGCCAGGCAGGACCAGCTCAGTGGATCTTGCTAGCAGCTAAAATCCAGGGATCTGCTGGTTCAGAGCCCTGAATTCTGGGCAATACACACCTCAGTGGTGCCTTGCACACTTTCAGTTCTTTCTTTTTTTTGCAGGAATTTAGGTTCCTGCTGGCTCTGACCTGAACAAAGCCCTGGCTGAAGAACCTGGTAGCTCCCACCAAAGCTGAGCTGGTCCTGCAGCACTTGTAGACTCAGACAATTGATAATTTTGTTGTCTAAGGATCAGAGTACCTGAAATTTGGTCACCTCTGTCTGCTGTAGGATGCTCTGAAAGGATAAATTCCTGAAAAATACTATTTTTCTTTAATTTGCTCAATTTTCCCACTTATTTCAGTCTTGTCCATAACCTGAGAGCCCAGGTGCTGGTTCTGGAGCAGCTCTGCAGAGCATCCAGGGGGTTTGGGTGCCCAGCTTTGCTCAGGGATGATGGAACTGAGCTTGGGCAGCTCTGGAAGCTGCAGCTCCTCCTCTTCCTCTCCCTGTTCAACTTCCCGAACTCGGGAAAGTTCCCTGAGAGATCGAAGAGCCTGCCCAGACCGTCTCCAGCATTTATTTCAATTACCCCCGTGACAATTTTGTGCTGGGCTGTGGAAGGGGAGGGGACACCTCGCGCTGTCTCTTGTGCTTTTCTCACCTCTTTATTTTCCTTTCCCACCAAACCCCCCGGGTCCTGCGAGGAGCTGGATGCTGCTCTGGGCTATTCCCGTTTTCCATTCTCTTTTTCCATCCCTGCTCCGCGCGTGTTCCAGCTCTCGATTTCTGCCTTTGATGTGGCTGCTGCAGCTCACGGGTCCTTTCTTTGCCTCTCGTCTGCCAAGCCACCGTGGCTGCCTCCCATTTCCCTCCTGCTGCAGCCTTCAGCTGTTTGGAATTTGCTTCCAAAATGCACCGAGTGTATTTTTTTTATAAGTCTCCAGATGGATACTCACTGTTTCCGTTTTTTTTTGTGTGGTTTTTTTTTTTGGTTGGTTGGTTGGTGGTTTGGGTTTTTTTTTTGTTTTCTTTTAAAGCTCTGTTGTTTGGGGGAGAGCAGCCTGTGGCTCCGAAGGAAATAAGAGAGACAGGGTGAAAAAAAAAAAATAATAATCCCTGTCTTTGCTTCTGGGTAGAGTTCACACCCAGCAGATCAGGAATAAAATCCCAGCAGTCAGAATTGCAAAAATTCTGCAGAAAGAGAAAATATTCTTATTTTTCTCCCTAGTTTGTAGTGTGTGGATCTATGGCAGGATGTATGGCAGAATGTCTGTAACAATTATTCCCCATATTCCCACTGTGAATCAAAGGGACTTCTGAGATACCTAAAGGCAAAATAAAGCAGTGAAACAGTAAAAGTCTGAGAATTACCAAAAACACAGCTATGCAGGTTAACCCTTGTGACTGTGGCATGGTCCAAACCTTTGCCTGGATGGAAAATGCTGCAGTTTATTGAGCAAGAAAAGGAGTGAGGGCTTTGTTGGGAGGGAGCCCCAGTGACAGATCCTGGGTGCTGATGTGTGGAAGGGGAAAATTCCACTTAAGGAGCATCAAATATGGCCCTTTTTTTTTGCAAAATCAGGTTTAATTCAGAGGTTTTAAAAAGCCTAAAAGTATGTGAACATGAGAGGGAAAAATTCCCCTTAAGGAGCATCAAATATGGTCTTTGTTTGCAAAATCAGGTTTGATTCAGAGGTTTAAAAAGGCCTAAAGGTATGGAACATGGAAGGGAAAAATTCTCCTTAAGGAGCGTCAAATATGATCTTTTTTTGCAAAATCAAGTTTGATTCAGAGGTTCAAAAAAGCCTAAAGGAATGTGAACATGGGAGGGAAAAATTCCCCTTAAGGAGCATCAAATATGGTCTTTGTTTGCAAAATCAGGTTTGATTCAGAGGTTTAAAAAGACCTAAAGGTGGTTTTGGAAGGTGTGAAGTTCTGGAGCGGGGCTGGGACCCAGCAGGGAGGGCTCCAAGCCGGAGCAAAATTCCAAACCCTCCAAAGAGGGACGGGGCTGAGAGGAAACCTTGACCCTTTCTGAGGCTCCCAGGTGCTGCTCTGGCCGCAGGCTGGTCCTGCTGTGGATTTCATTAGCCAAAGGGAAAACATCTCCATCCTCCCCAGTGCTCCCAGGGGAGCTGGGTTAATGGGAACCAGCGCCGGGACTTTGTCAAGTCCGGAGGAACAAACCGCGGTTTGATTGTTCCCTCCACCGGCAGATCGGGGAGGAGATAGGGTCCAGCTGTCCAGCCATCCAGGAGACTAATTAGTCCAATTAATTAAGAAGTTGCTCCGTGTTTCCCCAGTGTCACAGAATGACAGGGGTGTGGAGAGCGAGAGGTCATAGGGAAAGCTAAATGTGTGTTGGGGTAGATACACAGTAATTAAGTGACAATAGACAGGAACTTTGCTGCTAGAAGAGTGCTAATTAAAACCTGTAGGGTCCTGTTCTCCCTCCTGGGATGCAGCATGTGCCCCTACATCCCACTGGCCTGATGGGGACCTGTTTGCAGGAGCAATTTACTCCATTTGGGCAACAAGAAGTCTTTTACTCCGTGGCTCTTGCACAGGGGGGTATTTAATACATGGTGGACACGCCCTGGATCTCAGGAGGCTTCTTAGACCTCGGGAACATCTGTGGGGAGGTGAGGTTAGCTCCATTTTAGGGGTGGGGAGATGAGGGGTGGGCAGGGCTCCTCCCCAGGCAGGGATCCAGGAGGGAAGCTCGGTGCCATCCTCCAGCCAGGAGTGCCACATTTCCTGGGGAGCTGCTCAGGGAGGATTTCTGTGGGGACATCACTTGTGCTCTTGGTTTGTGTCCATTGTGTCCTGGGTCCTTCTTATGGCCCAGGAAGATCCTTTCTTCCCCAAGGTGTTGGGTTGGAGGCACCCCAAGGCCGTGGCAGCCCAGAGGAGACCCAGTGACACCGAGCAGGATTTGGCTTTTCCTCCACCTGTGCTCTCCATCCTCCACACCCACAGCAGGGAGATCCATCCCGGGCTGAAACCTAAGCAACAAATGTTAACATTTCATTTTAAAGCCTAAGCCAATCCACTTTATAATCCAGACACGGTGTCCTGAGTGAGCATTGCTGTTGGATAATCACACAGTGGTGTGGCCTTTTGCCCCCGTGCCTTGCACAACACACCCGAGGCATGAGATTAGGCTCCAATAATAACACACCCCGTTGTGCCTTTTTGCTCAATTGATAAACCTGCTGTATTAGGAGATATTGTCATAAAACTGAATGGCACCCTGTAAACCTGAATCACTCTCTCTTCTGTGTAGCCAGGGAATTAGATATTCCAGCTCCTGTCTTGGCTTTATTTCATGTCCCCAATATGCAAGACACTATATAAGCTGCTGCTTTATTGTTTTTAAAACACTATGAGCAACGTTGGCGCTGTATAAATATCTATTTTATATACTTTGATTCCTGTCTCACTCACTGCTGTGGAACCACGCAGGTCATTCTTTGGTTTAAATCTTGCCTGGGAAAGGAGAATTTCCCCTTTTTTTCTGCAGAGAGCACATGGGGGGAGCTGCTGCTGCTGTATGTGGAGCTGAGCATCTCCTGTTGCAATTCCAGGTTATAAATGCACAAGAGGCACGTTGCCAGAGGCACTGTCTGTGCAAGGTGCAGCTTTCAGCCCTCTCCCTTTCCTGCTGCTGGAGCTGCAATTCCATGAACAGAGCAGAGAGAGCTCAGGGATGGAGAGAACACTGCAGCTGGGGGTGATGTTTTGGGAAGGTGGCAAATTAGAAATTGGCTGGTTCTTCACTATAAACACATCATTCATCCATCATCCATCTATCCTTTCATCCATCCGTCATCCATCCACCCACCCATCCTTCCATGGATCCATCCATCCATCCATCCATCCACCCATCCACCCATCCTTCCATGGATCCATGGATCCATCCATCCATCATCCATCCATCCATCCATCCCTCCANATCCGTCATCCATCCCTTCATTCACCTGTCCATCTATCATCCATCCATCCTTCCATGGATCCATCTGTCCATGGATCCATCTGTCCATGGATCCATCTGTCCATGGATCCATCTGTCCATGGATCCATCTGTCCATGGATCCATCTGTCCATGGATCCATCCATCCATCCATCCATCCTTCCATGGATCCATCCATCCCTCCATCCCTCCCTTCCTCCCTCCCCACACTGTGAATTCCCCTCCTGCTCAGGACTCGTGTCCCGAGCTGCTCTCAGGAGCTGCGGGATCGCGGGAATCCGGCGGATTTCCATGACACAGCCCCGGAGCTCAGGATTAACAAAGCTGCAGCCTCGGGGCTGGCCCGGGGCTCCCGGCGGGAGGAGGGCTCGGCACCGCGGGGCTGTGGCCACTTCTCCCCCGGTCCAGCCCTCCCCGGGCTGGGGATTAACCAGGAAGTGATACAAAAGGCACATATGCTGCTGTGTCCAGTCCTGTCTATTCATATGTGTGTTACTTAGCCTAATAAGGATTAGACTTAATGAATTGGAAGGAGTTAACAATATAAAGAGGCAATAGAAAAAGGCCTAAGTAGTCGTAATTCCATTTCATGTAGCTTTGGTGTTGCTTTGCTTTCAGCGAATAGGTGTAATCCTCTTTGAAATCAAAGGTGGTACAAAGTATGAATTTAAATTTGACATTTACAGCTCCTGTAAGATTTAGTATTCCGGAAAGGTTTGCTCTTCAAGAGGAAAAAAGAAAAAAAACCCCGTGCCATCTGCTCTCCAGGACTGTCCCTCCACACAGCTCCTGCACAAAAGTTTCATGGCAGTGGGGCTGCTCCAGCAGCAGGAGTGCTGAGGCCTGGGGATGGGCAGCAGCTGGAGTTACACCTCTACTCTTTGCTCTGAGCATTCACTCAGGCTGATTTGTTTTAACTCCGTTAGTTTGCAAAATGGTGAATGTCACGGAGTGCTGGGTGGGCAGGGGGAGCTGCGAGTTTGACCCGTGATCCTCACCCTCCATCCATCCTCACCTTCCATCCATCCATCCATCCATCCATCCATCCATCCATCCATCCATCCACCCATCCATCCTCACCTTCCATCCATCCATCCATCCATCCATCCATCCATCCTCACCTTCCATCCATCCATCCATTCTCACCTTCCATCCATCCATCCATCCATCCATCCATCCATCCATCCCTACCTTCCATCCATCCATCCATCCATCCATCCATCCATCCATCCATCCATCCATCCCCACTTTCCATCCCTCCCTACTTTCCCTCCATCCCCACCTTCCATCTCTCTGGAGGCAGCAGTGTCCTCCCAGTCTGTCCCCAGTGCTGGGTGCCAGTGACACAGGGACACTCCACTGCCCGAGCACAGCCACCAGGAGAGTGGCACCTGCTGGCACCAGAGTCACCTTGGCCACATTTGCCCCTGAGTGACACTTTGGCCGCTCACACAGGTGACTTTTCTTGATCTCTGACAACTTTTTCAAGCCCATCTCCCGTCTGGAGCTTTTTCTGTGTGTTCATCTTCAAACACATCAGGTTCCTTAGGGATCTTCACACCTTAGGGAGCATCATCCCTGGGGAAAGCCCAGCAGGGCACTGTGCTGCTTGGGAAATAGGAAACCCAAGAGGGGGAATTTGGGGTGTTTGGAGTGGCAGAAATCAGTGGGCTGGGGGTGCAGCCTCGCTCCTCCTGCTCCCCCTGTACAGTGTGTGCATCAAAGCTGTCCTCCAAGATATTTTTTTCCCCTCTCCTGAAAGCAGACAGGCTCTGCATGGAGGTGTCATTTGCTGCCTGTCCCTTATGTCATTGATTTTTAAGTCGTTAATTAACGCTAGGTGTCAGCCTGGAAGATGAATTCTGGCCCTACTCTCCCTTCTCTTTTGTTTTTTGGATTGTAAATGTTATAGATCGACCATGATGGAGGGATGAGGGGTCAAAGGACATGAGAGCATCTCTGCATATGTGCACACAGTCCTCCTGAGCTGCCCATCTGTATCACTCAGTGCAGGGGGACGGGTGGCAGGGGGGGGACATCCCTTTTGTTGCCTGTGTCACTTCAGATAGAGACACAGCAGCTTGGGATGGATGCTGTGCCCTGGCTGTGTGCACATGCACTGCAGGGGAATGTCCTCGCTGCCCAGCTGGGCCAGACCTGGGCTTGGGCTTGGCTTTTCTTCCTTTGCTCGCTGGAAGGAGCAGGGAGGAGGCAACGCCACTGGAAAAGCAAAGGTAAACACCTGGAGCCTGCCCAGCCCCTGGATGCTGGGGAACAGCAAAGCACCCAGCTTGTGTGGCAAGAGCTGTGTGCTGGGCAGGAGGGGATTCCAAAGGGTTAAGGGAGCAGGTGCTGCAGGATTTGGGGATTTGTGAAACCTGATCCATTCCCAAAGCCCCAAAACAGGGTGTTCTTCAAAAGTCTCTGCAGAGACGCCCAGGGTAAATGTTGTCTTTACTTGCCAGTTGTGTTCCCTGGTGTCATGGCTTTTCCTTTCTGCTGTGTTTTGCTCTCTGGCCTTGGAGGAGAGCTGCATTCTCCCACTTTTCCTCCTTCCCACCTCCTCCAGCTCAAGTTCACTGCCTGCTCCCTTCTTCCTCCAGCCTCTCTGGAAAACATCTCCCCTTGGAAGTAACACAAACAAGAGGGCTGGCTGGGAGGAGAGGCAAGTTTGGGATGTTTGACTTTCTGGGGACTGCTGATGGACTGATTGATGATGCTTCAAAAAAAACCCCCACAACTCCAGGAGCGTAAACTGGAGATGAGCTTCGGAATTCGCTGAATTTTCCCACACACGGATCCAACCCGGGCTGAGCTTGTTTCCCAGCTTGGAAGCTGATCCAGCCACACACACACTGTGCTAATCCACTGTCCCCTCACTGTCCTGTAAATCAATGGCAGGTCACTGGTGCAGTGTCTCCGTGCTCTGGGGTTAAGAGCGGGCTCAGCCCCAGTGGCTCCAGGTCACTGCAGCCTCTCAGCCTCGGGGGGGGGAATGTGCTCCAGGCTGGGATTTGGGGCTAAGCTTTTATGAACTGGGAGAATAATACCTGCCATGGTTTTGTGGGAAGAGCTTTGGGTCGTGCAATTAATCATTAACTGTGTTTTGCTCCTTTTTCCTCTTTCCAGAGGACACACGGAGCAGAGCTGAGGTCATGGAAAGTCCTGTGCCCAACAGCCAGCTTTCAATGTCCCTCCTCCTCTGCTGTTTTGCAAGCCTTCGAGTATTTCTATAAGTTCTGATAATTTTTTCTCATCCTGCCCCACTTTTTCTCATTTCTCATTTTCTGCATCTCTCCTCCTTTTCCATGTGTGTATCCATGTGAAACAGCAGAGATGCACAGAAAAAATACAGCAAGTTCTTAAATCGCTGCTGTTACGAACTTGAGCTGTGGCTTCTGTCAGTCTATAAAGATCACTCAGGTCTTGCAGGAGGCTCCTGGGGTAATGTCTGAAATTTGGGAGAAGAGGGTTCAGGCAGGATTGGCAGATCTGGGCATGACAAAAATCCATACCCAAAGAAAATGCCTGGCTTTGGTTCACTCCTGGAAAACACAAACCTGGCTGAACTCCTCATCCTGTGGACTCGTGTGTGGGCCCGTGGGTTTGATTGAGAGCAGAAGGATCCCTCTCTGTGGCTAAGGTCCAACCCCATGCATAAACCTCTGCAAAATCAGGTCCCTGCTGTGTGCCAGCCTTTGGGGACACTGATGTGAGCCGTGGGTGACCCTGGGGACGATGTGTCCTGTCCTGTGTCAGCACCCCACAGCAAAGTGCTGCAGGAGAGAGGATCTGTAAAGCCAAGCAACAGAGAGCAGCAGGGACACGTTACCTTAAATCAAACGTGAGCACACAGCCAGGCCCTGCTTCCAATAGGACACTGCCTCTGGAAAATTTACAGTATGCTTGGTTAAGGCCAGTCATTTTATTCCATAAGCAGCACTGCACCGTGGGGTTATTGCAGTGCTGCCAACAGAGGCTGTAAATATCCCTGCACAACAAAACTATTCATTAAAGAAATGTACCCTCAGCCGTCCAGCCTTAAGTTTGCTGACACTTAAATCCCCCTCTCTAATGGTGCTGGTTATTGAGGCTGACTGCAGCCAGAGCCCTGCAGCTCCTGCTGGACAGGGAGATGGGCCATGATCTGTGGCATGAGCTCATTCCTCCCTTCCCTCTCCTGCCCATGGCATGGTGTCCATGTCATCCTCCTGCATCCCCAGCCCGTGGCAAGGGGTTCATACTGATCCCTCAGGCCAGGTCTTTCATCCAAATCTTTGCTGTTTTCCCCATTCAGGACATGCTGTTGTTGAAGTGACATCTTAATGCCACTTATCTGATGGATCTGTTACCTGTCTCCTTACTTAGGGATGAGGGAAAGGGCTGAGGGAATCCTTTAATCACTGTAATTGGAGAAACAGAGCTTAGGGAAACCTCTAACAATGAACAACAGGGACAGGGAATGGCTGGAGCTGTGTCAGGGAGGGTCAGGCTGCAGATCTGGGAGAGGTTCTTTCTCCAGGAGGGTTTGGGCAGCACTGCCAGGCTGGGATTGGAGCTGGGATAGTGCAAAGTGTCCCTGCCCATGGCAGGGGGTGGAACTGGAGGTGTTTGAAGCTCCCTTCCAACCCAAACCACTCCATGATTCTGTTACTGTACGATCTGAGGAGTCCTTTTTAATGTGTGGAGAAGTCCTCCCCTCATAATTCAGCACTTTGTACCAGTTCCAGAGCAAACAAAGTCGTATAAATAATAATTAACAGTAACAAATGTGGAGATTTAAGGGAGACATGCAGGAGCAACACTTAAGGGACAGACAGGGCATCTTTCATGGGATGTGTCAACGAGGCAAAAATTGTGCAGCATTGTTGGGGGTGGACACCCCTTCCCCCAGCAAACCCCTTTTCCAATTTTTATCCAGCTTTGGGAGCAACTCCCTGCCCTTCCATATTGTGGCTCTTCTAAAGAAGTGTTGTGTTTAAAAAGGCTGTTTTAAACTGTTAGGTAATGTAAGCAAACACCACATGTGCTGCACGGGATGCTTTGCATGCTGATTTGTGGCTCTGCCTCCGCTGCTCCTGGCACCTGATCTTTCTTGCAAACGAGGCTATTTTGCCTCAAGGGTTCTCTACCGATTAAGTAATAAATAAATAAGGATAAAATGGGCCCAGCCTCGCCTAAAATAATTTTGGAGTTTAAAAAAGAGAAAGATGGAGGGGGGTTGCTATTGATCTGAGCTTTTAAAACATCGCAGCTACTTTTCTACATTAAATGGCAATAGGTTTGGGAGGTGAATATGGAGGGAAAGAGTGAAAAATAACAACAGTGCATGAGATGGAAGGGTTTATTTGCTAGCAGGGATTGGCTTGTTTGTTTAGTTTTTCCTTGGCTATTCCTTACTATCCACCATGTGCTTGCAGCAATGTAGCAGATTTCCATGAACTTGGTTCCCTTTAATGAATGTTGCCTTTTAAATCGAGCTTACAGAAGTTTATTTTTGGAAGCCCAGAAAGGAATCCAGCCCTAAATCCCTTTCTTCTTAAACTCTCAGGTTGCAGGGTCTGTGGTGGCACAGGTTTGTGTGATGTATTAAACCTGACACCCTCTTATCTACCAGCCCTCAGATGTCCCTGTGATAGATCTGGGGCTGCTTTTCCTCCAGTTCCTGTGCCCTGGCATCTCTCACCCATGGCCAGGAGAGGTGTTTGAGCTGCCAGCAGCCCCTGCAGCTCGCCCAGATGTGCCTGGTCCACGCAGGGGTGCTCAGGGAGGAGAGGGCTTTTGGGGGGATGCTTTTTGTTGTGTCTCACCTGAGATGTGGGAGGTGTTGCTTTACCTGCCAGAGGACAGGGGTAGATCAGAGAGTGGGCAGAAATCCTTCCCTGTGAGGGTGGTGAGGCCCTGGCACAGAGCAGCTGTGGCTGCCCCATCCCTGCAAGTGTCCAAGGTGAGGTTGGATGGGGCTTGGAGCAATCTGGGATAGTGGGAGGTGTCCCTGCCCATGGCAGAGGGGTGGAACAAGGTGAGGTTTAAGATCTCTTCTAACCCAACCCAACCCACTCTGTGATTCTATGAAATGTCTCACACAAAAAGATGCTCAAGCACAGATATTTCACCCAAGGTGCTGCTGTGGGCTCGTCTCCACCCCTGTCCCCTCTGCCCCCCAGCTGTGAGAGCAGCTCAGCTTGAACAACAAACAAACTGCAAAGCTCTGGCAGTGCTGGCTGTGATCTGTGTTTGGAAAATAAAAGGAAAACGAACTCTATAATATTTTATAGCTTCTGGCATGGTAGTGTCACACCCCACTGTAGCAACTGCAGTGCTCGGCTTGACGTGAAGGGTAAGCCAAGGGCAGGCAAAAAAAAAAGAAAAAAAATCCTTGTTTTTTAATATTATTAAACTTCAAGTATTCCAAGTTGCTACAAATAATAAAGAGTAAATTTAAAAGGGACTGTGAAAAATGGGGCAATGAACATCTGTGCTATGTTGATTTATCTGGCAAAAATAAGCAGAGGAGTGAAAGCAGGAGCAGGAGCAATTTCTCAGGCGCGTTGGGTTGGTGCAGGGACGTGTTTGCTGCATGGCAAAGAGCAGCGTGGGGCTGGGGTGAGAGGCCAGAGCCCAGCCTCTGCTGCTGGAGCCTCTGATGTTAATCTTGGTGATGGGGAGGGAAATATTGACAGCAGGATGGTGCTCTCTGCCTTGAATGACAGGCCATATGTTTGTAAAATAGTCTGAAGTACCAAATAGAAAAGGCCTGGGCGAGTGGAGAGAGACGTATTTTCTCTTTACATGTAAAACTTCCAAGTCTTGGCAGGAGCCCAGCAACAATTAATCAGCAGGAGCCTTTTAGAAAGGCTCTTCCTAGGAAATAAGGGTACAGAAAAATCCTTTAAATTAAACATAATTTAAAACAAAGTAGTGTGTCAATAGGGGGGGGAAAAAAAAGAATGGACTTGCAATAAATACAGATTACTTGGTATAAATCCATCAGGCCTGATCCTGTCTGCTGCCATGGCTTCCTTGGCATTGGGTTTTTGGCAGGGATGAGCAGGATGGGGGATCCAGGGGTGCCCCAAAGGATTTCAGGCAGTGAGGGCTGGGAGAAGAACGGGGATGGGAGCTCCCCAAACCCAGGAGCCCCTGGAGAGGAGCGGGGCTCTCACCATGCAGCAGTGAGCAGCAGAAATGCTGCTGGGGGGAGGGAGAGGAGGAGGAGGAGGAGATCGGATTTCTAAGCACCCTTGAAACCAAAGCTGCACTGTTTATAAACTTCCATAAATATTAATTGATATTTAATAAGGTAGGCAAACACAAGGGAAAGTATTGTTTTGGCCAACTCCTACACAGCGATCCCAGCCAGGCGTGAAAGAGTTTGTGTAACTTTCCTCAGGGGTTAAGAGCAGGTCATGGAAGGTCCTTTTTCCTGGCTGCTATCCCAGCTTTTTAAGCTATAAGGGAAGCCAGGAGGCTCCTGGGAACCGAACCCAAATCCCTGCTGGCTGCAGGGTGAAACTCCCGGGCTGCAGCGGGCGGAGAGCGCGGGCATCGCCGGCCCTGCCGCGGCTTTTCCGGGCAGGACAAAAATTCCGGGGGGATTAGGCTGGAAAGGGGGAGACTGTTTTGTCAGATGGGCAGGCTGATGAGCTAATCAGGCCTGTTAATTGATATGCTTTCCCACGTAACTTGACAGATCAAACAGGTGGCCAATGGCCCTGGCGCTAATTCACGTCGGGCCGGCGTCCCGGATCTGGTGCAGATAAAATGACAGGGAAATGGGTCAATGTGCAAAAAGGACAGGCTTGGTGTCACCAGAGCTCCTGCATTCCCACCAACCCTCCTCTGGAATACAAGTCCCTTACTCGGCTTCTTCATGCAACCCTCACTACCAAAGGATGGAGCAAAATTCCCGGGAATTTTCCTCCCGTGATTTTCGGTGACTTAACTGGGGTTTTGCTGCCAGCTCCAGAGAAAAGAATCATGAAAGTATTTAAGTTTTATTTCTCATTCTCCTATCGTGCATGGGCTGATTCATGGATTTGCACTGAGACTTAGTGGAAAAATCAATGTCAAATAGAATGGAGGCTGATATTATAAAATTAAGATCTAAGATTTTCTGGCCGTAGAGCTACACTCGGAGTCAATCTGTTACAGGGACTTGCAGCGAGTTCATGGGGAAGTGGGGGCAGAAATGAGGCTCTTCTTGCCAGCTCCTCTTTCAGAAATGTGCGAATTCTTCCAACCTTGCTGCACACCTGGGCCAGCACCCAGCTCCTCCTTGCTGCTGGCAAGGTCGAGCTTCAAAACCACCACCCATGGGATATTTCATTACTCCTGTGCATGGGGAATAGCCAGTTCTGTAGTGAAATATCTCCTGTGACCCCACAGCTGGAATGCCAGGGCTCTATTCCATGACAAATCTCATTTGGGAGTCAATGGATGCAACATCTATTCTGGTTGTTCATGATTTTGGCTCATTCCTGTGATTTTTCTTCCCGGGGAGAGAGGGAGGGAGGGAAGAAGCACAGTGTATTTGTTGGCCAGATGGTGAAATGGCCTCTCAGAGTCATTCCTCAAGCTCTGAAAGCAGCCAGGACCCTTCTCCCTGCAAACTGCAGGATTGTTGGAGCAGAGGGAAAAGTAGATCTGTTGGAAGAACATCACAGCTCCTGGGCATTGAGGGAAAGTTGGAGGTTTTACAGAGTTTGGGGTGGAGTGATTTTTTGCCTGTTCTTTTCCTTTTCTATTTCCTTTATTTTTGGAGGGGGGAGGAGTGGTTTTGTCATTTAACCAGAAGCACTTCCCAACTGGTGAGCACCTCTCCAAGCCACACCTTGTTTGGAAAGCACATCCAAAACCCAGCTCTGGTTGCAGAGCAAAACACCACTGCCAGGACTCGAATTACAGACAAAGGCAGCTCCACAGCAGCCTGTATCGAGTTCACCACTTTTAATTACAACACCCCACGGCGGAACTTCCACAAAACATTTTTTTATCCGCGCGTAAAATCGAGCGAAACGAGCAGACCCCTAAAGAAAGCCCCGCGTTTGTCCCGCCGCGTTCCCCGCTCCTCCACGTGG
Source organism: Rhabdornis inornatus (assembly GCA_013397075.1). Classification (NCBI taxonomy): domain Eukaryota; kingdom Metazoa; phylum Chordata; class Aves; order Passeriformes; family Rhabdornithidae; genus Rhabdornis; species Rhabdornis inornatus. The sequence goes on from VWZS01009079.1 coordinate 399,443, forward strand.
GCTGTGCTGCCAGATTGACAAGGGGTTACCTTTGATGGGAGGCAGATGGAAAAGGGAAATGTAGGGATTAATCCCTGCGTCCCAGATGATGCAGCAGCCTGAGCAGGTGGCGGGGAGGCCGAGCCCTTTCCATCTCTCATTGTGTCGCGGCGCCGGCCCAGCCTGCGGCGGGGCTATTATGTGATATAATGGTGAGATGGGAACAGCCAGGGAACTTCTTCCTTTGTGTTCCAAAGGCCACGATGGCATCTTTATTTGATAAAGGAATTGGATTATGTCTAATCCCCGCTCTTGGAGGCGTTTTATTACTTAGAAAACACTTCCTTCAAAGCGCCTTGGCTGTCGCGAGCGGGGTGTAAAATACCGCTGGCGGGAGAGGCGAGACAAGTTTTCCAGGCATGAGCAGAAATCCTCAGATCCTTTCTTTGGGGGGCTGTGTTCAGATTTCAGGGATTTTTTTTGATTAAATTCTAAGATGGAAGCCAGGCTGTGCCTTTTAATGAGCATCTAATGAAGAGCCCAGAGCTGGAGCCACCCAGCCTGTTCCCCACGTGCTTAAATCAGTTTGTGCTCCCACCCAGGATATTGTGCAGGAATTTAGATTCTTTCGTAATGAATAATGCATCCATGAAATGTGAGCCCTGTAAATTTAGGGAAACAGGCTGTCAAGTGACCCAAGGAGCAAAATTGAAGAGGTGAGTGCCATGAGCACAACACAGAGCACATTGTCTCGGGAACTTCCTTTGGCACCGGTGAGCAGACACACTCGGCAGATCAAAATCAAAGCTCAAAGTGGGGAAGAGGAATGATGTGACCAGAGAGCATTCAGTGGTTTGAATCATTTCTAATGCCATGACAGGCCTGTAAACCAGGAGGTGAACTCTCCTGGACCTTGGGGGGCTCCTGTGGGCATTTTGGAGGAACACGGGCCCAGTTCCACCAGAACAGGCTCAGCAAACTTCCTCAGAGCAGGTCAGGTCCCTTTTTAGTGGCTGCACTTTCCTATTCTCTGTGTCCTCACAGCAGAATTGCTTCCAAGGGTTGTCTCATTTCGGTGGTCAAAGTTCCCAGGCCAAAATATCTGCTGAGTTTTGTTACTGGTGCAGATCAGCCGTGCTGGGAGGAGAATTCTCCCCAGCCTTTCAAACCAAGGTAATCCCTCCCTGGAGCCAAGGAAACCAAACCCTATGACCTCAGCAGACATTTATCACCACCTGAGGGCTGGGCAAGGTTCACTGAACTTCAAGCAGGGCTGGGACTGGGTGGGAGCTGGGAGAAACTCTCTGGTTTCATCCAGGGCTGGCACTGAGTTTGAAAGCTGCAAGGAGAAACTAAACGCTATTTTTTTCCAGAGGAGGCACAAAACTGGGATCATGGTAGAGGTTTGAGGGGACTCATTTCATCAACTCTTTCTAAAATCAGTGTTTGCTTAGGGACTGTTCTGTGCAAGCTGCTCCTTACTCACGGTGGGTTTAGGAAGGAAGGGGTGGGAGGCGATGCCCGTGGCAGGAGTTTGGAATGAGATGATCTTTAAGGTCTTTCCAACCCAAACCATTCCATGATCCTGTGAAGGAGGAGGCAGCTTCCCTCATCCCAAGGTGCCACAGTGATGTGCTGGGGTCCAAGCCCACCTTTCCAACCCTTGGGCCCAAAAGCTTTTCCTTGCTCTCCCTGCCCGCAAGGGAGATGTGGAGCCTTCTCCTCACTGACCAGTGACCGAAAGCAGAGCTGCCTTTTATTCCAGAGTATTTCACTACACAAGTGCTTTTGAAATAAGGAAAAACAGGGGGAAATTGCAGTGGGCTTAGCAGACAAAATTGAGCAGTTGACTGTGGCAAGGCACACAGTACTTAAATGCAAGAGCTGATCTAATCGTTGTTCTCGAGGAAGCTTTTTGCTGCATTTTAGCACACAAAGCTTTTCGTTTTCTCTTTTGTGGCTTGAGCTGCTATTTAAGAAAGCAAAAATCAATAAACCTTTCCAGCTTTCAATCTTTTGCCCCAAAAGGTGTTTTTTTGGGTAGTGTTTTGTCATTCATAAGCTGTGGCGACAAATCCTTGACATCATTCGTGGATAATATCGATCAGCTCTTCCGTTGCACCAAAGGACAAATAGAAATCATTTATCTGTCTGGACTCCAAAACAGCAAAAGACAAAGGGCTCTGCCAGCCACCCATGACAATCAGCAGCTGAAGGTATTACCAGGGGGTCAAGTTCAGAGGTCAGTGGTCAAACAGGTTGTCATCAGTTTCTCACAGGCAGCAGAGTGGAAAAAGCCAGCTGGGTTTTGTTTGCCAAACCCTGGAGCCTGGTGCTGCTGGGTGCTGGTGGCCCAGGGGTGCTGCCCAGGGTGTGGTGTAGGTTTGGGTTAATTTCCTGTAAATTTGGGGTCTTAGCTCCACCTTCCCTCTGGTACTGAGGGCCAGGCCCAGGCAAACCACGAGAAGCTGCCTTTGCTCTGAGCATTCCCAGGATCCCTTTGTTTTGATGTGGTTACACAGTTTTGTTCCATTTTCTGCACATCTTTTGGGATCGGCCTCTTCTTGGGCACAGGGTCCTAAACTTGCTGCTTCAAATGTATCTTCCATTAAGGTCTTGGCAAAACCCAGGAGATTACTGAGCAAGCTGCTTCATCCCAACAGTATTTCCTTGGATGTAGGGATAGTATTGAGGGGAAGCATCAGTTCCACCCACATTCTTCTTCCCCACCACCAGTGCCAACAAATTAGAATTAACAAACATTTCAGGCAAGATTAAATGGGATGCTGTGAGGATTCTGTCCCAGAGGGAAAGCCTCCCTGGTCATATCTCCCTAAACCTGCCAGTGCTGTGCCTCACATGTCCAAAATCTCCTTGTGTTGTACTGAGAAGTCTGCAGGGTCTGTATCAGCAGCAAAAGCACCTAAAGCAAACTTGCTGCCTCCTTGGATTTATCTGCAATGCAAATAGACACCTAAAATCCTCTCTTCTCCAGCCTCATAAAAAACACAGGCTGCTCTGAGCTTTATGGGAAAGCCCTGATCCATCATTCAGGCAGGACAGCACGACTGCTACAGAATTCCCTTGGGAAGCCAGAGGGGAAGGGTCCAACCAGAGCTGCTCATCTGATCCTTGGCTGTCCATAAACCCAGGCATTCAGGACATCCCTTGGTCAGAATTACTGGAGGGAGGGGAGGAGGCCATGGCAGTAAATAAAGGTGAATAAAATATCAGCGTGATCCCCGTTTTCCCACATTCTGGAGGCTTTCATGGGCTCTCTCCCCTTCTCCCACGTCCTCCAGCACAGTTATTCCCAGTGTTTTGATTTTCAGGGCCTGGCAAACACAGATCTGTGCTGTGTTTAACCAGCAGTGCCTCAGTGGAGTTTCTCTCCGATTGTGCTCACACAGTATTGACACCTGGAGAGGAACTCGCTGCTCCCAGGAACATTTTATTTAAACTGGGATGGGTTTTCTCCCATTCACCAACAACTGGCTGAGGAAACAGAGACTTTCTTGCAAGAGCCAGCACTGTGGAGAGCTCTGAGCTCTGCATTTCACACAGAGAGCTGGGGAAGTACTTGTGCAAACACCAATTCCCACTGGATAAATGAGCTGGACACACGATGCCACCGAGTCCACGTGGCAAATGTGGAGCTTTGCTTAAATTTCTTCTGGCAGACGGAAATTCTGCCTTTTATTTTATTTTATTTTATTCTATTCTCCCAAGGACACTGTCAAGGTCACCACGAATCCTGATGCTCCAAAGAGTGTATCAGGGATACAAACCCATTTCACCAGGCTATTGTTGTATGTATCCTCCTGTGCATCCAACTTCATTTCCACTTCAATTTTATCAACCTTCCGCTGGAGACTCAAGGAGATAGGAAACAAGTACTGACACGAATTAGCCCGGAGATTGACTGATATAGCTCAGCCCAGGGAACCCTGGGTAAAACCTTCTCTGGGCTCTTTCTCTCTTGCTTTCTCTCTGCCTTTTTTGGGTTTTTTTTTCCCTTTTCCTTCCACCCCACCCCCCCTTTTATTTTATTTTTTTTTCCCCGCTACAGCTGTGTCTGTCAGTCACCTGTCAGAGATGTCACCAGTCCTGCCTGGCATGACAGACAGGGCAGGAAAGATTTTGATGGGGTAATTTGCCAAAAATACCCAACGTGGCATGTTAAAGATGGCAGCTGGTGGCAGAGGCTCTGGGGAGGGGATTCCCTGTGGGTAAACTCAGCTTTCTGTTCTCAAAACTGCTGTGAACCCCAGCTGTGCCCTCCCCTTTGCTTCGGGGATTCCATGGAAGAATTGGAATGGAATTCATGGAGCCTTGGTCCATGCACGGAGCTCTTGGCGTGGGAGACACCCACCCTCCTCTTCCTCACCTCCGCAGCCCAGCCCAGGGTGGGAGGATCTGAAAGCTCCAGGATGAGGGGTCCTGGAAGAGGCAGGGATTGTTCCAAAGGGTGCAATCCATGCTCCAAGCAGGCAGCACCCAGCTCAAACGTGGTGTGGAGAGAGAACCTGGCTCCTACCAGGGGTGCAGGGCTCCACTGCCTGCCCTCTCCACAAACTTCAGCCCCTCTTCTTCCTCTGAGCAGGAAATTTATGCCCTTTGGGTTCAAAAAAGGCTCCTAGAGGGAAAGAGAAAAGGGAGAGAGAGAGAAAGGGAATGAAAATGATTTTAATTTTTTTTTTTTGGCGTAGAAATGAAGCTGATATTGAAAGTGAGTAAATTTTAATGAAACGGTGCAAAAATGACATCATTTACTCAGAAATCATTAATTTGTCAGCATTAATATTTCAGCTACAACATTGCCTGTCATTCTGTGCCAGCAATGACTGATAAATCTATAAAAGTGTGCTGCTAATTTACTGAATATTTATGTGCAGTGTCATTTGCAGAGTAGGATTTGAATTTATTTCACTCAGCATTCAGCTGGAGAACATTCCTAACAAACCTAAAATGAACAGCACGGGGCTGTGCAAAGAGTAAAGCTGGCAAAACTTCCTAAATAACATTTTGAAGGGAGATGAGCGTTTCCCTGTCCCAAGGCTCTGCCAGGACAGCGTGGGTGGCTCGGGACAGGGCACAGCCCTGCCAGCCCCAGGGCTGTGCTGACACAGATTTGTCACAGCCAGGCCATTTTTCATCCCAGACCTCCTTAGAGGTGTCAGTTTATCCGTTCCACCTCCCAGGAGGCCGTGCACGTGGTGGGAAGAGTTCCTCCCAGGAATTTCTGTGTCAGGTTGGAGAACCAGTGGAAAGTTTGCAGGGCTGGGGTGGGAAGTTTGAGGGAATGGGGAAGATTTTGGCAGAGTTGTACAGGTGAGGTGGGATGGGGCTGGTGTGGTCCAGCCCTGCCCCGTGCGACGTGGGGTTACCTGTGTTGGGTCCCCAGCATGGAGCAGGGAATGTCCATGGGAGTTTGGAGTGTCCATGGGAGTGTTTGGATTGTCCATGGGAGTTTGGAGTGTCCATGGGAGTGTTTGGATTGTCCATGGGAGTTTGGAGTGTCCATGGGGGTGGTTGGAGTGTCCATGGGAGTTGTTGGAGTGTCCATAGGAATGGTTGGAGTGTCCATGGGAGTGTTTGGAGTGTCCATGGGAGTGTTTGGAGTGTCCACAGGAGTGGTGGAGTGTCCATAGGAATGGTTGGAGTGTCCATAGGAATGGCTGGAATATCCATGGCACTGATGGAATGTTCATAGGTGTATGGTTGTACCTACGGTTGGAGTGTCCATAGGAGTGTTTGGAGTGTCCATGGGAATGGCTGGAGTGTCCATGGGAGTTTGGAGTGTCCATGGCACTGATGGAGTGTCCACAGGAGTGGCTGGAGTGTCCATGGGAGTGGCTGGAGTGTCCATGGCACTGGTGGAGTGTCCGTAGGAATGGTTGGAGTGTCCGTAGGAATGGTTGGAGTGTCCATGGCACTGGTGGAGTGTCCATGGCACTGGTGGAGTGCCCACAGCTCTGATTTCAGTGTCCACAGCCAGTTTTTGTGATGAGGATTATTTTTATCACACCAGACCTTCCCACAGCTCCCCAGTGTCCATGCCCTGATCCCTGCAATCCTCCCAGGAATGCTCTGCTCCAGCGGCTCCAGGGAATTCTGGTGCTTTCCGTGCTGATGTCAGGATGCAGCACAGCCATCAGCTGTGTTTTGGGAGAGGGAGTTCTTTGGATGCACAGCTCGGTCACCAAAATGTGATTTTGAGATGATAGAACCACTTTGGAAGTTCAGGCTGAGTTTGGATCACGCTTTCAGGCAGAAAATGAAGGAAAATATAAAAAATCCTGCTGGCTGAAGCCCTGCCATTGAGTATTCCACACTGATGGGGAGGAACTTGCCAGGGCCCAGTGACCAGAGCCCTGTGTGCATTCCCTGGGCTCCACTCCCACTGCGTATTCCCAGGATTCAGGGTGCTGGGGGCTGCTCCCTGTCCTTGCAGCAGCTCCCAGAGGGTTCATCCCACCCCAGTGTCCCCTTTGAGCTCTCCCTGGAGCTCAGGGAGCTCCTGAAGGCGAGCCCTGAGCACTGCAGGCCACAGGAGCTGCTGGTAATTAACGGCGGTATTAATCCGAGTGCAGCACCAGAGCCTTATTATAGTCACATTTTTCACTTTCATCAGAATAATATGGTATTATATTAATATTTATTTCTGCCTAATGGGCTGTGAAATGAGCTGGGGGATGCTCTTGGTGGGGTTGGGGGTCCCTCTGAGGAGCCAGCAGGGTCTGTGCCCCTTCCATCCCCTCCCTTCTCCAAGTGTTGGGAATGTTGTGGTGGGTGGGAACGGAGGTGCCAGCGATGCCAGGGCTCCTGTTTGCTCTGTGCCACTGCCCCTGCTCCCTTTCAGGGCACAGGGAGAGGGGGAAGAGCTCAGGAACAGAGGGGGAACAGGACAGAGACGATGCAGAGCCTCCAGGTGTGACAGGTTTGGGCACAGCTGTCAAAAAGATGGAGATTTACTTTAAAGGAGGGGAGAAAACCTTGCTTACACTTCACCACTCACATCTATTAGTTGGGAAAATAAGGATGGCGTGAGAGCAAGGAATAAATCCCTTCTAAAAATATATTGGGTGAATGCATTAATTTTCCTGTGCACGTGGAAGAGGGCAGGAGAATGGATTTTAAGCTCACTTCATTCTCCAAAACGAATCTTAAGCCTTTTAATTGTTGAGTGTTGGCATAAAAACATATTATTTATGAAGCTGTGGCTTGGTTCTACATGGCCCCTGTGCCTTTTTCCTTCTTTTAAAGCAAATCTCATTTATTTCTTCCTAAAAGGTGCTCTAGAATCTAATATGAGCGTTATGAATATTTAATTTTCCAAGCAGGGTTTACACAATCCCTGGTGGCCGGGCCAGTCCCTGCTTTGGGGCTGGAGCAGATCCTTGCCTTTCTGCTCTGCTTGGTCCATGCCTGTCAATTCCCCAGCAGAAGAGAGGGAATGGCTTTAAATCAGAAGAGAGCAGGTTTAAATTAAATAAATTAGGCAGAAATTCTTCTGCCCCATCCCTGGGAGAGTCCAAGGCTGGGCTGGACAGGGTTTGGAGCAGCCTGGGCTAGTGGAAGGTGCTGGGGCTGGAAACTGGATGGGATTTAAGGTCCCTTCCCACCCAAAGCATCCTGGAATTCTGTGATTCCTGCCCATCCCAGGCTGCTCCATTCCCTGCTCCTGGACAATCCTTGTGTCACAACGGGAGGAGAAAGTTGGGACACCCTGGGGTTGCAGAACTTTAGTGGCTTCCTCAGAGGGAAGGTGGCAACACCATAAAACCATTCCACAGGAGATGGAAGCTCCTGGTCTGCAGCTTAATCATTGGTAAAAAATTCTTTCCCACAGTNGCTCTGCTCCAGCGGCTCCAGGGAATTCTGGTGCTTTCCGTGCTGATGTCAGGATGCAGCACAGCCATCAGCTGTGTTTTGGGAGAGGGAGTTCTTTGGATGCACAGCTCGGTCACCAAAATGTGATTTTGAGATGATAGAACCACTTTGGAAGTTCAGGCTGAGTTTGGATCACGCTTTCAGGCAGAAAATGAAGGAAAATATAAAAAATCCTGCTGGCTGAAGCCCTGCCATTGAGTATTCCACACTGATGGGGAGGAACTTGCCAGGGCCCAGTGACCAGAGCCCTGTGTGCATTCCCTGGGCTCCACTCCCACTGCGTATTCCCAGGATTCAGGGTGCTGGGGGCTGCTCCCTGTCCTTGCAGCAGCTCCCAGAGGGTTCATCCCACCCCAGTGTCCCCTTTGAGCTCTCCCTGGAGCTCAGGGAGCTCCTGAAGGCGAGCCCTGAGCACTGCAGGCCACAGGAGCTGCTGGTAATTAACGGCGGTATTAATCCGAGTGCAGCACCAGAGCCTTATTATAGTCACATTTTTCACTTTCATCAGAATAATATGGTATTATATTAATATTTATTTCTGCCTAATGGGCTGTGAAATGAGCTGGGGGATGCTCTTGGTGGGGTTGGGGGTCCCTCTGAGGAGCCAGCAGGGTCTGTGCCCCTTCCATCCCCTCCCTTCTCCAAGTGTTGGGAATGTTGTGGTGGGTGGGAACGGAGGTGCCAGCGATGCCAGGGCTCCTGTTTGCTCTGTGCCACTGCCCCTGCTCCCTTTCAGGGCACAGGGAGAGGGGGAAGAGCTCAGGAACAGAGGGGGAACAGGACAGAGACGATGCAGAGCCTCCAGGTGTGACAGGTTTGGGCACAGCTGTCAAAAAGATGGAGATTTACTTTAAAGGAGGGGAGAAAACCTTGCTTACACTTCACCACTCACATCTATTAGTTGGGAAAATAAGGATGGCGTGAGAGCAAGGAATAAATCCCTTCTAAAAATATATTGGGTGAATGCATTAATTTTCCTGTGCACGTGGAAGAGGGCAGGAGAATGGATTTTAAGCTCACTTCATTCTCCAAAACGAATCTTAAGCCTTTTAATTGTTGAGTGTTGGCATAAAAACATATTATTTATGAAGCTGTGGCTTGGTTCTACATGGCCCCTGTGCCTTTTTCCTTCTTTTAAAGCAAATCTCATTTATTTCTTCCTAAAAGGTGCTCTAGAATCTAATATGAGCGTTATGAATATTTAATTTTCCAAGCAGGGTTTACACAATCCCTGGTGGCCGGGCCAGTCCCTGCTTTGGGGCTGGAGCAGATCCTTGCCTTTCTGCTCTGCTTGGTCCATGCCTGTCAATTCCCCAGCAGAAGAGAGGGAATGGCTTTAAATCAGAAGAGAGCAGGTTTAAATTAAATAAATTAGGCAGAAATTCTTCTGCCCCATCCCTGGGAGAGTCCAAGGCTGGGCTGGACAGGGTTTGGAGCAGCCTGGGCTAGTGGAAGGTGCTGGGGCTGGAAACTGGATGGGATTTAAGGTCCCTTCCCACCCAAAGCATCCTGGAATTCTGTGATTCCTGCCCATCCCAGGCTGCTCCATTCCCTGCTCCTGGACAATCCTTGTGTCACAACGGGAGGAGAAAGTTGGGACACCCTGGGGTTGCAGAACTTTAGTGGCTTCCTCAGAGGGAAGGTGGCAACACCATAAAACCATTCCACAGGAGATGGAAGCTCCTGGTCTGCAGCTTAATCATTGGTAAAAAATTCTTTCCCACAGTGTTAAAGATCTAATTGGTCCAATCAAAAGGCAAATTAATGAGGGCTCATTTGGAGAAATCTGCATGTGTTCCAGGGAGGAGCCACAGCATTCCCAGAGCTGGCAGAGCTGGAGTGGGAGCTCTGTCCTGTGCAGCACAGCGTGTGCTCCCTCACCAGGGACCCAGAGCTGGCTGGGGCATGGCAGAAAGACAAAAACGTTATCAGTTTTATTTTATTTTATGCTTACAACATGCAGATTTTCCCTGTCCCTGCTTGGAATTTCCCTGTGAAACCAGAGCAATGGGTTTGTGCTCTTAGACCAGCTCCCACATCCACGCCAGACCAAACCCCTTTTCTCCTGGGAAAATGTTTGATTTTCTAATTTGTAAGTGCCATGTTTTCTTTGTGGGGTGAGGAGCATTGTCCTGTCTTGCAGCCTGACTTTTTGCAAACCCCTGAAAATCTGTCCCTTTTCTGCTCTGTAAAAATCAGAGTTCAGGTCGAAGGATGCTCTGGGGTTTGGGGATGGATTCCTCTGGACCTGTGGTTTTTGTAGGTTTATCTCCTGCCCATACCCTGCAGGGTAAAGCAGCCTCAGACAGGGCTCCCTGTCATCTCACAACCCCCAAAGCTTCATTTTATTAAAAACACATTGAACACTTCATACCAACAGATTCCCACAAAACACCTACCAAAATATTCCAAATTTTCTGTAGCAGTATAGACATCAGAAGGTGTGACCCCCAAAACACAGAGCAAAAACACCTTGCAGGCTGCATTTTGGGCAGCCTGGACACGTCCCTGTCCCTGACTCCATCAGCCCTGGCTCACAGAGCAGTTGTTCTGTGCTCATGGATATTTCCCACCCTGTGTCCTGCTGGGGTTGTCCCCACGCTGTGCCCAGCTGGGCACCAATGCCTGGGTGCTGCTGTGGGGCAGGGAGGGTCAAAACTCCCCGAGTTTAGGAATTCCCACCCCCTCAGCATCACCTGAGCATCTCCCCCTGCCAGGGCTCTCCTTTGTGCTCCCTCTCTCCCCCACCCAGCCCAGCCCCAGCTTGTAAGAGCCAAAACAGGGATGGGGACTCCAGGCTGCTCTTTAAAATGCTGATTATTGTATCCAGATGATTCAGCAATTCAGGGGTTGTGGGTGACAAGAGCCCAGCCCACGGCCTGTCACCTCAGCTGTGGGTTTGTCTGAAGCCACTCTAGTTCTGGTTATAATGCATTATTTACTTTTCATTGCAGAGCATCTTAAAACATGACAACCAACCAATACCTTTACCATTACCTATAGCCTGTCATAACTACTAACATTTCCATATTCATGTTAGTATTTCCAATTACAAAAGGTCAGTGTGTTACAGTCTAAGCTAGAAGTTGTTTTTCAGTTTTCTTGCAGTGGAAAATTCTGAGATCTTTTCTCTACTTGCAACATTGGCTTTCTTGTTTGCCTGTGAAAATCTTTTTGCTTGGTAAAAACATCTTTTGTTTGAGGTGGATTTATCCTTTGTTCCAAGTCATAAAATCCCCTTCCAACTCATATGCTAATACACACTTTGCCTTCTAGTTACCCAGTAAAACTGGCTCAGCAATTCTTCTGTATCAAAACTTGCTATCATTTCTATTCCTTCTCCAGATTCTACATGCACAGATCTTCCTGTTACACACACACATCTGTGAGACCTTCCTGTCAAACCCTTCTCCTTCCCAACACCAACTCCCAACATTTTTCCTCTCCAGCCACTCCCTGCATGAGGCTGGGGCAGCCCAAATTGTGTCACCTTTCCCCCTGCTCTGATAAATGCTCCCTCTGCAGCTCCTGTAACCTCCCCGAGCGTCCTTCATTTGTCAGAGATCACAGCCTTTTACAGCAGGTCATTATTTCACCAGGAATTCGAACAGAAATATTTCCAGTCCACACCAAGCGATCTATTTCGCTTCCCCACCCACCACATTAGCCTCTGAATACTCTCATTATACCATTACTAATTAGAAATTCCCTCAAATTGGCGGCTGCATTAAAAAAAAAAAGACAGTGTGCTGAGCATATGGCATAATATCCTATTAATGAACACTCTAAATTCAAACTCAGGTCAGCTGTTCATTTCTTGCTCATGACACCCAGGCAAGGGAGAGAAAAGCAAAGCTTCTTTTTTTTTTTTCTTTTCTTCTCCTTCTAAAATGCATAATACAGAGTGCTGGGATGCAGTGGTGCCTTAGGCCAATGCTTTATTTGATTTGCCTAATCTTTTTTGTTGGTTTTTTTTTTTGTAGAGTTGTAAAAAAAAATTAAAATTTTATATATATATATATATATATGCATTGATAAACCAGAGT
>VWZS01009079.1:411941-437850 GCA_013397075.1 Rhabdornis inornatus
TGAGGTTGTGTTTTATCCTGTGAGGTTGTGTTTTATCCTGTGAGGTTGTTTTCTATCCTATGAGGTTGTTTTCTATCCTGTGAGGTTGTGTTTTATCCTGTGAGGTTGTGTTTTATCCTGTGAGGTTGTTTTCTATCCTATGAGGTTGTTTTCTATCCTGTGAGGTTGTGTTTTATCCTGTGAGGTTGTTTTCTATCCTATGAGGTTGTTTTTTATCCTATGAGGTTGTGTTTTATCCTGTGAGGTTGTTTTCTATCCTGTGAGGTTGTTTCCTATCCTGTGAGGTTATATTTTGTCCTGTGATGTTGTTTTGTCCTGCTGGCACCGGTGCAGGGATGGTTGAGGACAGGAATTGCAGCACACACACTTTTCCCCCCATTTTGAGTTAACTGGGCTGACTGCAGCCGTGTGAGTGGCTGCTTGAGCCAGGGTGGGATGCAGAGACCCTGGGCTCAGCACCCCTGCACTGCTGGGGTCACTGGGCTCCTTTCTGGGGGGCTCTGGGGACTCCAGGGGGGTCAGCAGCAGGGTCAGGACCCCCCAGCTCCTGCATCCCTGAGCTCCTGCCAAGGTCAGGCATGCAGGACACAGCAGCCTCTCGCTGCCACTTGCTCTATTTGCAGTTTTTAGGATGGATGGACAAGTGCCAGCGGGTGGGAGAGCTGGTGTGAGCATCCCTGTGTTTCTGGGGACAGGCAGAGGTCACCCACCCTCCCCAGGATTATTTTACTGTGGCTTTTCAGTGCCATGAGACTCACACACAGGAAAACACATCCCTGTGCTTTCCTCTTCTCTGAGCTGCCAGGGCTTTAGGCCCCATCAGTCTTGTTGTCACTGAGGTTTATAAAACCACCAAATGATATTATGTCAGCTGATTCTTTAATGGGATAATCATTAGCCAAGACCTGAGTAAGGTGTTTTTTTGCCATCACTAATTTCACCCCAAGGTGAATGTGCAGGCAGAGCCCTCGAGCCATGGACTCACTGTGCTCCATGGGTTTTATTTGTTTTGTTTTTGTTTTTTTGGTTTTTTTTGTTTGTTTGTTTGGTTGGTTGGTTGGTTTGGGGGTTTTTTCTTGTTTGTTTTTTTGGGTTTCTTTTGGGTTTTTGGGGGTTTTTTGTCTGTTTTTGTTTTGTTTGGCTTGGTTTGGTTTGGGGTTTTTTTTGTTTTGTTTTTGTTTTTGGTTGTGTGGGTTTTTTGGGGATTTTTGGGGGTTTTTTTGGGTTGGTTTTTTTTTTGTTTGTTTGTTTGGGGTTTTTTGTTTGTTTTTGTTGTTGTTGTTGTTGTTGTTGTTGTTGTTGGTTTTGTTTTGTTTTGTTTTGTTTTTTTAGGTAAGAAAATCTTTATTAACAACACAAAGAAATAATAAATCCAGAATAAAACTTTCAGACCACCCCCTCCTCCCCTCTCCCATACCTTCTTCTTCTCCTTAACCCCAACGTACAGAAACATTTCAGTCAGCCACGTGCCCTCAGTGCTCTGGGTTTTGGTCACAGATAGGTCACAGCATCAAAGTTGTGACTTCCCCAAATGCCACAGGACTCCTGGCTCCAGCCCTGAGAGCCCAGGATGGGATCTCATCCCTTGGTTCCCTGCACACCTTCCCTTTATCCAGCACAAAGGGTGCACAAGGGTGAGAGCTGAGGTCTGACCTTCCAGTAGAAACTGAAAAAGTTCAGGCTTCTCAACAAAATGAAACTTTTCCGTGGCAAACAAATATTTTGCCTCATCAGGAATCCAATTTTCTGTCAAAATAGTTTTCATTAAATATTTCCAAGCAGCCTCAGGTTAGTATTGATTTAAACTGTTGCAAGGGAGAGAAGAATGAGGCTTTGTCTCTACGAAGATCATGTTCACCCAGCAATTAAAATTACAGAAGAAGTGAGGAGCTGCTGCTGCCTCCAGAGAGGGGTTGGTTAATGGAACACTCAGTAATTATCCTCATTAGGCATCCCAGGGAGTGGCCAGGACCCCGGGAGCAGCAGGCAGAGGGGCTGAGGGGTTTGGGAAGGGCTGCCAAGGATGGGAGCTCTCCTCCTGGCAGGGAAATGAAGGAAGGTCTGGCCTCGACCCTCGTGTTGCCCACTCGGTTTTTTGGGTGCTCAGGGCTTGCTGGAGCTCCTGATGGACAGAGACACAAATTGTGGCTCGTGGCAGGGCACAGAAATCAGGGGAATCCTTGGAAATCAGGGAGCTGGGACAGCACTCAGCAGGTCACTGTGCTGCTCCTGCAGGCTTTTTTTCCAGAAAATCCAATATAAAAGTTGAATGAGGTGCAGGACTGTCCATGCAAGGGGCTTTTCTGGGGCTGGGGTCACTCAGCACCTGGAGCCAGATCTGCCCCTCCCAGCCAAGTTTTGTGCTCTGAGGGTTAAAGCTGAGCCGAGTGCACTGAAGCCCAGGAAGAACTGAGGTTTTATTTCACTGGCACCGGGGTCATTCCTGATTTAATTATGCAAAAATTAATGTGAACGTCTTCCCTGGTACAGATAGGCCAGCCATGGAAATTGGATTGGGTGAAATGCTGGTTGAGCTAATCACTCACAAGTCATTATGATGGCTGAGCACAGGGATGCTGGAATCTGCTGGGACTTCCCAGAGACCTGATTGAAGACCAAGTTTAAGACCCACAGGTTTAATCAGACAGGATTGGTGACGTTGCACTGAGGTGATTTCCCAGTAGCTCCAGACCATTTGTTCCTGCTGTGAGAATCCACGCTCTGAGTCCTCCTGTGCTCTTCCCAAGCCATTCCCACCCTGGCAGAGTGGGCAGAGAGCTGTGCCAGGCTAACCCTGAGCCCCGTGGAAAAGCTGTGCCAGGATATCAATGCAGGAATTGAGGAAAAATCCCAGCCCTGCTCCTGCAGCAGCCTTTCCCCCCTGGCAGTGGAGGGCTGCAGGTGGAGGGCTCCTGCCTCTGCCAGGGATGCTGCTCTGTGTCCTCTGGCTGAAAGGAGTCGCTCCAAGGCAGCAACAAGAGCTGGATTTAAGATGCTGTTATTGCACACACGTGCTCTGTGTGCCAATGCACACCTGCAGGTCTGTTCATGCACCTACTGGGTGGTTTTGGGCTCAGGTGAGCTCCAGCTCTGCCATTTGCTGCTTTGCCAGAGGTTTGGGGGCTCTGAACCCCCATTTGGGGGTCTTACAAAGCCTCCTGAGAGCTCCCCTTACCCCCAGAGCCATCAACCATCTTTAATCTGAGTGTGGGTTTTGTAACAAGAAAAAACCATACATATAAAAATACATAAATATAAAAAAATAAAATAGAAATACATTTATATGAAATATAAATGTATTTATATGCATTTTAAAGGGAGAAAAACTCCCAGTCAATATTTAGAAGAGCAAGAACAGCTTGCAGAGCACTTTACCCATCTGTTCCCAAAAATGACCACCTTTGTAGGTGCCTGGAGGGTGCTGGGCCCGAGCTGCTTCCCAGGCTCAGCCAGGAGCCAGCTGATGTCCATAGCAAATCAAGATGCTCATTGTAATGTTCACAAAAATGTAATTTGATTTGCCTTTGTCAACAAAATCTGCGGAAACATCCCCTGCCTGAATAAATATCCCTGCAGGGTAGCACATGCTTTGTAAATAATTTTCATTGTAATCCCCTCTTCCTAGCAGGGTGGAGAGTTGAGAACATTCATCAAGTCTCACATTAAGAAAATAATTTTCTTGTACCTAATTTGTGCAATAAATAAAGTCCACAATTTCTTGCTTCTGCAGCAAGGGAGTGTAAAGAGCTGACACTGGGGTTTTTTGACACTGGGTGGTTTTTTTTTTTTTTTTTGATGGCTATTCCTGCCTCAGGCTTGGTGCCAACAACTCCCCAAGAGTTTGGGATTTGGGGCTCAGCATCCTCTGGGCACTCCAGCATGGAATGAGCCAGAGGAGCTTTAAGTGCCAGGACTGGGGTAAGAGGCTCAGTGTCCCATCCTTGACCTGACCTAGAACAACACCTTGGATGATGCCAAGCCTGGGTTAAGCTTTACCCAGCTGCAGGGGTCTGTGGCCAGGCCTGGCACAAAGCTGAGGTTATTTTTCATGGAACTTGGAGAGATTTGCTTGTTTGCAACCCGTGCTCAGGACTGGCTGCACAACGAGGGGCAGGGTGTTGCTGCAGTTTTGTTTTTCACCCTGGATTCTCTCTAGAGATGGAGCTTTAGCTGTCTGCTCCTTCCTCCTGCTGCCAGTGAAGGCTCATGGCAAGAGCACAGCCTTGTCCCCAGGCATTGACTCTGAGCCCAACTTGCCCTCTCTGGTGGCCTGAGCTGCCTCTGGCCAGGCTTTGGCACCTTCAGGGGTCACCTTCAGCGCTGCTGCCCCTCGGGCACTGCCCCCAAGCTGCTCTGAGCAGGCACAGGACAAACCTGCAGGACAGGGAAGGAAACAATGAGGACACAGCAGAGTTTTGGCCTCTCAGGAGCTGCACCTTGGCTGATCAGACTCTTAAACTCCTCCTCGTTGATCCCAAGTCTCGCTGGGGAACCGGAGCTCAGCCCTGTCAGGATGGGAGAACACCAAGACAGGAGCACAGCTTTGTTTTTCCCCTTGTAGAAATGTAAATCTGTTATTTATATATATTTTATGGATGGCATGTTCCTATCCCCGGGCATTTTGCATTGGAATTCAACTCATTGCAAGCCTATTACATGTTCACTAACTATAAACCATCTGATTTATATTCATTAACCAGTCATAGACAGCAGTAGTGGCATAACTTTAGCACTGGACATGCCTCAGTCGACGGGTGAACTAAATTTCAGTTAATTAAGGTGCTGTAATTGTTGTCCAGTACAAGTGTCTTCAGGGCATTCACTTTGTAAATAATTTTTCACCCCAACCTTTCCTGCATACTTGGTTGCTGCTCTACAACTTTGTTGGAGCCATAAATAATTAGGGAATCAGCTCTCCTGCCTTTCTGGTAGGAGAAAATCCCTTTTCTGTGCCTTGCCAAGGACAGGGCTGGCATTAATGATTAGCAAAGTGCAATGGGGCTGTGGAGAAAGCAGAAAGATAAGAAACCCCTAAAATAAAGGGGGGATTCATCTCCAGGAGGGGTGTTAGCTCAGGGGAGCTCTGCTGCAGGATCCTAGGATCCTTTCCAGCCTCTGCTCTCTTGTTTGGTTTTTTGTTCTTTGGTTTTTTTGGTTTTTATTGGTTTGGTGGGTTTTTTTTTGGTTTTGGGGGTTTTTTTGGTGGTTTTTGTTGTTGTTGTTGTTGTTGTTGTTTTGGGCGGTTTTTTTGTTTTTTGGGGGTTTTTTTGGTTGTTTTTT
The DNA here is from genome assembly GCA_013397075.1 of Rhabdornis inornatus. Lineage (NCBI taxonomy): Eukaryota > Metazoa > Chordata > Aves > Passeriformes > Rhabdornithidae > Rhabdornis > Rhabdornis inornatus. The sequence continues at coordinate 417,222 of VWZS01009079.1, forward strand.
TTGTTTGTTTTTTGTTTGTTTGTTTGTTTGTTTTGTTTGTTTGTTTTTGTTTTGTTTTGGGGGTTTTTTTGTTTTTTCCCTTGGAAACTCCCTTGGAGGAGCTCACAAAACTGAGCTTAACAGAGCCTGGCTCAGAGCAGGCCTGGAGCGAGCCCTGGGACAGGTTAAATCTGGTGAAAATACAGATTGAAAATTGAAACCCCCTTGCTTATTTGCTTTATTTTCTCGAAAGTTCAGCTCTGGGGAGAGCCAGCCTTGTGGAAGGGGACATTTATTCCTGTCCTTTTACACCCAGTAAAAGGGTGGGACAGCAAGATGGGAAGGAGTTTCTCGTGCTTGATGTGGAAATAATTGTGGAGCAGCTCTGAAAGTGGAGGCCATGGAGGAGGGTGGTGCTGAGTGGGAGGGCAGTGATCAGCACTGACCAGCACATTTTCCTCTTCTTTTTGGAAACAGCAAAAATTATCATTTCTGTAGCACTTGCTGTAGGTTTGGGCTTCCTGGGTTTGGTTTCTGTCTCAGATTTTTCCCTGAGTTCTCAGGGGCTGGTGTTCCTGGTTGGACTGGGATTTCTGGGTGTGCATTATTATCACATGTCCCTTGTGCCATCACCATGGTTCTATTCCAAACAAGGGGCTGGATTTTCACCTGGCCTTTAGGAGTGGAGCAGTGGCCAAGATTCCCCCGGGGATTCAGTCCTGGGCAGCTCTGAGCTTTGTGCTCCAGTAAATTCTGCTGAGACACCTCTGAGCAGTGCAGGGGGCACTGGAGCTCCTCCATTTGCCTGCTCGAGTTTCCCCTTGATCTGACAGCTCCTTCCCAGCCCTGCCTGGCAGCAGACATATGCCAGTCTCTCTGATAGTTCATGTTCACTTATTAATATAAAGATTCAACTTCCCCCTCGCTGGAGTAAACCTTGCATGATGCCTCTGACAGTAATTCAGTTGTAGCCTCAATCAGCTGCTGCATCTCCAGGCCATGGCTATCCCGCTAGCCTTTTCCAATTTTTCACTACACCAGTCATGAATAAATCTCCAAAACACATCAGATTGCTGAAAATGGAAATACCAGAGGCAGGCACCAGTTCAGTAGTCAAAGAGCATCACCTTCCTGCAGCAAGCATGCACGCTCTGTGCTCCCTTGTCTGCTCAGCACAGCCCAGCCCAACGCTCCCAAAGCCCTGGGAGCCATCGGAGCACACCCTGAGCATCCCTGCACTCTGCTGCTGCTGCCCAGGACGGGTGATTTCCACTGCCAGACCAGCCAGCAGCTGCTGCTCCAGGAGCAGGGTCTGCCCTCTCGTGCCCGCTGCACACAAGGGCTGCGTGTTTGCAGCAGAAAATGCAGCAGCAGGGTTGGGTTTTCCAGGCTGCTGCCCTGCCCTCTGTGAAGTGCAGACTGCAGGAGCCTTGTCCTGGCCCAGCTCCTCCCTGCGTGGGTGCTGCCAGCCCCCAGCTGGCACAGGGACCGGTCCCTTGGGTGCCACTTCCCCCCTGGCACCGGGATGCAGGGAGGGTGCTCAGCCTTGGCTGGAATCCTTAGGTCCATCCATTTGAATTCCTGCTGTAACACTGACGCTTTTCTCTGCCGTGATCCCTTCAGGATGGGGGTTCCAGGAGGGGGCACCTCCCACTGGGGTTTCCCTGTGAATCCCAAACCTCCCCTCTCAGTTACCTGCCCGGTGCTGCCTCACTCCCCTGCCTGACCTCTGCCCCCTCCCCTCCTGGAGGACTCAGCGGTGCCTTTTGAAACTTGACCCGAAGGGTGAAATCCTGGTTGTGTCCAAATTGAGGGGGCCTTGCTCCCAACGTGGCTCTGCTCACCCTTAATCTACCCATTACAAACACAGGCATGGTGCTGCCTCTCCCAGCATTCTTCTGGGAGAACTCCACAGAAAAGCAACTGCAAACCAGGATTATTCAAATCACTTTAGGTCAGAAAATCGGCTAGAACTTTAAGAAAAAAAATACAAAAACCAAAACCAAATCACCACTCACAAAATAAATCAATTTTTTTTTTAAATTAGCCTCCTTAAGTTTGACATCAATTCTATTTCTGTAAGGTTTGTCTGTTTTGTAATTTTGTTTTTTATCTGTGTTGTTATATTAAGCCCCCTGCTAATAAAATGTCAAATTAAAAAAAAAATTAGTATCCCTAGTATTGCAGAAAGCCAATAAAATAAAACCTTACAAGAGAAGCAAAAGAAAATTTCCATCATTCTCTCCTTAACCGAAATCAAAATTAAAGTGTTATTAGAAATTTCATTAGGATGGAGCAGATTGGTAATGAAATTACATTCCAGCTTTCCACAAACCCAATGTATTAAGTAGGTTTGATCAATGATGTTCACACAATTAATTTTGTCTGATTGCTGAGGATTACTTTATCGACAGTCACATTTCACACTTGTGGGGTTTTTTTTTTGTTTCCCCAGTAAATCCTCCACCATGTCACATCACATGATGGCCAGGCAGGTTTGAAGCCCCTGCTCTCCAAGTGGTTTCCAGCGGACCATGACGGGAGCCAAGGTAAGGATGTCACTGCTCTTAATTGTGTTCCTTGTGCTGGACAATCGTGGGGTTCCCTGAGCCTGGGGTGCTCAGGAGCCCTGGGGAGCTTCCAGCAGGGAGGTGATGCAGGGAGACCTCGTTCCTGCTCTGCTTGGGCTGCCTGGAGGCTCCCGTGGCTCTGCTGGGATGTTGGGGGGTCTCAGTGCCCGTCTCAGGGTGGGTTCTGTGTCTCTGGGGTGAGCTAGCACTGCTGGTTTTGCTGGGTGGGAAGGGCTGGAGATGATGCCAGGCTGGCACATGGGCAGATGTGTTGGTTCATTCTCAGTGCAGATGTTGGCACAGCCCTGCCATGCAGGCAGATGTGTTGGTTCATTCCCAGTGCAGATGTTGGCACAGCCCTGCCATGCAGACAGATGTGTTGGTTCATTCCCAGTGCAGATGTTGGCACAGCCCTGCCATGCAGGCAGATGTGTTGGTTCATTCCCAGTGCAGATGTTGGCACAGCCCTGCCATGCAGACAGACTGCCATGCAGACAGATGTGTTGGTTCATTCCCAGTGCAGATGTTGGCACAGCTCTGCCATACAGGCAGATGTGTTGGTTCATTCCCAGTGCAGATGTTGGCACAGCCCTGCCATGCAGACAGATGTGTTGGTTCATTCCCAGTGCAGATGTTGGCACAGCCCTGCCATACAGACAGATGTGTTGGTTCATTCCCAGTGCTGGTGTTGGCACAGCTCTGCCACATGGGCAGATGTGTTGGTTCACTCTCAGTTCTGGTGTTGGCACAGCCCTGCCATGCAGACAGATGTGTTGGTTCATTCCCTGTTTGCTTTGTGTGGGCAGGGAACGTTCCTGGAGCTCTCTGTGTTACTGTTTGGTGCTTCACAACATAATTAGGCGACTTTTACATGCGAAAATGAAGCCTGTGATATTGTGGGGGCAGAGTGAGGTTCACTTTTAAGCTGCAGGAAGGACCTGGTTCCATGGTTTGGGTCTCTGTGCCTTAGAAATGACCCTGGAATTCAGCTGCTCCAGCGAGATTTTACCCGCAGGACTCCGTGGAAAGCTTCAGTAGTTCAAGACCTGGAAAGGGAAAGTCCTTTTCCTTTTCCTAGGGATAACCTTTGCTGTGCTTTGGGCACTTTCTGCTGAGTCTCCAGCTGTACATTTTCAGTGCCAGGCAAGGGGAGGTGCCCCACGGTGGGGTGAGCTGCCTGCCCAGGAAGGGGCTGAGCCACGGGGGCACACCAAGCTCCTATCCCAGCCCCTGGAAGCTGCTTTCCTTCTCTACACACAGCAAAGATACCAGGATCTAATTTTTAGAGATGAGACATCTCATCTGTCAGGAGCTGAGTGAATTAAAATAAGAGTGTGCTTTTTTTTTTTTCCTTAAAACAGCCCAAAGTTTTTATCAAGATGCCATTTATCAGCCGTGCTGCCAGCCGCTAGCAGTAGGCATCCTGCCAATCATTTTATGGAAATAGGGAAGGACTTTAATGTTTGGATGCCCATCTGAATCGACTCTTGTTCATGTCAGCAGATCTGATGTGAAAGCAAAGGTGCCCCTATGCAGTCTAGTTACCATCAAACCTGTGAGTGTCAGCATTTTAAAGGCAAGGAACACAATGCTGATGGTGGGCAATGTCACTGGTTTAACCTATTTCAAAGGCATCAGCTCCTGCAGTCTTTGCCTGCTCCTTGTCTCTCAAGGATTAGTTATGCCCCAAGTGCACCTGCTCTGTTAATCTCTGCAAATAATTATGGAGATACCTGCTTATCACCAGCTTCCCCTCTTAACAAATTCATCCATTCATCCCTGCTGGTTACCTGCAGGAGTAGCCAGCAGCTACCTCACTTAAGCTCTGGGATCTCACATGGACCTTTAAAGCTGGGTTTGCATGAAGCTGCTGAAGTCGCTGTCCTCTGCAGGGTCAGCAGGCAGCTCTCCCCAGCCTGGGGATGGCCACTGCAGCTCCTGCAGCCCAAACTCCACGGGCAAGGTCCAAACTCACCCTCAAGCTGAGCTCTGGGGATGAGGCAGCCTTCAGCCGGGTCAAGGAAAACCTGAGTGCCCCGTGCCCAAACCTTTGGGGGTTGGTTGAAGAGCCAGGGTGGCACTGGCTGGACTGGGCAGGGTCATGTCCTTGGCACCATCTCCTGTCCCTCTGCCTCCTTCCCTGTTTGTCGTCTCCGTTTCCCCGGTCTCCGAGCTGTGTGTGATTTAGGACAGGGATTTCTGCTGGTGCCTAACACCACTCTGCCACCCATCAGCATTTCCTTCTCCCGATGTGTTCCACAACCATCTCAGGGCTGCAGGAGGCTGAGATGGGCACTGCTGCTCTTGGGGACGGGGCTCTGCGTCCCCAACATCCCTCTGCCCCCTCCCTGCCCTCTGCTTGCAGGGCATTTCCATCGTTTTGGAGGTTTTTTGGGGGTGACCCCAAGGGATCCTGGTGTGGGTGTGCAGGAGGTGCAGCAGCACAGTGGCCCCTCACACAGGCACTGCTGCTGCTGTTGACACTCAAAGTGATTAACATGGGTAGGGCAGTGAGAGGGAAATAAATAACATCCTAATCTCTGGCACCATCATTCCTTTGATGAGAACAAAAAATATGAAGACTGAAAGATCAAAATAACTGTATTAGAGCATGAAAAGGGAAATGCTCTTTTAACCACCGCTGTTCAGATATATCTCCTCAGATCTGACATGCTGTAATATATTTGTAACACAGATATATATTAGGGGGTAAAGCTGGTGATTAATTTGCTTTACCTTTTCAGAGCATATACATAAAAACCTACATTAGCAGAATTAGCATTTTACCTGTCTTTGAAGATCTTTGCTTTGAAATGTATAAAGTCTTGTCGATTTTATGTCTCTCAGAAGAACAAGAGTTGTTTTGGTTTGTTTTTTTTTCATGAAGCTTCCCCCTGGCCCACCTCCTCCCTGTTTTGCCTGTGCAGTGCAGGCAGAGATGCTCGGGGTTTGTCTCTAATTACTGCATCAGCACCCTCCAGGGCATTGCTTTAGCTGCTGCCCATATTCACCCCTCTTGACTCATAATTGCTGTTGAAGCTTCTGAGACTAGAGATCAAAGTATTCATGTCATTCATGTTTCTGTCAAAGGTCTTATCGTCAAAGCACCAACTATATTTCGAGAGACGTCTGCTTTTCTCAAGAGCAGCACACAAACTTGGCTTTGCCTTTTTTTTTTATTATTATTTTTTTTCCCCTCCTCCTCGTTGCAATGCTGCTGCAAGGAAGTGCAGGTGAGAGGAGGAGGCATCCAGGGGCTGTGCGGGCTGCATCCCTGGAAATTCAGTTATTGATTGTTAAGGAGCGTCATTCCAATCAAAACTGCTGTTCCAATTTTTTTCTCTTTGCCTGACCTTCCCCCTGCCTGCACGTGTGGGATGTCGGAGCTGGAGTTGTCTCTGCAGTTTGTTGCCGGTGTTTTGGTGGAGGAGGGTGGCTGGTGAGATTTTACCTGTAGCTAAAACAGCGGAGATGAAAACTTGTTGTTTGTGGGTTTTAATGCAACCGAAATTTGGATTCAGACAACTTAGCAGAAGCGCTCGGCTTGTTTTGTGCTGTTTTCCTTTGGGAAAGAGGCCGTGGCTCAGGGGATGACCCAGGAAAACTCGAGTGGGCACAGGATTTGTGCCAGTGGCAGCCAGCCCAGCCACACGTGGGGAGCAGCGGAGCCCCAGCGCTCCCTGCCCACCACAGCAACTTCTGATGAGTTCCTCTCCGAGTCCTCAGAACTGGGAGCAGGGAAAGAACTTTATAAAATTCTCCACAACCAGTCGAGCGGAACCTATTTTCTCTCACAATGCAATTAACGGCACCAACATTTACAAAATATGATTACAAGCACTTTGGTTAAGTAGAGGAAAGTATATTAGATAGCAGCGAGGGGTTGATCTTAATGTGCATTTTTTCGAGAGACTTGCATTTTCTTTGTGCAAATAAAGAGGCCCTAAATTCTCCATAGGCACTAAAATCAATGCAGTGGAACCATGATAACAAACACAGGCTCCACTTTTTGCTACATCCCCCAATTAATTAAGCCTTTCACGGGCATGTAATTAGGAACATTAGCAAGTCATAAAATTGCCGTGAGTCTCTAAATTATGTGCTGGCCCTCAGCAATTTGTTTTTAATTCCTTTTGAAGACAATGGCACTGCGGGGTCCCATAGATCTTCATAGCAGCCTACTGTTTACTTCTTTATGGCTCTATGAAGATCTAACTGTTTTCTACTGCTCCCAGATGCACCCGCACTATTTTCTTGTGCGTTTTCATTACCTGAGTTAGATTTAAAGGGAAACAGCCTCGGCTGCCCCGAGCCCGCCCCGCCGGGGGGATGCTCGCCCGGAGCCCGGGGATGCTCGCCCGGAGCCCGGGATGCTCGCCCAGAGCTCGGTGGTGCTCGCCCAGAGCCTGGTGATGCTCGCCCAGCGCCTGGGGATGCTCGCCCGGAGCTGGGGATGCTCGCCCAGCACCCGGGGATGCTCGCCCAGCGCCCGGGGATGCTTTCCCGGAGCTCGGTGATGCTCGCCCGGAACCCGGGGACGCTCAGCAGCCGGCACCGCAATTTACACACTTTGATGTAGACTGGTGCGAAAAGGCAGATAAATAAATAAACAACCGGGAATCATTTCGGAGGAAGGTTTATTTCCCTATTACTGTGATTTACTCCTCCTTGATGGGAGCGTCTCTTTGGCAGCGGGAAACGTTTGTGCGCTCGCGGGGTCAAGAGCGGCAGAAAGAAGTAAATAGTGGCAGCAAATTGGTTTTCCTTCCAAAATATCTCGGCTCGTTCACAGCTGAGGGGTCAGCAGGATGATACCTGGATATAGCAGGGTTGTCACAGCAGGACTGTGCTGTGGTGGGCGCACGGGGCCGGCTGAGGGTTGTAACCCATCTGGGGCTTATTGCACCGGTCTGTGGATTAAATTAGATTAGGAGTGGATGCAGAGCTGCCCTGCAGTGTGCAGCTCCATGTCGTGCCGACTGTGAGCCTATCGCGGTGCTGCATCCCGAAATTCCGGCAGGCTCGGGGCGGGTGTTGCTTTCCAAGCGTGGCTCACCACGCTCGCTGCTTCCCCCGAGCGCTGCGGATCTGAGCCAATTAATGCTGTAGAATTACCGAGCTGGTTTAGTGGTGGTAATAATAAGCAGGATTGTAGTAAATGAGGTGAATTCTGGCTCGTCTCCGTCCAGCTGCGGTGACACCAGAGCTTGTGGCCATCCCAGGACTCCTGGCTGCCTCCTGCACTGTCCTTTGTCCCTTCAGGCATCCTGGTGCTGCCCTTCCCTTGGGGTGGCAACAAAACCTCCGTGCTAATGTCCTCCTTCATGCAAAGTGGAGAACGTGTTATTGCTGGACCAGGGGATGTGTCAAAAAGCAGCAACCCGGAAGGGAAACCATCCCCAGAATCCTTCATCTTCACCACTGCTTTCACTGCCTGATTAAGCTTTGGTTTGGGGCTGGAAGAAATATCAAGCCGAGCATGTTATAACACTGTGCCTTGTGGTGTAAAGCAGCAGCTGGGCAGAGGGCTCTGTCAGTTGTCAGCAGGAGAGGGAGAAGTGGGAACTGTTTGCAGCATGGAAAACCGGGATAGTCAGGAATAAGGTGATGCTTAAAGGATGCCTGAAGTGCAGGAAGAGGGGAGCTCGACAGCTCCCCTTTTAAAATCAGTTTGCATTCCAGTGAAATCCTGACCGTGGGGGAGTGCAGCCTCCAGCTGGGGCAGGGAGGAACAAATTCTTCCCTCAGCTGCTGCCAGCACGTCGTGCCCAGCCTGGAGCAGGGGGAGCAGGGTGCTCTGTGGGTGGGTTTGTTTCTGTCTGCTGCCTTGGGAGCAGCACTGCGTCATGTGAGAAAATTTCAGCTTCCCACATCAAATGTTCCCTGTGCCTCTGTGAATTTACTGTGTGAAGAGGGAAGACTGTGAGTGTGAAGGGCCAGAACAAAAAAAAAAAAAAATCCCAAAAACCAGACTGAGGGCCCAGTTCCATGCTGTGACACTGACTTTTGGCTGAGAGCAGCTCCTGGCTTTATGCCTTGTGTGTGCGCCCTTTGGATTTGCATGGCACAAAGCCCAGGATAGGTGGGATAGGTGGGAGAGATGGGATAGATGGGATAGATGGGATAGATGGGATAGATGGGAGAAATGGGGTGGATGGGATAGATGGGATAGTTGGGATAGGTGGGAGAAATGGGATAGATGGGATAGATGGGATAGATGGGAGAAATGGGGTGGATGGGATAGATGGGATAGTTGGGATAGGTGGGAGAAATGGGATAGATGGGATAGATGGGATAGATGGGAGAAATGGGGTGGATGGGATAGATGGGATAGTTGGGATAGGTGGGAGAAATGGGATAGATGGGATAGATGGGATAGATGGGAGAAATGGGGTGGATGGGATAGATGGGATAGTTGGGATAGGTGGGAGAAATGGGATAGATGGGATAGATGGGATAGATGGGAGAAATGGGGTGGATGGGATAGATGGGATAGTTGGGATAGGTGGGAGAAATGGGATAGATGGGATAGATGGGATAGATGGGAGAAATGGGGTGGATGGGATAGATGGGATAGTTGGGATAGGTGGGAGAAATGGGATAGATGGGATAGATGGGATAGATGGGAGAAATGGGGTGGATGGGATAGATGGGATAGTTGGGATAGGTGGGAGAAATGGGATAGATGGGATAGATGGGATAGATGGGAGAAATGGGGTAGATGGGAGCACTGGGATGGATGGGAGCAATGGGATGGATGGGATAGTTGGGATAGGTGGGAGAAATGGGATAGATGGGATAAGTGGGATGGATGGGAGAAATGCCGTAGATGAGAGTGGTGGGATAGGTTGGATAGGTTGGATAGATGGGATGGATGAGAGTGGTGGGACAGCTGGGACAGATGGGAGAAATGGGATAGGTGGAATAGGTGGGAGCAATGGGATAGATGGGACAGTTGAGACAGATGGGAGAAATGGGATTGATGGGATAGATGGGATGGATGAGAGTGGTGGGACAGTTGGGATACGTGAGATAGATGGGAGAAATGGGATAGGTGGGATAGATGGGATGGATGGGAGAAATGGGATAAGTGGGATAAATGGGAGAAATGGGATAAGTGGGATGAATGGGATGGATGAGATAGATGGGGTGGATGGGGTAGATGGGATAGTTGGGATGGATGGGATGGATGGGATAGCTGGGATGGATGGGATAGTTGGGATGGATGGGATAGTTGGGATGGATGGGATGGATGGGATAGCTGGGATGGATGGGATAGATGGGATGGATGGGATAGTTGGGATAGCTGGGATGGATTGGATAGATGGGATGGATGGGATAGATGGGATGGATGGGATGGATGGGATAGTTGGGATGGATGGGATAGTTGGGATGGATGGGATAGTTGGGATAGTTGGGATGGATTGGAGCGATGCAGCGCCGTGCTCGGCTGCCCCAGGCCCCATCCCTGCTCCTGCCAGCTCCCCAGTCCCATTCCCGGCAGGGACGGGAGGATGAGGATGAGGATGAGGATGAGGATGAGGATGAGGATGAGGATGAGGATGAGGATGAGGATGAGGATGAGGAGGGCTGCGCTCCTCCCTCCCGGCTCTCCGCGTTCTCTCAGCCGGTTCCAGCGGCAGCGTGGCACCAGCGGGGCTGGAGCGGGGACGCGGCACATTCACGGCCGGCTGCCCACGAGGCACACCCCAGCCCTTTCCCCCCATCGCTGTACACCAGGGATTCGCCTTCAAACCGAGGATTTTTGTCTCCTTGAGGGCAGCGCTCTCCTTTGATAGGTGCGAGCCGCGCAGCCGCTGGTTTTCACGGCGCTGTTCGAATTTGGCGGGGCTGTCACCGAAGCCCCGGGGCTGGCAGCCCCTGCCCGGCCAGAGCTCAGCTCCTGCTCTCGGGAAAGCTCGCAGGGATGGGCAGCCCATGAGCCCAGCCCAGTTCATTGGCATGCACAGCCAGGCAGAAACAAAGGCGCACGGAAGGATTGTGCCGTCCCTGTCCCCGCGCTGCAGTGGAGTTTGCCTTATTTCACAGCCACAATCCCCCAGGATGGAGGGAATGGTTATTAAAAAGCCCAGAGAGCAGTGTCTAACCTTGAGTAAGTGTTTTCTTGTTGTCATCCCAAGATCTAAAGAAAATCCTGAAGAGAATACATGGTGAAGACATATATTATAGTTGGAGCTTTTTATCTCACACATGTGACTTTGCCTATCATGAACTGTACGTTTTTATTCTCACTAGTGGGACAAAACTATATCCCACTGCAGCATATATCAAGAGGAAGAACATTGTACCTTCTTTGCATTAATATAAATAGCTGTTTAGGACCGATTCCTTGGCCAGATACTACCATCTCACCTGTCCTTTATCTAAGATATTTGGCATGTAGCTCAAGTTTGGTTTATTTAGAGTCAGGATACAGCAGCTTTTACATATTAAAGGTGCATTTTAAAGGAGCATTTTCTATTCTAATTTGAGGGGAATGGAGCTCTTTAGGGCATTCAGGGAACGATGTCCATCTGATTTACATTTCCCTTGTTGGAGCAGAGCTGCGCACGCATATTAGGATGTAAATAATAGTGATGGATACATGTATCTTTAAAAGATCCATTTTCTCTTTTGACTAAGGCATCCAGGAGAGGAAGGAGAATGTAGATCACTTTTACAGGTGCAGAATCAATCTTCTAAGACAATGTGCATGACACAGGAGCCAACCCCTCTTTTCCAAGGGGCTCAGTGCCAGGGTAAGGGGTGCAAAGTTCCCCAAAAAGTCGTGCCTGGCATCCAAGGGGAGGCATTTGCTGGTGATTTCCTTGGCTTCTGCTCTCCCAAATGCCCACCCACCACAGTTAGGCTTGCCCAGCACAGATTTGCCAGCACCACCAGCGTGCTCAGGTCTGATTTGGGCTTCCAAAGGCTCCCAATCCCGATTGTCTGAACTGGGAAATGAATTCAGTGCACAGCCGGTGAAATTACAAATTGTAATTGGGGTCCTGCTAAAGAGCATTATTTTTGATATTTTGCTTCTCTGTTGGGGGGCTTGGCAAGTGCAGGTTTGTGTGTTCCCCATTTTATTTTATTGTGGCTTGAGGAATTTCCTGGGTTTCTCCCAGATCTCCCTGCCAGCATCACTGGGATGCCAGGATCCACCACATCCCAAAGGCAGCCATGCAGCAACAGGAGCAAACACAGGAATGAAAAGTTGGAGAAAAGTTTACCCCAAGAGAGGCTGAAATGGAGCACGAGCTGAGCTCTGCCCTGGCTCCCCTTTTTTTTCTGTGAGTTCAGCAGCAAATTGCTTGAGGAAAATGAGAATTAAGAGGATTTCTCCTCTGTGTTAACATTCCAGAGATGGCAACGGGAGCCCTGCAGCAAACTGCTGGATCTCTGCTCTTCTGGGAATGCTTGTGTCGTGCTGAAGGCTTTGCTAACATTTACTGACCCAAAACGAGGAGCACGAGTTCACTTTTCAAGCTTGCTGCTCGTAAAACTCCTGGGAAGCGTGGGTGCCCTGGGAATGTGGGGCTGGCTGGGGTCTGATTTCAGGAATACAGGGTGGCAGGTAATCATTGACTGCAGCAGGGGATGTGCCTCTCGGGCTGGTAGCACTTCTGCTCCCGTGTTGGATTAACCCAGAAACTCCTGCAATAAAACCTTTCCTGGCCAAGGTGATTTGTGGGGAAATCCGGAGCCTCCAGTGAACTTTCTCATCTGTCTTTGGCTCTGGCGATTTTCCCTCCAACTTCAGAGGTACCAAAAGAGAAAAAGAAAAAATAAAATTAAAGTCCCTTGATCATCACAAGGGGAAATTAGACCTCTGGGTTTAGCCCTCATTTCCCTCATCCTTCCAGATTGTCCAGTAATGGGAGCAAAGCTCATTTCCTCCAGGATCCCCTCGGAGCTGGTCTCTCCAAGCTGCTGAGGAGGGGAGGTGGCTGGATGTGAGTGATTGCTGCAGGAAGGGGATGAGGAGATGGGCTGAGATACCAGCCTGGTGTCAGAGGGGCATGAAATTAAGCAATCCGGAGCTGGGGGAAATTGGGGTTGTTTACACACCCAAATAAACAAACTCTCAGCTCTGGAGGACAAGGCAGGAGCAGAGATTCTTTTAACTTCTTCACACCTGAGAGCACACCCGGCCTGTGTGTGGGGAGGAGTTGGTGGGGGAAGTGCTGATGCTGCTGCTGTGAAAGAATTTATTCCCAAAACATCTTTAGCTGATGTTTCCTGCCTGTCTCTGCCTCAGCTCCTTTGTGGCTCGCTGTCCCCTGTCCTTGAGCAGGACCCACAGCTCTGGTGGGACCAGAGGGGACAGTGACCCTCGGTGCTGTGCTCTGGGTGATGGGGTGGGGATTGGTCATGGGTTGGACTCTGTGATCTTAGAGGTCTTTTCCGGCCTGAATGATTCTGTGGCTGTGAAGTGAGAGGGACTGAGGAGGAGGAGAGGGAAGGGGTGGTGTCAGCTGTGTCCCAGGGGAGCAGCAGGAGGCAGGAATTGGGTCCATCACCCTGCTGGTGGGAGGGAACAGAAGGACACCGAGGAGCAGCAAAGATCTGATTCCCTTTGCACCATGAGGCAAAGCCCAGAGATGGAGTTGGAAAGGGTAGGAGAGAGCTGGGCTCGAATCTGATCTTTGCTAATTGTGTGTGCACTAAAATGTGTCAGCTCCAGTTCTGTGCTGCCAGGGAGGGAACTCTGCTGCCTCATTAACCCCTGCAGGGCTGTTTTGGCAGCCTCCAGCTCACCTGGAGGTGCTGTTTGTTGGGGTTGGATGTGTGAGTGGACACCAAGGCCAGGATGCTCTTTCAGCTCAGTTGGAATGTCGTTATTTTGATCACGTATTTACCTTGATAGTGCCCCAGTGAACAGGTAAAACCCAAACAGGCAGCTGTCAGATGTGACTTCTGAAATCCAGCCTGGGCAGCGTTGCTGTTCTCAGATCCCTCCTCTGGAACCAAAAGCAGTGGCCAAGAGCTGTGGGAAGGAGGGAGTGGGATTTCAGAGCCACCTCCCAGGCCATTTTTTTTTCCTTTCCAGCCCCCCTGGCTTGGTTTGTGCAGGGAAATGCTTTGGGTTTGGGGAATGGGAAGGTTAAGGAATCTCAGACTGCAGGAAAGAAGGGAAAAGCATCTCCCCGATGGGCAGAGCCTGGTGGGCTGAGCTTGGCTGGGGCAGGGTGGGCCAGCCCTGGGTGCAGGCTGGGAGCCCAGGTGGGCAGCAGGTGACACTAACACGAGGGGACACTGCCCGGGGGCTGAGTGACAGCACCAGTGAAGCAGATCGACATCAGGCGTGAAGGCAGAGCCTTTCTCTGCTCAGATCACAGTCACACAGGCTCTGAATCACGAGCTTTGCAACCAGCAGGCATAAATTTATACTATACAGATGAGAACTGTGCCTGGGAGACAGAACATCTATCTCCTTTGCACTTATCTGCCACCGTGACACAAACAATCAGAGATGATTCTCTGGCACAACAAACAGCAAAGTGTCTTCTTTGTCTTTGCCTCAAAGGAAAACACTATAACACATCTTTTTGGCCCGTGCTTTTATCACTTACTTTTGTTCAATAATCTCCCTGCCCAACAGAGAGGATTTGGCCGAGTGTGTGCGTGTGTGTAATGGGAAATCTGCCCTGTCTGAGCAGCGGCGTGGGGAGCAAATAAATGCTCTGTCACTGGGGCTTACACAGGCTGCACAGCCCGTGGCTTAACCCCAAATCTCTGAGCTGATGCTGGATTTTCTGTAGTGCCACAGAGCCTTGGCTTTCCGGGGATGTGGAAGAAGGAGCCTGAAATGACTCGAGGAGCTGGGCAGTGTGGTAGCCATGGATGTGGGAAGAGGAATTGCAGGGCACAGCACTGTCACCGTGGCACAGCAAAGGGAAAAAAACACCCCCAGGTGTGTCTTAGCCATGGTTCAGGGCAGGATGTTGATTCTGGAAGCTCAGGACAGTGACACTGCTCACTCAAATGCAGTGCTGGGGCTGTTTGGGGTCGTGGCTGTGCTGGGAGCTGCCAGAAGGATTCTTGCTTTAGGTGTTGTTTAAGTGGAGGGAGGATAAGCAGAAATGGAGTGAAACATTTGGGGTCTCTCTCAGTTCTGCTCAGAAATGTTTCCTGAGGCTCCAGCAATGGATGGTTTGACCATGTCCTGTGCAGGAGGAAGGGCCAGGCCCTCTGCTGAGGGGTGAGCACAAACCCTGACCTGATCCCAAAGGTCACAGCAGGAATTGGAGCAGCGCGGGGCTTTGCCAGGCACAGATCCATGTGGAGCCTCCCAGCCCTGCATCCCAGGGATGTGAGTGGCCTCAGCAACGCAGCCCTGGGGATCCACACACTTAGGAAGAAAAATTGCCTTTCCATTTTACATCCTGCTGGTTTGAATAGGGAAAAAGAGCTCCCCTGGCCTCGGGCAGTGCTGCAGCAGAAGCTTTGGGATGTGGTGGTGTGGGTGCATTCCTGAACCAGGGAAATGGTGACAATCAGGAATAATTCCACCTGGGCACTTCCCTGCCGTGGCACAGCCCCCTTGGCCAAGGCAGCCATGGGCTGTGCCCTGATTTTTTTCAGGAATTAGCCACAGATTTGCTGTTCTCTATTTCAAAAGGAAAAATGGAATCCGATTGCACCTCGGATGCAGCCAGTCCCTCACACGATATTTGCTGCACCTCCTCTCCAGATAAGCCACCTTTTAAGATGATGTATGGTAGCACTTACCTGTTACAGTGTTCCAGCGAGCGAGGGCTGGGGAGATCCACTCCGGGCTCAGTCACGAGGAAACTGATCCATTTCAAACATAAAGTTGGATGAATGGGGCAGGGAAAATGGGAGCCAAGCTCCTAATGGGAAGATTTCACCCCCTAAAGTGTTGTGATGGAGCATTTTGGAGGGAAAAATCAGGGGAAGAAGAGCTGGAGGTGGGCGGCGGGAGTAGGAGACGGTTTGCTCTTTTTTTTTTTTCCCCAAAGGCAAGAAAGGGGGGAAAAAAATGATTCTGGTGTTTGTTGCATCCCTTTCAGATTGAATTCCAATTTGTTATTAGCATTTTATATTTTCCCTTCAGCTGATCCTGTGTGCAGATTAAAAGTGCCTTATCTGCTCGGCGCTCCGCGGGCTGATCCGGAGGGACGCGATCGTTTACACGGGGTGCTGATAATACAGAAATCTCATTCACTGGGGGCTTTATATTGTGTGCTGCTTTATTTGGAGGCGCTGCTCATCATCTCCAGCTCTGTAATCTTGCGTTCCACCGTGCAATTAGAGGGATTCTCTGGCTCTCCACGCCACCCCAATGCTGGGCATCCATCACGCGCTTCCCTCCTCCAGCAGAGAGCAGCGATGCAAATCACTCCCCTGCAACCCTTATTGATCCAGATGTTTGCTGGTTTGCCAGGAGTTTTAACCCTCAGGAAGTCTGTGGGGCACAGCAAGAGGGACACAAGGCGTTTTCACTGCTCACCCTGCAGGCTGCTGGCCCAGCTCAGCCCTCCCACCCCGGGAGCAGCGAGGAGCACCCCAAATTTCCAGCTAAAGCACACGAATGAAGAATCATTTCCTGACCTCCCCCAATCAATACCTACTTGATGGTGACTTAAAAACACCAGACAGCTTTCCTAGACCGAAGCCCTTGGATAAATGAAGTTGTCATTGACTTCTGGTGTATCTGGTTGGTGTGAGATCCTAATTAGGACAGGATCACAATAACGGGGGGGGGGGATAATAGACCCATTGGATCAGGTCTGTCTGCCTGCAATTGCAGCATATCATCCCCCTGATACCAACTGGACCCCGTGTTCAGGAGTGAATGGCTCAACTCGTGGATGGATTTGGCTTGTGACTAAAAAAATTCACAAAACTACTGGGAGTATTTCCTGGGAATTTATCAGGAGGGTTTTCAGTTTCTTTTCTGGTGTTCTTTCCCTGCTGTAGTAAAGAAAATACTTTCTCCTGAGAAATCCAGGTTGCTGAGGAAATTGTGGTTTTCCATTGCAGAATGGTGCTGCTGCTGAATTTACCATGGAATCACAATGAATTTATCATAGAATAATTGCTGATGCTGCTGAATTTATCATGGAATCACAGAGACATCACAGCAATGGTGCCATCAAACCTTGCAGCCAGGCTGCTTGGAGCTCAGAACTCACAGGAATAATCCTTGCAGCAGCTTTAGCTCAAGTTTGGGGAGACCTGAGCTGCTCTAAGCTCGATCCTACCCTCTCTACGATTCCCTCAAGCTGTGTTTCTTCCCTGCATCCAGCCCAGGTTGCTCCTCCTGCCTTGGGAAGCCACAGGGATCTCCTGGAGCTGTGGATGCCCAGCAGCTCCAGCACTCAGCAGCCTGGGGAGCTGCTTTGTGCTGCCCACAGATGTTATTTCAAATTCCAGCCCCAAACCTGCTGCCCCTGAGCTGTCAGAGCTGGCTGTTTCCTGCCTGTGGGGGTTAGGTCACGGGGTGCTCTTAGGCACCCAGCTTGTTGGGTTGTTTTCTTCAATCAGCCAAGCAGTTAATAGTTGCTATGAAGTTATTTATTGCAGAAGCAAATCAGTTTGAAAGGCAAAAGCAAAGCAAAGCAATGGCAGAAAGCAAATGGCATAAAAAGCAATGGTAAAAGCAATGGTAAAAGCATTAGTTGTCCCTAATGCATGTTCTTATATAGAAACTTCCCAACAATCTAAGACACAAATTCAGACCACCACTCCTCAACCTGTTAGAATTCTGGTTTCTTAGCACGCCAGGCTATGTATAAACTGTGCATATGGCCTATCTTGTTCTAGCTGAAAAGTGTAAGCAACATTCCTACTGTAGCTTTGTTATGTCCAAAACTGTTTTTGGAGCCTCCACGGAGCCCCCAGTATCTAAGAGTATGTTCTTCAACTTTCAACTTTCCAGTTCTATACTTCAAACAGTTTTGAGTTCTATACTTCAACCAGTATAGAACTCAAACGTCTATACTCGTATCTAAAACCTTTTACTTATTAAAACCCATTCTACTTACTTACTTGCTTGCTTACACTAAAAGTTAAACTTACACCTCTACTTTACCTCTACTTTACGTGTGAGTGGCTTAACATACTTCAATCTATCCAAAGGCTTTCATTCAATCCCTGCACTCTGATTTCTCTCTAAAAAATCCAGACTCCTGACTCACTGACTCCAACACCTGCCCTTTGCCCCCTCTCCATTCCCACCCCTGCTGCTCCTCCGAGCCGCAGAGCCCCGAGGAGATGGAGGTGTTGGGAGTGCAGAGATCTGTTTATTTGCTCTGTGGGTGCCCAGGGGCCCTGGACACATGGAAAAGACTCTTTGATTAACGTCGGCTTCCTCTTGGCACTGTTTGACGGAACAAGGCTGAGACACTCCATTTCAGTGAGCCTGTGTCGAGCAATGTGTATTAGAGAGTCCTCAATTTCACACGTGCTTACTCCTGAGTGAGTTTCGCATAAAAGGATTAAGGAGAGAGGAAGTGCAGAGGAAATGGGATGTTAGACACCTTGTTAAACGGGCTGTCAGGGTTTCTGGAGCGTTCATTCTAACTCTATTCCACTCTACATAGAGGGCAGGCCATTACCCGGGGATCACAGGGGCCTCTCCGGCGCTGCGAGTCACGAATTACTTTTAAAAAGAAGAAAGCAAAAGCAGAGCTGAAAATAGTAACGTGTGATTGTTGTCCTTGTTGTCGTGTTATTGTGGAGGATGTTTGTGCCCGGGGGGGAATCTGGGATGCGATTTGCAGCAGCTGCAGGGAGCAAACCTTTGGCTGCCCTTCCCCAACTTAGTTCAGTGCCTGGAAGATTGGCTGGGGGAAAAGTGGGAGAGAAACCCTGAGGCAGGTCAGGAGGGGGAGATGCCCCGAGGAGAGCAGGGAGCACCTCCTGTCCCAGGCAGAGGCAGCAGCTCCCATCTCTGCTCAGAGGGATGATCAGAGAGAGGCAGCAGCTCCCATCTCTGCTCAGAGGGATGATCAGAGAGAGGCAGCAGCTCCCATCTCTGCTCAGAGGGATGCCCAAAAGGAGGCAGCAGCTCCCATGTCCCCTCAGAGGGATGCTCAGAGAGTTCCCAAAGTGGTGCTGGCCCAGAGAAGCTTTGACACTGGGGTTTCCATGCTGGGATGGGCTCTGGCAGGTGCCAGGTGTGTCCCTCTGTTTTCCAGATCTCAGCCCAACCTAGACAAGGTTTCCATGGAGAAAAGGAGCGTGGTTCCCACAGCAGAACAGCTTTTCCAGGGCAGAGCACTCGTGCCCAGCTCACAGTGGGAGCTCACAGGGAGGCTGTCAGGGGAAGCAAGGCTGTGCTCAAGGTTTATCAGTAATGCAGCCTCACATCAGCTTGTTTCCTGTAAGTCAGATCTGTTTTAAGAGCTGTGGTGAAACAGAGCTTCAGAATCCACTCTATGAGCATCCAAATTAAAAGCTAAATAGGATGTAGCTTTCAGTTTGGCTGTATCTTCATATGTCAACACTCATTATCCTCATATGTCAGCACCCAGCAGCCTTCCCTCCACAGCTCTGCTCTGGGCAGGGAGCAGGGATTGCCTCCTCCAGCTCATCCCACTCCCTGCTGCTGCTGGGAGCCACGGGACAGTGCTGGGTCATGGCAGGAGATCCACATCTGCCCCATCTTTTTGTTCTGTCCTTCTGGGTTCTGCTTTTTATACAGAAACCCACGGAGGTTGCAGTCAGGAATAATTTGCCAGCATGGCCAGAGGGGCAGCAGCCTTTGCATGGCTTGTGGAGGGAGCAGCCAGGTCCTGGTTCTCCATCCTCCTTCCCCCTAAATCATCTTCCTTTCCCCCCAAACCATCTTCCCTCCTTCCAACCCATCCTCCTTCCCCCTAAACCATCCTCCCTCCTTCCAAACCATCCTCCTTCCTCTCCAACCCATCCTCCTTCTTCCCAACCCATCCTCCCTCCTTCCAAACCATCCTCCTTCCCTCCAAACCATCCTCCTTCCCCCCAAACCATCCTCCTTCCCCCTCCTGACAGCTCTCTGCTGCTCCACGTCAGGGTTGATGTGGGAGGAGGAAGGAGAACAGAAATGGGGGATTTGGGGCAGCAAAGAGGAGCTCTGACTCCAGCTGAGCTGCCAACAACTTTGGGAAGAGGCAGGAATGCCACTCATTCCACGTGGCCTCAGGAATGAGATTTATTGATAAAAGGTGATGCCGTGTACAGCATGTCTGAGGAGCAGGAATGGTAAAAACCCCTCAAGTGCCCCCAAACTGCCCTTCCAATAGGGGACAACTCAGGCATGGGACATCCTTGGGATCCTCCAGCATCCCAGGGCTGCTCCCCACTGCAGCTGCCCCTGTGCTGGGCTCCCCAACAAAGAAACCTGTCATTCTCCAGGCTGGGTAGGCAGACAGAAAGTCCAGATAAAATTATCATTCCTCACTTAAAACTGGTGGTGGGGAAGAAGCAAGTTTGGCCATAAATAATCCCACACCTGGCCTTTTAATTCAGTTATCTCCTGGTCAGGAAAGTCGGATCTGCCATGTGCTGTGGTGGTGCCAAGTTAATTACTTGAAAATGAGTGCCTGGGGTTGGACCAAGAATTTCTCATCAGCATTCAGCTCCAGTGCCATGGCAGGACGGAGAGCCCGGAGCACGCTCGGCAGGAGGATGGAAGGGAAGGGGATGGGGCACTGCTGGGTTTGCTTTTCTTCTGAAGAGCCTGGAGCTTGGGGTGATTGCAAAAACCCTGAGCTGCGTTTGGGGGTGCTGGGTTTGGGGAGCTGGGTTTGGGAAAGCTGAGTTTGGGAAAGCTGAGTTTGGTGGTGCTGGGTTTGAGAATGCTGAGTTTGGGAAAGCTGAGTTTGGGAGAGCTGGGTTTGGGGGTGCTGGGTTTGGGGTGCTGAGTTTGGGAGAGCTGGGTTTGGGGGTGCTGGGTTTGGGAATGGTGGGTTTGGGAAAACTGAGTTTGGGAGAGCTGGGTTTGGGGGTGCTGGGTTTGGGGTGCTGAGTTTGGGAATGCTGGGTTTGGGGATCCTGGGTTTGGGGATGCTGGGTTTGTTGATGCTGGATTTGGGGTGCTGGATTTGGGGAGCTGGGTTTGGGGTTGATGG
>VWZS01009079.1:437882-457602 GCA_013397075.1 Rhabdornis inornatus
TGGGTTTGGGGATGCTGGGTTTGGGGATGTGGGTTTGGTGATGCTGGGTTTGGGGATGCTGGGTTTGAGGATCCTGGGTTTGGGGATGCTGGGTTTGTTGTCCAGGCTGAGTGTGGGACTGGTGTTACTGGGGCAAGGCTCGTTTTTGGGGTGGAGCTGGAGGATTTGGGGTCAGCAGAAGAGGAGGGGGCGGTGAGGTGGGTGACAGCTCTGAAGAGCAAGAGCAGCAGGTCCAAACCACTGAGAGGCTGCTTCTTCCTCTGGGTCTGGAAATCCCACTCCTGGTGCCTTTTAGAGGCTGGTTCTGCTGTGGGTTTGGGATTTTTGGGCCAGGGTGTTGCTCAAGCCTCTGGCAACGCCCAGCCCTGTCCTTGCCCACCCAACACCATCAGGGGCACCCGTGGCCCTGCAGCCTGAGCCAGCCCCGGGGCCAGCAGGGCGAGGAGGGTGGGCTGTGAAACCCAGAGCCTCTCCCTCCCCCTCCCCACTCACCAGCTGAATACAAATGTGGATATTACAGGGCAGGCAGGGAGGAGAGGAGGTGCAGCTCCAATACTAAATAGCTGGGCCCTTTAAGCTGTTTGGCCAGACCTTATCGTTAAAAGGGAGGAAAAAAAAAACCTCGTCTCTATAGGATTCTTTGAGTCGTTGCTTCTTATGGGTAAACAGAGGGCGGCAGCTTACACAGCAAACTCAGCCTGGAATAGCTTGAGGTGATTAACAGTTGTTTGATTCCTCGAAGATTTCCACATGCTTATGCCAATCCAACTGGGAAAGGCAGAATAAATATTTTGAAATATGCCCCTTCTTTTGTAAATTAGGCATGATGAGTGCTGCTTAACTGTTTAGCTCGGAGTTCCAGCGTGGGTTTTGTTCAGCAAACAGCAGCAGAAGGGCTGAGCTGGGGACAGGAGCCTGCAGGCCAGGGCTGCTCACTCTGCCAGGGATGTTCCCTGCTCTCCATACCCCAATTTACCAAGGGAAGCAGCAGCTGGAGTGATCTGGCAGCATCCTGCTTGCCAGCATGACTGTCTCACCTCAATCCCCCCAAATCCCACTCCCTCAGTGATTTGGGTGCCGGCCTGAATGGCAGCAGAGTTTTCTCCACCAGGCAAAGGTGCTCAGGTGAGCTGGGACAGCTGCACCCCCTGAGACAGATACCTGGGCTGAGGGACATGGATGGATCCTGGAAAGGGCTGCTGGGGATTTGGCTTGGGAGGGTGGTTTGGGGACACAGGCACAGCCGAAAAGGGAAATGGGACAATCAGGATGGATGTGTGCCTGGGCTGCTCCCCATGGTGTGCAGCAGCTCTGCCCCCTTCCCCAAGAGCTTCCCAGCTGGTGCCTACCCAGGGAAAAAGTTTACATTTTGTATTTGTGGTAAAAGAAAACTTTTTCTTTGAAATGAGTTGTGGCCTTCCATAGTTTCTTTCCCCTTTGTTTGTAAACCACAAAGAAATTCAGAATCACTTGAACCACAGAGGGTCTGCTGAGCAGTTGCTCTGTTCATTCCAGGCAAGGAGGAGAATATCTCAGATTTAGCCCCAGTTTTGTAACAACACTTCCCAGCCCACCTGGGGACCACAAAAGTGCTTTTCACGCATTAATGAAAGCACCAGTGCCTCCTCTGATGGGACAGTTCAGTTTTATCTCCCCTTTGCACATGGCCAGACTGGGAATCACCTCCCTCAATGTCACAGTTGGGATTTTATCCAGTGACCAGCAGGTGTGGGGGTCTCAAATTCCCATCCTGATGTGCCTGAAAGGAGCCCATTGCTATCCTTCACTTTGACTTTAAAACTTTTGTTTTACCTCAATCTTCCTTCTCCCGACAACCAACCCACTCTCAGCTTCCCTCAAATTGCACTTTCTTTGTGAAATCTACTCTCAAAAAAAAATCTCAGAACTTCTGGACCATACAGCAGCAGAAATATTAAGGCTGAAGGGAAGCACTTTATTTGCCAGATAAATAGGCTTGGTGACACTTTGGATATGTAGAAGGTGGTGAATAATTTCTTCTGCTTGGGCTATATATCCTTAGAGGACTCGATGAATTTTTCATTCTGGAAGATGTGTTCAGGTCATTAATTGCAGTTTGCCACAGGTCTGTTCCACTTTTGTCTGGGTAAAGCCTATCTCCTTCAACATACAACTCATTTACCCTTTGTAAGCTATGTAACATTTGCATTGTAAATTGGTTAGCTTAACTTAATACACGAGTAACCCCAGGAAACCTCTGCAAAGGATCTTACGTGTGCTGCTAGAGAAGACAGGGTCTTTTCCCGAGCTGGGGGCTCAGGATTCTCCCTCCCCACAAATTTGGGGCTCCTGCAGCATCTCATCCCCCCCCCCCGGCCCCTCAGCTGGAGCAAAGCCCCAGTGCTGAGGGTTCCTCTCCCTGGAGCTGCATTGAATTATCTTCCCAACCCATTCCCAGCTCCCACTGGAGCTGTGTTGGGAGCCTGTGCCTGGGAATTGGGAATTGTCCCCCAAACCCTGCAAATTTGGTACAAATTTGGTGCAAATTTGGTGCAAAGTTGGTGCCTCCAGGCGTTGCTCAGGGCTGTCTGGTGCCGTGGCCTCAGTGCCCAGGCTGAGTTTTGCTGGAGCTCTGCCCCAGGGCACAAGAAATGATGGCTGGCAAGATGCAGGATGCTCCATCCTCTGTCCCAGCTCCCCAGGAAGGGGTCACAGAACCGCAGAATGGTTTGGGTTAAAAAACTCATCTCATCCCACCCCCTGCCATGGGACACCTCCCACCAGCCCAGGTTGCTCCAAGCCCCATCCAGCCTGGTCTGGGACACTTCCAGGGATCCAGGGGCAGCCTCACCATCCTCAAAGATAAGAATTTATTCCTAATATCCAACCTAAACCTCTTTGTCAGTTTTGAGCCATTCTCCCTTGTCTTGTCACTCCATGCCCTTGTCCAAAATCCCTCTCCAGGTCTGTTGGATCCCCTTTAGGCATTCCCAGGCATCCATGTCCCAGCACAGGCAGGACTGCAGGCAGGATCCCTTGCACTGCCCCATCCTGCTGCCTGCACTTCCAGCAGCCTCTTATTTGCACAAAACAATCCCAAATAATTTAAGCTGCTCCAGTGCCGAGTGTCACTGATTCCTCAGAGTGAGGAACATCTCTGGGGTTCCCAAAAGTGCAGAGAGAAGCAAGACACAATAAGTATAAATTGAGTGAGCTCCAGAGATTGGAATAAGAGCTGTGAAATATTGCTCAGGGCCTGAGAAGCTCCTTCAACCCATTTTCTGAGCTGCCTGAGGGACAGGGGCCGAGACTGGCAGACAGCAGCACACAGGAGTCGGGAGCAGCTGAGTCCAACCCGCTGTCCCAGTACTTGTGGCCTCGTTGGAGGCAGGAAAATTCTGAAAGTTTCTTGATGTGAGCTTTGCTGCCCCACTTTTTAAACAGTCTGCAGGGTTTCAGCCAGGCAGCAAAGCTTTGGGAATCTTCCCCTTGCAAGAGGAGGCACAGCAGAATGAGGGGTTTGTCCCTCAGCAGCAGGACCAGGGACTTGCAGCTTGGTGGTCCCTGTGCCAGCCTGGCTACCAGCCCTGGGGAGCAGTGGCTGTGCCCACCGGAGCTCAGGGCCACTGAGGCACAAGTTCTGCCTCCTCGCACGGTCCCTGTCCCAGGAGAGGAAGGAAAAGCAGCCAGCAATGAGGTTTTGTCTGCTGGATTCCCAGAAGGATCCCTCTGGATGAAAACTGCCCAGGAAAGGAAGGTGCTGCCCGTTGCACATCTCTGTGGTGGCTTGGCACTGCCCGGCTGGCACTGGAGATGCCCTGCCTATTTACCCATTACAAAGTGACCCGTTTGTGTGATTTTAACAGCAAAAAAAAAAATCGCGTGAGAATTAGCGCAGCCTCCCCCTCCCGCGGCAATCAGCACCTCGAGCTTCCCCGAGCTTGGCACTGTTTTAATCTCCTCAAAAAGAGAAGATAAAAGAATGGAGCAGCTGATCCGATAGGCCGGGGGATAATGGTTGGCATTCTCTGCCTTCAGATAACAGCCTGGGCTGGGGAGGAAATCATCTCTGCGGGAGGAGCTGATGTGTCCCGAGGGATGCAGCGATCACCCCGGGCAGCTCCAGCCTGGCCTTTGTCCCTCCTGTCCCTTCCCAAAAAAGTGCCAGCCTGGATGGGAGGAGCCCCCAAGGTGTGAATTTGCGAACCCTGCAATTCTCAGGTGACTCTCGGTTCTGCTGCGACGTTTTGGGGTTTGTTGTTCCGTGCCCAAGGGGACTCACAGAGTTCCACAGCATCTCCAAATGCTGAGCATCTCCAGATTGTGACCCCTCTCCAGATTGTGACCCCTCCCCAAATTGTGACCCCTCTCCAGATTGTGACCCCTCACCTGGAGCTGCAGCGCTCCCAGCAGAGCCGCAGGGAGGGAGAACATCCAGGATGTTTGGGCTGCACAAAGCCCCTCTCTGTGGAAGGAGAGGTTTTCCATCCAGCACCAACCGCAGATGTGGGCTGGGAGCTGCCAGGTCCCACCATCCATTCCCGGTGCTCAGAACCAGCCAGGCTTTTCCAGTTCCCTGCCTGTGCCTTCTCTCCCTGCACTTAGAGCTGGTTTCACCTGAAGCTGAGCTCAAAGTTGCTTCCATCCCATCAGGGCTCAAACCTTGGTTTGCACCCTCACCATCCCAGGGACACAACCACATCCCAGCTTTGTGCTCAGGAGTAGAATCCTCATGGAATCAGTAAGGCTGGAAAAGAGCTTTAAGATCACCCAGAAGCAGCAGAGGAGGAGATGGGGGCTGTCACCGTGTCCCCTCTCTCTTCTCTCTCCCTTTCCCTCTCCTCCAGCACAGTGACAGCACAGACCCCACTCCACAGCTCAGTGCAAACGAGTCTCACCCCTAAAATCTCTGAAACACGCAGCAAAGAGCAAACTTAATGAGTATCAGGGAGAATCCATGGGGAGCTGTGATATTCTCAGTGTGTACAAATCACTGTTTGGGACATCTCAGCCTGAGCATCCTCTCTCACCTGGATCACTGCCCAGTGCAGGATCAGCCACTGTGTGCTCGGCTGGGGCTGGAGATGGGCTCGGTTCCTGCCACAAAAACAGGGGGGAAAGGAGGGATTAAAGCACCAAAAATCTCCTAAATAGCTGTTTTAAGCTCCTTTTCTTACCACGAACCCTATGAGCATACAAAGGCTGGGGGTGGCTGGGCAGCTGCTTTTGTTGCTTTAAATCTTTTACTGCCCTGCAAGCCCGGAATCATATCTCTGAATATGAGATATTCTGAATTCAAACCCAGTAAAGACATACTGTGATTTCTAAAAATTTATATGGAACCAGTAGATGACCTGCTTTGGCATCCGAGTTAGCACCATTCCTTGCAGAGATGTGCAAATCACATCCTGGCAAAAAATCTGAGGATTCGTTTTTTTGGGGAGTCCTTTTCTCCTCAGTAATAGATAACTACTAAAATACTCTGATCAGTAGTTTTATTCAGGGATCTCAAGGCACTATGGAAATACAGGTGGGGATTCCTGGGACCTCTGTGACAACCACAGTTCCCTGCAAACCAAGGGTCAAAATTCCAAGAGCTCATCCCTGGAGCAGGCAGCAAGTCCCAATCCTCGTGGCTGAGCTGATGCCATCAAATCTGTATTTGCCATGAAGAATTAAGGTCCCCAAAAGGCCTCCTGGCCCGTGTTTCAGAGGTGTCTGTCTGTCTGTCCCTTCTTGCTGCCCATCCCTTGGATCTGTTCTGGGATCGGGATGGGCAGGAGTGTCTGGAAGGTGGCGAGCAGGGGAGGGCGTGTTAAGTAACACCTTTAGCTGAATAAATCAGGGAGGTGGCCAGCAGCCTGCCACAGCAAATATGCATGTTAAATCAAATCAGATCTGCTGCAAGAGCAAAGATTTAATGGTAGGGGATTGTTTGCTCCCCACCATAAACACGGAGATGTGAGCACTTCATGGTGAGAACATCTGTGGACTGGGCAGGAGGTGTCAGGAGCTGGATCTAACATGCAAGGCTTCTCTTCTGTGGCCAATTAAACAAATTGCAGCAAAACAGCATTTTATTAGTATTTGCCCATAGCAGTCTCCTGCTGCAATAAATTTCCTGCAGGCACTCTGGAGGAAGGGGAGGGGAGGATTGGCAGGGAATGGAGGGAGAGCTCGCCCGGCACAGCCTCCGGGGCCGCGCCGTTCCAAAGTGCCTGTCTCCAAAAACAACTGCTCTGCTTTATCATAAACACGGTGAGTTATGAGCTGCTCTGCAGAGAGCCCTGCACAAATAATAATAATGAGGAGGAGGAGGGAGGCAGGGCTGCTTTCCCAAAGCAGTGGGACCTGCGGGTCTGGGAGCAAAACTTACCCCAGTGCCTCTCTGCTCCCCCTCGGTTTAATTACAGCTTAAATTCTCTTAGAATTCATCCTTACCCATTCGGCCTATCCCATCCTCTTATCCCCATGCACTTCTGCTTTTAAGCACAAATTTTGTCTCTTTTGCAGTTTCTTTTATTATTATTGTTGCTTTTAAGGGAGAGCTCGTCTTTATTTTTTTCCCACGCAAACGGGGGCTGCAAAGTCGGCCAAATCCATCCCCAGCATCGCTTTGCTGGCAGTCCTTGGGATTTCTCAGGTCTGAATATGCCAACACATTTCTTGGCTGAGGGCCTGGCACAGTCACAGGCAGGAGCTGATGTTTCTCAGTGTGGTATAGCCGAGGCACCTTCTGTGTCTTACATTTTTTGGATGATGGAGAGCTCGAATGAGCGATAGATTTGATTATTTTTTTTTTCTTTTCCCCTTCTCCTTTTCTCTCTTTCCTTTTTCTATTCTCTTTCCTGGGCCAAAGCACCACCATCCAGTTGATGGATGCCCCATCCCCACTGATAACCAGCCCTCTCATCTCTCTCACACTCCAGGGGAGGAAGCACTTCAGAGCAAACCATCCTCTCCAGAGAGGTCCTGGGACAATGGCAAGCACCAATAAATACCCCAAATCGCCGAGGTTACAGCAAACAGATGGTGTTCTGCTGCACAGACACTCTCAGCCAGGGAAGTGCTGCAAGAAATGACCTATTTGTTGCTTGGTTATCTCCATATTTTACGTTGGAAGCACCATTCATATCCAAGCAGTGTCACCGTTATCCCGGGAATTCCTCATTTCCCAGCACAGTTATTGACATCCCACGTTCCCAGCAGCCTCCTGTTGCTGCTTGCTCTTCCCCTCCCAACTCTCCAGCATAATCAGGTGAAGAAATAAATAATTCCACCTGCACTGCTGATTGATAGCAAATTAATGTTCAACAGTCGCCTCCTTCAAAATACACCGCTTAAAACCGCCTCAAAATGTGCAAATTTTCTCCTTCTCCTTTTTCAAGAACAACAAAATCAAGGCAGCAGGTTATTAGTGGGCATTAATTATCTATTTTTAATGAATTAGCTGACCAGCCTGGCTGCTGATGGATTACACCTATGAAATTATATTGCTGTTGAAACATAGGATATGTTTAGATGGCATCAGCCTCTTGACTTAAGGATGGATTTGATTTATGCTTCATTAACATAATTCCTAACACACCGCTTCTTTGGGAAAGAAAATTAGTGTCTAACCAGGAGCTAACAAGTTTAATGGCTTGCTTGAAGGAAAACATAACCATTGACTGTGAATAAGCAACTAGAGGCATTAATATGTTGTTGTTGTTGTTGTTGTTGTTGGGTTTATGAATTTATATTTGTGGGGGAACATTCCTGCAGTGCTGCTGTGGGTAGATGGGAGAGGGTGGAATTTCCTCGTGTGTGTTTAACTTGGTATCAGGCAGGGAGGTGCTGGTGCTGGCCAGGCTGCTCAGGGTGCAAAATGACCTTCCCAGTGCTTCCCAGTAAGCTGTGGTGATGATGGGATCAGAGGCTGCATCCAGCATCCTCTTGGGTTTGGGTAGCAGTGTCTGGAGGTGCTCATGGAGTGGGAGGCTTCCAGACAGGATTCTCATTTATTTCCATTTTGCAAATGCTGGGTTTGCTGCAGAATGTCTGCTCAAGTTTTGTGTCACAGAAGGCTGAGTTAAATAGCTGGTGAGTCTCTCCTCTTCTCTCCTCTCCAAAAATGAACTGTCCGTTTTTGTTCTTTAAATTATCCCCTGTTGGCACACAAACAGCACAAGAAATCAGAGCAGTCCAAGACATCCAGGTTGGGTGCAGGAGGGAAATGAGCTCAGCCAGGGGAACACACCCTCAGAAGAATGAGCACTTGGAATACTGGGATGGAGAAGGACAGAGGGAGGAGGAGGAGGATGGCTGCACTGGAACCAGAAAGCACAAACCCTCCAGAACTTTGTCCTTTAAGCTGCTGATGGTTTTTAGTTTGTTGGTGGTATTTTAGGGGGTTTTAATTGCGTTTTGTACCTGCCTGATCCGGAGGGCTCTGGCTCTGGAGGACCCTTCCACTCCCTGCCAGGACCTGGCAGGTTCTCCTCGTGTTTGGCATGCTGACACCTTGGGCTGTGATTAATGAGGTGTTCTTCCCTGCACTGTACTGATCCCTGTTAGATCTGCTGCTTATTAATTACAGCACAGCACCGTCAGCACATTTGGAATTGGGGTCCCTGCTTTTCTAATTCCCTTCTTATTTCATGTTTCCTTTTTTCCCTGCTTCCCTCTCACCTGTGTCTCCTCCTGCTCGGGGCTGGCTGATGGATGAGGTTCCAGCAGCAGTGGATTCCACGCTGGCTGAGCCGAAGGTCAGCGCTGGGAATGGCTCCAGGAAAAGCAGCTGTTCAGCAATTCCCACCTCAAATCCAGCGTCCAGCTCCCTCCACAGGCTCTCACCCCGAGCCAGCTCCCTCACTCGTGCCCAAACCCAGGGCTTCTCCACCACTGCACCCTGCAGCCCTGCTTGATTTCATAAAACCTTTTATCGTTCAGACTTGGTTCGTCCTCCAAGTTAAAAATCCGTGCTCAGTGCTGAGCCCTGGGGTTTGCTTGGGGAGAGGTCACATTTTACCTGTGGTTACTCTGTTGTTGCCAACACTCCCATTCCTCTCCTCACTGTTAGTTGGGCAGGACAGTGCCCAGTTTGTGTTTCTTCCTAACCCACCTTTATCTGAGAAAACCTGATCCCTGTGATGGGAGGACAGTTTCTGAGGACAGAAACCAAAACACTGGTGGTTTTAAGTGGTATTTGGGCTGGGGCAGGTGTGGGTCGTGTGCTGGGCATGGCACACCCAGTGAAAGACACAATTTGGCCACTGAAGGGCATGGTTTGGCCACTGAGGTGTTGCAGAGGCTCTGTGCAGGCTCTGGTTGTGCCAATTCCAGCTCAGACCCAGCCGCTGAGTGGAATTCAGGGTGGCTGCACCAAGTGACAAGGACCAGGCTGTGTCACCATCCCTGTGAGTGCTGGGGGGCTGTGGGAGGATGGCAGTGCCAGCAGCCCCTGAATTGTGCCCTGTGGGCACATGGGGCACCTTCCTTTACCTGTGGCTTCACCCCTGCGAGAAACCAGAGGTGACAAGAGATGAGCACACACATCCCTGCCTGCAGCCATCACCTGCTAAACCCCCTGGCAGGAAGGGGCAGGCACGATAACCATGCAAACACAGCCCCCTTCCTGTGGCTTTCAAACTTTTCCCTGATAACAGGATTGCTGCTTCATTCCCAGCCACTCTTTAGCTCCTTTACACGACCGAGGTAAACACCACAGTAATTTATACTGTCCTCCCCGATCAGCTTCGCCCTCTTTTACATCTTGCCTTGCAAATAATAAGGCAGCCCACAAAGCCATTTGTTTCCTAATGACAGGGGTTTCCATAGTGAGCAGATTAAGGAGGAGGAGATTAGAAGATTATACACCAGGCAGGACTCACAGGTTTATGGGGCTTTGGAGATCCAACGATTAATGCATTTCAGAAATGAAACTTTCTTCCGTGGCAGGTAGAGCGGGGGGAACCGGCTGCTTTAATTGGCAAAATTTATTTAGCAATTTTCGTTGAGGATGCTTCAAGCACCCAGACAAGGCTTGTACACTGTGCAATTTTCAGGTGTTGATGAGGGTTGGTAGATTTTCCCCATCAAATTTGCCATGGATGAGCCCTGGCTGAGCTCTGTGAGCTGTGTCTGCCCAGGCTGAGCCTGTGCCCTTTCTCATGAGGGTGCCAGGGTGCTGGGATGGCATTAATTGCTTTCTGTCTTCAGTGGGGGAAAGAGAAAAGCTCCTTTCCCACTGGAGGAAGGAGCAGAGCTGCTTTTCCATGGGGGCTGTAGGTGCCAGACGTGGTGTTGTTATTTGTGGTGGCACTGTGATCACAGCCCAGCGTCTTTGTGCTGGGCAAGGGGTGCCAGGGGATGCTCATGACCTAAAATACAGCAGGGGAGGAAATGGAGATAATGTCTGGGACATGTATTGGGGCAGATATCTTCAGTGGGAGGACTAGGAGGTTCAGGAAGCCCCAAATCCACATAAATCCTATGGAAAGCAGCACTGTGCTAAGGGTGAGCACAGCAGTGTTTGGAGCAGAGGGGTGCAGGTAACCAAGGAGTGCTTGCAGGGTGTTTCAATTCCCCACAGAGAATCCCAGGTTTGCATCAGGAAGCTGAGAATGAGAAATCTGAAAAAATGCGGGAGGGACCCAAAATATCTTTTATAGCCTTTGGCCAAAAGAAACCAAAAAGGAAAAAAAAAATTGGGAAAGAAACTGTGACAGTGTTCCTCTCTTTAATTTTCTGATGAAAAATCAAAACAGCAGGAAAAGAAAAAAGCACTTGCTTTCATTTTGTTGAAAACCCAATTTTCCACGAAAAGTAGGTTTCAATGGAAAATTTCCACCTCTCCCCTCTCCCTCATGAATTGTTTCAGCACTGGCAGCCCTCTCCCCATCACAGCCCCAAGGGTGTCTCAGAGCTGGAGGAGAAGGATGCAAAGAATCCTTTCCAGTGAGCCAGGAGGACAATTCCTGACCAGGTGCCTGAAAGAGGCTGGGGGCACTTTGGGTGCTGATCCAAATTTGGATTTGGATTTGGACCCTGAGCCACGTCCAGCCAGGCCAGGAGCTTGCCTGGGTTCCTCTGTGGTGTCTGTGCTGTGGCACCAGCACCTGCCTGGCACTGTGCTCACCTGGCAGGGCTCAATGCCCAGGGCAGTGTCCTGCCCTTGCTGTGGCTGAGGAAAACCTGAGGCTCAGGAAATCAGGAGTTCTCTTGGCACCAGCCCAGGTTCTGCCTGTGGAGCAGCATCCAAGCTGCTCCTCCTCCAGCACCAGAGGTTCCACACACAGGGCAGGGCTCAGGGCAGCTCTGGCAGGGTTTGGGGACTGGGGCTGGTTTGTTCTTCACCTGGGCACAGAGGAGCCACAGATTCCACGAGTTCTTTTGGGAACCCCTTTCCCTGGAGCTGGTTCCTGCAGTCAGTGCCTGTCTGTGCCAGCAGACACCTTCTCCATGACCATCCTTCTGCTTCCCTCCCCATTGCTCAAGTTGTTTTCAATTGGCTGTTTAAAATGAACAAAAGGGCTCAGACAAAGCCAGGCTGGGCTGCTGTAAGCCAGGCTTAGTTGCCATCCAGGCGTGGTGGCAGCCTGGGCTGCAGTTCCTCCTTCCAAGACGACTCAATCAACTTTGGCTCCTCCAACAATCCCCCAGCCCTGCCAAAAGGACAATGGAGACAGGACTCCTGAAGCACAGGGCTGGGGGAGCCCTGTCAGCCTGGATTACAGGAACGCTTAAGAGTTAATTAAATTACAATTTGCTATGCTGCCAGTTCACACGAAGCTGCAACATCTGTGGAGGGATGGAGGGCTGGGGGGAGCTGGCCAGGACAGAGCTGCTGTGCTGATCTGGGGCTGGGATCTCCACCTGCTCTCTGGCAGGGCCGTGCAGGGAACAGGAATGAGAAGAACATTATTCCTGATACAGCCAGATCTGTGGCTATTGGCTTTAGGTTTAAAAACCTTCGAGTGGAACAGGAGCTGAACGGGGGCAGCTGTTTGCCCCAGGTAGCAGGAACTCACTGGTGAATCAGGTGAAGTTCAGCAGTGACAATTTGTAAAAGAAGTTTTAAAAAATATGCTAGAAAGATATTTTTAGGGGCTTTCTGCATTTCCCTAAAGTTCTTGAGATTCAGTATTTTAAGACTTTCCTCTATGACCACTGGTTCTATACCTCTATTGAATTTTCTTATTTCCCCTTGAATCCAGGAGCTTTAGGAAACTTGTCAGACTCTCCCAAGGAGACAATGGTTTGGCAGTCCATAGTCAGGGTTGTTGTGTCTCTGTATCCCTGGATTTCGCTGCTTCCAAGGCAGAGGACTCTGAATCTGTCAGTCTTTTGAATCTGCTGGTCAGTCTCTCTGATTTTTCTTTCTGTTTTCCTGCCTGCAGCCAAATTATTAAAGGCTGAGAGCAGGAGCTCCACTGCAGACAAGTGCAGGCACATGCTCACAACCTGAGGAGTAGCAGGCGAACACTTCTGCTGTAATAAGCTCCATGCTGTGCTCAAAAAGGGCACTTAATTTTTCATTCTTAAATGCTGTGATGTTCTTGTCTTCCAGCTTCACCAAAACTCCTCCATGGAGATGGATGGGCCATGCAGAACACAGTTATCAGAAAGATTAAGCCAGGACTTGTCATTTTTTATATCAGCCAGCAGTCAGGTTGACGAGTGATGTCCTCTTAGCTCCTGGGATGCGTCCGGCACCTTTAGTGCCAGTAGTAAAAAGGACTATAAAAAATACCATAGAAGAAAGGGTAATGATGAAATTTAACTGCTCCCTAGCACACACCTGGGGTCTAGTAATCTGGAAATGGGGGGTTCAGGTGCTTCATCTTTTACTGCCTTGTCCTTGTCTGTAAGTTTAAGGTCCTTCCACTGAACCGTAACATATTGTGGTCACTGCCAAGAGCCAGTCCTTGGCCCCTGGGCAGGCAGGGCAGGCAGGCAGGGACAGCTCAGCACAGGCAGGGGATGCTGAGCACTTCTGCCTTCAGCCAGCTGCAGGAGGAGGTGCTCAGCTTGCAGGGCTTCACCCCAAACTGGGACATTTGTGCTGGGGACATCCTCACGGCAGCTCCCTCCCTCCCCCCCGCTCACTTCTTGTGTCGGCAAAGAGAGCAGGGTCACAGCCGGTGGGTGCTGCCAGCTCTGCCAGGGGTGGCACACACACCTGGGCAGGTGAGTCCCTCTCACTGCCTGAGGCAGCATCCCTCAAAGGCCGTGGAGGCAGCTCCATGAGCTGTACACACCCAGCCAGCATCCCTCTGTCATATCTCAGGACTGAGGCCCGCCCCGCTGTTATTAATCTAAGAAACAACTGATACTAAATGATCATGCTACATTAAATTTATAGACCCTTGCATATAGCTGCTATTGATCTTTTCTCAAGCATCATAAATATGTGATGGACTGTGCATGGCAATGCTTTCCCCCTGCCCATTAAAGGTGGTTAAACTTTTCATCTCTGGGGCGGAAATGGGCGATGGGTCTCTGCGGGCAGGGCCAGCCCAGCCAGATCATTTGTGTTTTAATTACTGGGAGGTGCAGAAAGCTTCAGCAGAGCAGGAGGGAAGAGCTCTTGCCTCCCTGCTTTCCCTAACTTGCCTCTTTTCCTCTCCTTGCCCAGGATCTGTCACTTTTCGTTATCCATCTCCTGTCTCCAAAGGGATGCAGAGGTGTGATTGTTTTTAATCCCTCATTCCCAGTCCTGCCCCGCTGCTTACAGCAGCACAGGGAGATCATTCACAGGAACCCAACCAGGACTGGCCTGGGTTTGGGAGAGCACCTTTCCCCCACTCTGGTGCTGTCCAGCACCTTCCAGGCTTTTCTGTGGTGTCCAGCACATGCCACCCTGCCCAGGGTGGGTGACACCCCAAGGGACACCACACCCCTGCACATCCCTGAGTGGCACAGCACCTGGGACAAGGACACCTGGGGGAACCACCCAGACCCTCAGGTACTGCTGTGATACGAGCAGGGAAGGGAGATTTGCAGATCATCCTTCGGCATAGCCTGGAACAACTTATATCCTAGAGCCATCTAGGGGCGAAATCCCGGCTCCATGGAACCGAGGGGAGCCGTGCCTCGGGTTCAGAGGGGTCAGCTCCGGGGAAGCAGCCAGGGTGGCACTCTCACATCACCCCGAGCTCCTGCTGAGCCATTGGTGCACTGAATATCTGAATATCTGAATATCTGACTCTTGGTGCTTCTGCCCTGGCGCTTGGGGAGCAGCAGCACCTGGAGCAGGGGCTGTGCCAAGTCTGTGCTGGACAAAGGCCCTGGAAAATCGGCTGAAAATCTTTTGGCTTTCTTGCTTGTGCTGATAATTTGTGATGTTTTTCAAGTGCTCATCAAGAAGTTGGTGCTTGAAAGAGCCTTGGCAGCACGGAAGGTACAAAGCCCAGAATCTGTACAGAAAAGGATGTGTAAAGAATGTCTGTAAGTTTAGAAACAAAAGCAATGCTTGGCTGAGCCCCCCTGTGCGAGCCCAGGAAACACCTCTGGCTGTGCCTGGGAGGGCAGGGGGCAGCAGGGACTGTCCCTAACCTGTCCCTAACCTGTCCCCAGGTGTCCCTGTCAGTAACTGAGACCCCAGCTGCTCTCTCCTGCTTTTCCTGCCCCTTTGGCTCTTTTCCCTGCAAATTCCTCGTGAGCCTGAGCTCAGGTTCAGAGACATCCCACAGCTCTATTGCCCTGCTTCAGTTCCCTGTCTGAAAATGGGGCCAGGGATGTCTCTGCAAACAGGGCACCCTGGGCCAGGAGGTGCCACCAGCGTGCCCAGTGCCCTCCTGACAATTAGTTCCAATTGTGATGGCAGAGAGGGGATAACTGGTGAGCAGCACAATACCCTCAGTCTAAATTATTCCTCCTCCTCCTCCACAAATGTCATAGCAGAGATTAGCCATCATGTGTCCTTAAGTATCCCATTTATCCCAAATGACTCTGAGCATGTTAACTGCATTTAGATTAAAATGAGCCTTTATACCCACAGCATCTTCCCAGGCTGGCCCAGCCCCTGCCTGGCCCCTCATTCCTCATCACAGAGCTGAGGATGTGGAGATACCTGGGAGCACAGCACTGTCACAGCAATTCCATCTGCCAAGGACATTGTTCCAGGACAACTTTAAACCCGACAAAATTCTCTTAATTTCGATTTGCCAATCGTGGATGCTTTTTCAATTAACCTCCAAAAGCACCAATTAAAGAGAATAGTGCCACGATCACGTAAGAATAGGCTATGCCAAACCCTCTAGAAGTGTTTCAGCACCAAAAATTAATGATGAGGGTCAAAAGCAGGTTGCAAGGCAGAGTTAGCTTTGAATGGGAAACCCCTGAATTAATGTAAGCACGAGCCCAGAAAGTCTGCAGAAAATTTGAGGTAGATTTAATTAAGCTCCTAATTATGCAGCCAAGTTTGTCTCTGCTGAAGAGTTTCAAATGTGTTGGAGTCTCAATTTGAAGAGTCTGCACATTGAACCCCAACATCTTCCTTGGCTTTGTTACTCCCTCCAGGGGGGATTGCTGGTTCCCAGTGCTCCCAGTCCAGCCCCACAGCCCAAACACCAGGCAGAGGGCAGAATAAACCCCCATGCATCCCAGTGAACTCCCACCATCCCAGTGAACTCCCACCATCCCAGTGAGCTCCCTGCATCCCAGTGAGTTCCCACCATCCCAGTGAGTTCCCACCATCCCAGTGAGCTCCCTCCCACCATCCCAGTGAGTTCCCACCATCCCAGTGAGCTCCCTCCCACCATCCCAGTGAGCTCCCACCATCCCAGTGAGCTCCCTGCATCCCAGTGAGCTCCCTGCATCCCAGTGAGTTCCCACCATCCCAGTGNGAGCTCCCTCCCACCATCCCATCCTTGGCTTTGTTACTCCCTCCAGGAGCTCCCTCCCACCATCCCAGTGAACTCCCTCCCACCATCCCAGTGAGTTCCCACCATCCCACTGAGCTCCCTCCCACCATCCCAGAGAGTTCCCACCATCCCAGTGAACTCCCACCATCCCAGTGAACTCTCACCATCCCAGTGAGCTCCCTCCCACCATCCCAGAGAGCTCCCACCATCCCAGTGAGCTCCCACCATCCCAGAGCTGGAACATCCAACCCCCAGACTGCCCCAGAGGCCAGCTGGGGACACCCCCTCATGCTGGGGACCACCACCAGGGCACAGGGTGGCTGCCAAAGGCCATCATCCCTCGAGGAACTCTCATCCCCATTCCCCATCCCTTCCCTGCCACCCATCCCTTGGCACCAAGCCATGGTGACAGTGACACTGCTGGAGCTGCCCTGGCCACG
The DNA here is from genome assembly GCA_013397075.1 of Rhabdornis inornatus. Classification (NCBI taxonomy): domain Eukaryota; kingdom Metazoa; phylum Chordata; class Aves; order Passeriformes; family Rhabdornithidae; genus Rhabdornis; species Rhabdornis inornatus. The sequence goes on from VWZS01009079.1 coordinate 454,150, forward strand.
TCAGGGCTGTGCTGGTGTGGCTGAGCCACCAGCACTGGAGAAGCAGGTTAGGGAGCAGAAATGACACAACTTGGAGGAGCCTGCACTGCTTTTCTCCTCTCGTTAACGTCCCCCAGGGCCCACGGTCTCTTTAGTGCTAACACAGTAACGAAGGCCACAGCCTATTAATTGCAGTGACAATGATAAAGGAAGAGTCAGAAGCAGCTATTTGTCTTTCATGTAACCTCGTGCATCATCACAAGATAAATGAAAACTCATTTTCTGCTTTGATTCAGTCTAATTTTTCAGGGCCCCCGAGGCAGGTTACAGGAACTGTGCTGCTTCATCCCCATAAAAGTGCTGGCCCCGGGGTTCAGGGGTCAGGGAAAGTGCACAGCCAGGAGTGCCTGGCTCTGCCCAGCTCCCAGGGGTGACGTAAAAGCAGGAAGGGGCTGCTGCTCATCATCATTAAATCCCCATTGGAAGGTGTTGTCCAGGCCCTGATGGATGAGCCAAAGGGATTCCCTGTCCCCAACACCTCTGGTCACCTTCCCGGGGCACCTCACACACCTGGGCTGTGCCCCTGTGTCCATACAGACAGGGCAGGGAGAGTCTGGGGAGGGATTTCAGGGAGAACAGCTTGTCCCAGCCATCCACCCAAAGTTCCAGTTCCCAAGGATGTGGAGGGTTGGGACAGAGAGCAGGATGATGCTTTGAGGTCATTGAACACACTCAGGGTGCTCCATCTGTGCTGTGACCTGCTTAGCAAGGGCTTGTCAGCCCAGAAACTTCAGTGTTGGTGTGAAGGCAGCAAAATGCCCCAAAATCACACCAGCAGCTGTCCCCATCTCTCAGCCAGCAGCCTTGTCCAAATTTCCTGTCATTTCATGTCCCCTCTTCTCCCAGGACATCTCCTGTGGGAGAGCAGAGCCTTGAAGCTTCACCTTCTTGGGCTCAGGGGTTTGTTCCAGGTCAGAGCACCCTTTCATCCTGAGATTTGCTGGGCCAGGCTCTCACTTTCTACCAAGGCTGGTCCAGGGAAGGACTCTGAGTGTTAGGCAGGGAGGTTTGCCAGAAATACAGAGCAAAATCCCTCATTGAGGCAGAGAAATTAAAAAAAAGAAACGGGGGGGAAAAAGGCAAGTTTTGTAGGGAATTAGCCCGTTCCAATCCAGAGGAATCAAACCCCCAACACACATACTGGTCATGCCTCTTCTGAAAATTTTAGTGTTAACAGTGTACAGCACATTAACTTGATTAATCAGAATAGAATCTTGCCTGCATGCTGCACAATCCCCAGAACAGCTTTCCCCTTTCCCAGTACATAACACACACCTTTCCCTCCTGGTACCCAGAGGGCTGAAAATAGCCTCAGTGCTGGCCCAGGGCTGGCAGTGGCACGGGCAGGGCTCCCATATGTGCAGGTTTCCCAGGCTGGGAGTGGTGGCCAGGCAGGGCTGGTGGCACTGGCCCCGTGCCCACCTTTCCGGCCATCCGGGCTCCAGCCGAGCTCTGCAGGGCTGGACACGGCTCCAGGGCAGCTCCCCAAGGCTGGAAGGGATAAATCCCCCCTGGAAAAAGGGGGGAAAGCAGCTCAAAGGGAGGGTTGAACCTTGGCACAGCTCTGCCATGCAGAGAACCCTGGATTTTAACTCGTAATGTCGTTTATTTCCTAAATGCTGAATAAGAAAATATCACCAGGGCATTTCCCCAGTGCTGATTTACTGGTGCCTGCTCCAGCTGAGGCCAGCAAGCAGCCCAATCTGGGGGAGATTTGGATGTTATTGGCATTCATGAATTTTTGCTCTGTTTTTTTTTTTTTTAAAAGGCAAAACAAAACTTTGAAAAATGTTAAACTCCATTTATGGCGTGGGATTTGAGGACACAGCAGCTGAGCAGTAGGGCTGGAGCTTCTCCCTGGCCTGGAATGGGGCATTTCCAGCAGCTCCCTCTGCAATTCCTGCCCCGAGGCTCCACCAGGATTTGCAAACCCGAGATATTTAAGAGTCGTGTCCTGCATGAGAGGTGCTTTAAGGACTCACTGCTCAGCTGAGATGCTGGAATGAGGACTGGGGCAGCCCAATCCCAACTCCCCCTTGGAGCAGGAGCTCACCTGCAGGAAACCCCAGGTGGAAAATCCCTCGCTGCTGACACCAAGGGATGTCACTCACCCATCTCCTGGGCAGAAAAACTCTGGTTTTCTCCTGGATCCTCACATGCAGCCCCACGAAGGGGTGAGCAGGGAGGTTTCCAGGAGGCTGTAGGTGCAGAGCCAGGGTCAGTCCCAGCTGCCTTGGCTTCCCCCATGCCCAGGTTGTGCCGTGGGACATCACGGGAGCAGCCGGGGGGTTGCTCCTGAGGTTTGCTTCTATCAAAGCCCACAAATATTTTTAAGGAGAAAGCCTAATTTCCCCACACTGGCATTTCCTGAGGGGATTGTGTTTCATCTGGAGGACTTTTGGCTTTGCTTTTCACCCTTTTGAAGTTAGTTATTATCAGGGTTCTGCGGTTCGTTAATTATTCTTCTCAGAAGCACGGAGAAAGAGGCATTTTTCATCTGAAAATAAGGCAAGAGCTGTTGTTATTTGGCTTTTCTCCTTTGTAACTTTTATTTGAAGAAACAGAGAGAGAAGTGGGGCAGCAAAAAGGGTCTTAGGGAGCAAAATGAGAAATTAAGACCAAATAAACAGAAAACCTTCAGCAGCAGGGTAGGAAATGTGTATTTCTCTTCCATTTTCTCCTGTTCAGGAGGGAGGGGGGAAGGCTTTGCTAACACATTCAAATGAATTTGATATTCAATCAATGAAGATTAACTTGCCCAAGGTAAGATGGTTTTTACATTCATAAGGAAGTCAAATACGATTATGCATATGAGGAAATTATACAGAGATGAGTAGAGTATAATGTATGATAATTATTTGAAAGGATATACTTACACACTGATTAGCATATCTTGAAGACCAGACAGAGATGGAAGAATAGAAGGTAAAGAGATTCCTCAAGATGAACAAACTGTATAAAACTCACTCCCCAAAAATCATAGAAGTTGGTTAGAAATAGCATTTTCTTACGGATGGCAACCTCAAAAAAAAAAAAAAATCCCTTACAAGTTCACCTCTTGATTAGAAATATTTTTAAAAATTATTCAAATCAAGCATGTGGAACTTGGCTGAGAATATCCCTCTGCAGAGGAAGGATGGACACAAAGAGATGAAAGGGGAAGGCCAGCAGGACATCCACGTGCTTTTCCCAGTGTGGGAGCACACCAGAATGGAGCAGCAGGGAAAGCTGTGCCAGGATCCAGCACCACTGGCTCCATCAGTGAGAATGGCTGGGTCCTGCACTTTGGTGCAGGAAAAACCGTGGTTTGGTTTTTCCTTCCTGGCTGCTGCAATGGGAAAATGTCATTCCCATCTTTCCAGAGCCAAAATATTTCTCTGTTTTCAAAAAAAAAAAAAAAAAAAAAAAAAAAAA
>VWZS01009079.1:466318-484959 GCA_013397075.1 Rhabdornis inornatus
CAGCACCAACCTTCTGCCAAACTCTGCTGTTCCCAACTTCCCCAGGCTGGCACTGGCAGGTTCATGGGGAGCCAGGCAAGACCAATCCTTCAGGGAATGGGGTCTGTGCTCTCTTTGGGGGGTGTTATGTGCAGGGCTGGTGCAATATCTGCAGTTTAATATCACACTTCATTGTTTTATTATAGAATATACAATTCATTATATATATAATTGTATATATACCATTATTTTATATATATATATATATACACAGCCTGTATATATACTATATATAAAATATACAATTGATTATTGTTATTACAGTAGCCCCTGGAGGCCTCGCCAGGGCTGTGGGGTGGCACGGGCTGGGTGCAGCCCCACCCTGACCCCACAGAACTTCACCATGAGCTCCCCCTGCCCCAGGAGGGTTTGTCCTGCTCCACTCCAGGTGCAGGATTTGGGGCTGTGATAACTCATCAAAGATTCCTGTTAATCACAAAACTATTGGGGTTTGTGTAAACCGGAATGCTGAGCTCTGGAGTGAAGCACGGACACGTGATAAAGGAAATGATGTGATTAAATCATTCTGTTTACAACAGGGTGACCGTGGGGGTGGCACCCCCTGAGCCAGGGCTGTGGCAGAGCAAATCTCAGGACCAAGCCCAGCCCATCCATCCCTCCCTCCTGCCCATCCTGCAGGGGCTCCCTGCTGCCGTAACAAAGCCTGAAAAGCCTCTGCTTACATTTTTAATTCCATATCTGTGTCTAACTGCTGATGCTAAACTCCGATCCCACAGCTTCTGAGGCCAATGCGATCCACATGTTAATATTTTAAGCCAGCCACTAATATTTTTATGTGGGAAATTGAGATTTTCTACGGTTGCTGGATGAGCAGGCCATTTCTCCACGCTGGAGTAGGAAAACTGTAGCCAGGGAAAACATTATTATCCATATTTGTATTTCTCATGGCTGGGAGGGATGGCCGTGCCCTGGCCTGTCACTCCTCCAGCTGCCCCAGTGTCACTGGGATGGCATCAAAGTGGGGTTTTATTTATTTATGCTCTGAGAAAGTGGCCATTTCTCCTCAGAGCCATCTTTGAGTGCTTTGTATTTTTAAACACCCAAGAGTAGAAACCTATTTGTAAAAGTCAGGTTCCTTTTGACAGGCACAAACAGAGAGGATGCTGTGGCCAGGGCTGCTACAAAGCTGGGGAAAAAAATCAAAGTGGGAATAAGGGGAACTCTAAAGATATTAAGCCAAAATACACAGAGTTTTTTTTCTCAATCACAATTTTTCAGCTTTTAAAGAAACAAAAGCTGTGGGTGTTCAGTAAATTGGAACTCACAGTGCTGGAGGAGCCAGGAGATGGAGCTGGCTCTCTTGGGGCTCCTTGGACATGAGGTGCCATGGATAAACATTTTAGGACAAGAACTTATGGAAATTCTGCTGCCAAACACTGCCATGACAAAACATTTTAGGATAAGAACTCATGGATATTCTGCTGCCAAACACTGGAAGCGTTTCTGGGCTTGGTGCACGTTAGAGATGAAGGAGGATGAATATGGAGGCAATATTTGCAGCAGTTAAATTGTATTTTGTGCCTGGGACTCGAGGAGTGCTGGAGATGCTGGCCCTGGTATGGATTACTGTGAGAGAACCTGCCAGGCCCACATCATTGTTCCAGACAAGCCCATGATGCAAATTGGCAGCCAAAGCACTGAGCAGTCAATACAGATTAGAATTAAATCTCTGCTCCTGTCCAGAGCAGGGGCCCTGCATTGATCTGATCCCAGCGCCAGGAACCTGAGCCTGGCCCAAAGTGGGGAGGGAGCAGAGCCTGGCTCAACTGGGACAGGGCCATCACTCCCCTCCCTCCTGGTGCTTGGTCCCAGCACCCCCAGGAGCCTCTCCCAGCCAGGCAGGCACCCTTGGTGCCACTCTGTAGGAAGAGGAACCTTAAAAACTCCAGGCAGGGGAGCACAGGGGTCTCAAGGCTGTGCTTTAATTCAGGTTGAAGATTAAACTCACATCTGAACCTGTCCTGCCTGGGGCCACTCCCAGCTATGCCAGAGCTGCCAGAAACATCCACCAATATTTCCCTTTCCTTTCCTTTCCTTTCCTTTCCTTTCCTTTCCTTTCCTTNATCGTGCTTCTTAGACTCACCAGAAACTGCCTGAATGCTAAAGAATAACAAGCATATTGATAAAAATCAACATTTGTGCCTCGTATTCTGTCTCAGAGAATGAAAGGTGATTTTTGTGGGGTCCCTCAGCTCACAAAAGGTGATTTTTGTGGCTCTGATTCCAGCTGCAGCTCAGCATTTTCCTCTTCTCCCACTCCCACCAAAAATAAAGGCAGTGTTTGGTGTTTGTGGGAGCACAGCTGACAGCAGCCCTGTTTGTGTAGCAGGCAGGGAAAGGGATTGGGTTTAATGATTTAATGGAGGATGAGGGGTGTCCTGGAAGGCCGTGATAGCAATTTCCTCGTGCTGCAGAATTACCCCAGAAATGCAAATATCTCTATCAGCCAGGATCCAGAGCAGCAAACCCACAGCCCCGAGTGACCCCCAGCCCTCCTGCTCACAATCTCGACCTCTGGGGCATTTTCTTCTCCAAATAATTTATTAGATAGAGGCTGCACGAAATAATCTGTCTTTGTTTTTCTCCCATTTGCGTTCTCATGCAAATGAATTCCCACGAACTTTTAGTTTCTTTATTTCCCAATTATCATGCAAAACTCATCTCTCTGAGCTGTATCTCCTCTTCTCCACTTTTTTTCCTTCTCCCTGAGGAAATTCCCTCTGTTATGGCCAAGGGCAGAGTTGTTTCTGCACCGTTCTCACTGTGGGCTGGGGAGCTCTCAGCCCCTGCTCACTGAGAAAACAGAGTTAAAAGATTTCCACAAATGTCTGCAAGGGCAGGGGGTCCACAGGAGCCAGGTCTGGTCCAACCTACAAGCCAGATTAAACTCCAGAGCTGAGCTTGGTGAAATATCTGGGCTTAAACCAGAGGGGACAGGGTATTTGGGGCTCTGGCAGAGCTGGGTTTAATTTACAGACTGAGGTCCTGGACCACCCCGTGGTGTCTTTGCTCTTCTCCACTCAGCATCAGCCTTGCAACGAACCTGAAACTTGATTTTCTCAGCCCAAAATTGCAGCCAGAGAGCCTCGTCCCCTTTGTGGGGGTCTGTGTGTGCTATAACTTGTGAGCATCACCGAAAGTTTGGGGGTAAAAATGGAAAATACCAAATTCCTGTTTCTTTCCTGGTTCATTAAAGCAATCCATACTATGGTTTTTAGCTGTTTTTTTTTTTTCCCACGAGGTATTCCTGCTGCTTGGGGCTGGAAGCTCCTGCTTTCCATGGAACCACAGAATGGTTTGGGTCGGAAGTGACCCCAAAATTCCTCTCATTCCAGCCCCCCCGCTCACCTCTGACCAGGATTAATCCATGCTGGAGCAGCAGCCAGGTTGCCCTCGCTGTTCTTCCACTGCCCAAGTTTTCCCCATTCACCTCCTCTGGGAATAAACTACCTGGATAGGGCAGGAAAAGGTGGGAAAAGCTCCCAGGCAGCACAATTGTGCACGTAGAGCTAAAGCTTGGGGGAGCCCCCAGCAGCAGGGTGGCCTTTGTTCCTCTCCCCGGCCCCGCAGAGCCTCCCCTCTCCCCACCAGCCTTTGAATTTTTATGCCGGTGCCTTTCATTGCATTGACCAGAGTTTATCACATATCTCTGGTTGGGATCCTGCCTAGCTTAGCATAAGACAAAAATGGGGAGAAAGGCGGGGGGGGGGGGTGGAAATCGGCTGAATAATAGGATGGATTTGTAGCAGCTGAGGATTTGCATTCAAATGTTCGCCAGCCTCCTCTGAGCTCGAGTTTTATCATGTCTTTACAGCCAACAGCTTGTTTATGAATAAAAAATGTGGCATGAAACCAGAGGAGTGAGTTGTCTTTGTTTTGTCAAGTGTGCTGAGACAAAATGCTCGCTCCTCACAAGTCTTCACTTCATACAAGCCTGGTGGGTCGGGGGCAGCTGGCCACGGGCTGCTACCTGCGCGTTGCCATGGCCGGGGGCACCCGGGCACCCTCCATATGCATGAGCCCCGTGTGGGACCTGCCGAGGCACAGCAGCCCCTGCTCTGACAGGCAGCCACTTTATTAACTCATTAAGCTCATCTCGTTCCTTTAAAGGCGGTATAATTACAAATAAAGCTGTCACACTTTGTTTGCGGTTCTGTAATTTAGCGAAGTGCCGCTGCGACCTGGGCTGCCGGCAGGGGAGGGACGGGAGAGCCAGGGCTGCCACACGGGGAGCTGAGGGAGTTTGGGGCTGTCCTTGGTGGGGCTTTGGCAGGTCTGGGTCAGGGTCTGGATGCCAAGGAAGGGAGAGGTGGAAGCACTGGTTATGGTGGGTGGGCACAGGGAGCACCCATCCATCAGTCCATCATCCATCAATCCATCATCCATCAATACATCATCCATCAATCCATCANTTTTATCTTTGCCTTGAAGTGCTGCACGCTGCTGACTCTGGTGTTCCTCCCTCGGAGCTTCATTCCTGGCTCCAGGCTGCCAGAACCACAGAATCCTTAAGGAAAAGACCCCCAAGACCCCCAACCTTTGACCAAACCACATCACAAAATGCCACATTTCTGTGATTTTTGAGCACTTCCAGGCTGCATTTCCTGTGCTGGGGTGGGATCCCAGTGTTCCCAGTGCTCCCAGTAGAGCTGCCAGGTGCTGCCTCCTGGCTTATCCTTCAAACCTGCATCATATTTAGTGCTGACTTACTACAACATGGATAGTTGTACTTTCCAAGTAGCTGGCAACCCTTAATCAATGTTAATTGGCTCTAATTAGCATATGTTAATTAATGATATTTACTACAAATTAAAGGTATGAGTGCTCCCAGAGGGTTTCCTGTTCATCCAATTAGTGCCAATTAGTTGCAATTAACACGTGTAAATGAGATGCCATTGAACCCAAAACAAACAGCACAGAGTCTGCTGCACTCACTGCCAGTTGAACTTGAGCAGGGGAGTGGGAGAGGGGCTGCAGAGGGCTCTTAAATACCTGCAAGGTCCCTAACATCTATTTAAACTCTCTCATTAGGGCTCATTCTGTCTCTCACTCTGGGGGCAGAGGGTTGGAGGAAAGTTGATCTGGATAAAAACCTTTGGCAGAGCAAGGTTTGTGTCCCAGGGACACAAAATCCCAGCTGTGTTTGCAGCCTGCATTGGGCAGGGGGGTGTGCAGCCCCAAAAATGAGGCTGGAGGGACCCCACAGATGCTCCAGAGCAGCTGTGGCACGGGAGAAGCTCAAAGCTGTTCCACAGGTCCCCCCAGGATCCCAACCAGGTCCCCAAACTCCCCTCGTTGCTGTTTCCTGGACAATCCCAACTCCATCACCCGAAGTGTGGCTTCCAGCACTGCTCTGCTGCGTTTTTTGGCCTGCAGGGAAACACATCCACAAAAGTTTCCTGTCCTGAGCCTCGACTGCACAGGCAGCCTGGCAGGAGGCAGAACAAATTGTCATAATTGTGTTTAATTAAAAAAGCGTAAATGGATTATCTTCAGGTAAGGATGATTTATTCAACTAATCAGTCTGATCACGGGGAATGTACAGTCTGGAGATGGAAATCATCGGGGGGAAATGGGGAATTCCTTTTCCCATCAGTCCCAAAGTGTGGCAGGGTTTCAGCACAAAATCCATCCCGGAGAGAGGGGCCAAGCTGGGAGCTGCATCCCCAGGGAAGTTCCTGAATATCCTCTCGCTCAGGGCTATTGCACTGGAGTTCTTCTTTTCCTTTTATTTTGTATTTTCAGCCGCCTGGGCCCCGTTTTGTACAGTTTGTGGGCTCGATGCTGGTTCTGTGGACACAGATCTGCAAAGCCCAGGGGCTGGGGAGGGTAACCCAGGCTGGGACAGAGCTGGCAGTGCCACCCCAGCCATCCCTGCAGCGTGGGGGACACAGTTGGGGACACTGAGCCCAGGGCCAGGCACCATAAACACCAAACGAGCATAATTAATTGGCCATCTGCTTGGAAAGCCAAGAATAAGGCAGCACTGGGATGGGACTGCCACATCAGGAGCCTCCAGAATATCCCTGGAAGTTCAGAGCTTTGGGCACTGGTGTCTAAACTCACACATCCTGAGCTGCCCCTCGGGTTTCTGTGAGCCCTCTGTGGTTTTGGGGGGTGGAGATGCTCCCTGGGAGGATGCAGAGCCTGGACCTGGGGGTTTGTCAAGGATTTTAACCCAAGGGAAGGTGCCAAGCACACCCACAGAAATGTTTTTGCAGCCCCCAGTCCCCACCTAAGAACAACTCCCTTGTGTTTGGGGAATTATTTGAAACCATCACAGCACGAGCTGGGCAATAAGGCACCTGTGGTGTTTTCTGCTGTTCCTAAGGAAACTCTCCTTGTGTTTAATAGGTGATGTTTAATAAAAATGAAAATGAGCTTATCCTGAGCAGGCATGCACGCCAAAAGCTGGCATTTAAATTAGAAATTATGATTTAATAACTTGTCAAGAAACTCACCAATGTAACAGCGTGATAATTATTGAAAAGAGGTTTCATGAATGTTGGAATGCCGTGATCCAGGGTGAGAACTGAGCTGGGAAAAGCTGGGTGAGCTCTGCCTGGGCCTGGGATTGGGCTGCAATCCCCTGGCCCTCACCAGGATGAGCTCTTGGTGAAGTCCTGACAGCCAAAATGATGAAGAATTAAATTTCCAGGTAGCCTTGGGAGGTCAGGATTGCTCCCTTGCACCCCTGGAGCCTCCTCTGCAGCCAGCACTGATGTGCTGGGGAAATTCTCTTTGCTGAGGCCTTATTGTTTGAATCATGGCCCATCTCCTCATTTTAGCAAAATGTTCACTTAAGGACTTCCTGATATATATTTTAAATTACAGTCCTGACTTCCTGTTGGTGGATTGTGGCTCTCAGCTGGAAGGCCATTATTTCTGCCCTGATTTACAAAGCAGTCCAGGAGAAATCTGTGTCATAAATATTGAAGTATTGTAATAGATAATTCTATTTGGATTTGGATGTGACAGACCCCTTGGCACAAGGCAGCAAGGGGTGAAAAACCCAGACAAAAGCAACTGGCAGGTTTGGGGTTCTGGTTCAGCCCCACATCCCAGTGGCTCCCAACTCCTTGCTCATCCCTCTCCTTTTTTTTCCTTACAATTCCCATCCTGGAGGAAACTCTTGGGGATGAGTAGAAAGAGGGAAGGAAAAAATAACAAACTATGAAAGTGATGGGGAAAGATTGCTCTCCTGTTTCCCCTAAACCAATAAAAGGTCGAGGAAAAACTTTCACACAGATTTTCCCAGTATTTTTCAGTGGCAAATACATTTCCTTGGAGAAATTTCAGGTCATTCTGTGACTAAATAGTGAGCCTGCTTATTATTCTGTCTGCTGCTCCAGGACTCCTGTTTTTTATTATTCTTTTAAGTGAAAACAACTTGAGAAATAGAGAGACGGAAAATCTCTTTGACACTAAAATCAAATAGCTGCATTTGGGAGAAATTGGGGAGGGAAAAAAAAAAAAGCCAACACAAACCTCTTGGTTGGTAATTTTGAATTGCAAAATGACCGATACCAACTTCCACCATTAGGAAGGGTTTGCCTGGTGGGTCGTGCCTGGCTGGGTTTTGGCACTTCCCACCCTCTGTGTCACCCCTTCCATCCCAAAAAACGTTGGCATTTTGTGTCCAGCCGTGCCTGGCCAGGCTGGCACATGTCTCACCTCCCGTGCTCGGCAAACACGGGGTTTGGAGACGTCAAATTGGGGTCAGCGCCGGGAGCTCGCCCATCCCATCCCATCATCCCATCCCATCATCCCATCCCNTCCCATCCCGTCATCCCATCCCGTCATCCCATCCCGTCATCCCATCCCGTCATCCCATCCCGTCATCCCATCCCGTCATCCCATCCCGTCATCCCATCCCGTCATCCCATCCCGTCATCCCATCCCGTCATCCCATCCCGTCATCCCATCCCGTCATCCCATCCCGTCATCCCATCCCGTCATCCCATCCCGTCATCCCATCCCGTCATCCCATCCCGTCATCCCATCCCGTCATCCCATCCCATGCCATGCCCGGAGCATCCCTGGGGATGCCGCAGTCAAGGTGAGAGGGGCGGGGCTCATCCCGGGAATGTTCCCAGCTCCCCCCCGAACCAACAGAGGGATGGATGGTGAACAACTGCGCCTTTGAAGGGTGACAATGGGATCGATCCCCCGCCGCGGGGCGCTGGGGACAGCTCCGAGATCCCGAGGAATTCCCGGGAATCCCTCCCATCCTGCCGGGCTGGGGCTGCTCCCTTCTCCAGGGCACCTCCGACCAGTGACCACCTCCGTGCCTGCCCCAAACACGGGAACAAAGCACTTTTGGGCAGTGATATCATCATGCAGGAGCCGATTTATTGCTCACTTTTCATTTTACTTTTAATTTCAAAAGTGCTGCTCACGCCATCAAACATTTTTTGATCGGTGCCTTTATTTTATCTACACGCCCTGCACGAGCTTTGCAGGTCAAATGATTGCTTCCAGTCCGGAGCATCACCACCCACCTTTATTTGGGGTTTATTTTTAATATTGGTATTTTGTTTTTCAGCTTCTTCTCTCCCGGTTTAGCACAATTTATGTTTCAGTAGCTTTGAAGAGTTCCAGTAAGTTTGACAGACTGCAGGAAAACTCCTAAAAACGGCTTATCCAGTGTGCTTGTTATCAACAACGGTCTAAACTAAGAAATGTAATAGAAAAACAGTTAAATTTGTAGAAAAACGGTTAAATTTGTAGAAAAATAGTTAAATATAGTTTGGCTGGTGCACTGATACTGATTATTTAGATATATTGCTACACCCAAACACCTCCTTGGCTCCCCCAGGGCAGAGACACCCGTGGTCAGTTTTCCCCAGATTCAGGAAATCTGGGATTGGGGTTATAGCCCCACCCATGGGGTTATCCCAGGATGGGATGGATTTCTCCTCCTGGCTTTGCTCCTCTCTTCTGGCCCTTGTGGTCCTTCCCCAACCCCAAAATTCTGGTGGGTTCTTGTCCTGCAGAACCACAGAACATCCTGGGCTGGGAATAACGGAATCCAACTCCCAATATTTCCTGCATAATGGATTTGCCCCTGTGAATTCCCAGCCCGAGGCTGAGCTGGTTTCAGCTGGGATTGGGCACAGCCCTTTGTTTTCACTAAGCCCCCAGAAAATGGGGCTGTGTGTCCCTGCTGCTCCCTCTGTGGGATTCCCAACTTTTCCCTGGACAGGGTGGGGACAGGAGGATGGAGAAGGACATGAGGAGGAGAGGCAGGTTCAGTGTGGGGCACAGGTTTCACTGTGGCTTCGCCAGGATTCCCAAACCCCTGGGTAAAAAGTTCAGTGAGTGCTTAAAGGCTTGGTCCTGGACCACAGAAATCGGATGTTTTCCCACTGATTTGAAAAGCAGGGATGTGGCCACTGATTCCTGCAGGTTTAGGGCCAGAGGGCTCTGTGAAGGAAAGGAAAGGAAAGAAGAAAGAAGAGAAGAGGGGAAAGGTAAGGAAAGGAAAGGAAAGGAAAGGAAAGGAAAGGAAAGGAAAGGAAAGGAAAGGAAAGGAAAGGAAAGGAAAGGAGAATGGTGAAATGAAGTTGTGCTCATTCAGCTCTCTCCCATGCCCAGATCTCTGTCATTAATATTAAGCAATGCCTGACAATACCACTCTGCATTTTCCAAAAGAATAACTATCAGCCTGGTAAACAAACCTGGGGACGCACAAAATTCCTCAGGATGTCTCATCTACAGAGGCTTTGTGATAAATGTAACAAGGCAACAGCCAGGGGGAAAAAAATTATTATAAAAAAATATATAAAATTAAAATGTAGAGAATTGACATTTGGAATTGAGCTGGGATGTGCTGGGAACGCCAGAGTCTTATCAGCAAGGGGGGGAACCTGCAGCCCTTTCCTAAACCCCAACCATCCAGGCTCATTTATATGCAGTTATTCACGTGTGCAGTAAATTCCAATTATGTTTACAGATGTCTGCTTAACATTTATAGAAAAGGAACCTCAGCATGGCTGAAATATCCTTATAAGGGTTTGGACCAGGCTCTCTCATTTTTTTTTTTCTTTTTCTTTTTTTTTTTTACCATCACCAATTTAATTATATTTTGCAGATTTATGACAAAAATATAAATTCCAGCTGAGCTCTCTGATAGAAGGTTTAACATCTAATGCATATATTTGGTTGTATGACCATTTCAGAGTTGTTTTAACTGTAATTTTTTTGTTTTCATATTAACTCAGGAGTTTCGTTGATTTTTTTAAATGCATAAAAAAAGCAGCAACTCATCAGGGTGGTGAAAGATGAGCAGGTTTTCATGTGGCTTCCTGCTGTAGGTTATTTTTATTCTTCATCTTGGAATTCCTTCCCTTCACCTGGGCAGACCCCACACTGAGCACTCACCTCCAAAGGTGCATTTCCCAGTTCTAGTGGTAATGTGGATTTCCTGATTCTCACAGGAATAAGAAAAATGTGAATTTTCGAGTCACAGGTGATTTCCCCCTTTCCCACCCTGGCCCTGGGCTCTGGGAGGAGCTGCCTGGCCCAGCCTCACCCCCTTCCCTGGCACTGGGGGATCCCCAAGGAAAAGGATATTTTTCTGTTAGTTCTGGAATTATAAAACTACCCTTTCCAAACATTTTTTTTCCTCCTCTTTCTCCCTAAATTCTGGACACTCGTGGATTATTTCAGCTTGTGAGCAGCAGCCTGGTCCCACGGATGTGTCCATGTGGGGACAGTGTGTGTCCAGATGGGCACCAAGCACTGGCACAACCCTGGGGTGCCGAGGACAGGGGTTTCCACAAAAAACTGAAGGCTCTGGATGCTTTATTGGTGCCCACCTCCAGCTGCTTTTCCTCTGGCCAGTCTCCTGCAGGAAAGCTTTGGTTTTGATTTTGTGAGGGAAGAGCAGGGATTGTGCACAGAGCCTGGAGCTGCTCCTGCTGCACCTCACTCTGTGCAGGCACAGAGGGAAGGGAACGTCTCCTCTCTGAGCTCTGGAGCAGCTTCTCTGGTTTTATAGGAGAAATTATAACAGGGAATGATCTGGAGCAGCTTCTCTGGTTTTATAGGAGAAATTATAACAGGGAATAATCTTGCTGTGTGTTTGGGTCGGTCAGGGAGTGTGCAGGTGATCCATGGCTCAGAGATCCATCAGGGACTGCCACAAACTGGGATGGGATGAGGACAAACTGAGCTTAAGGGACCCTTTGGGATGTCCCAGAAGGGCAGCAGGGCTCTGGATCTGCTGTTTGTGTGCCCCTGGTCTCGGCACTGCAGGGGTTAATGAGGGGCTGCAGGGAGGGAGAGCAGGAGAATGCTGCTGTGCTGAGAGAAACTTATTTGATCTGAGGGCGTTTGTGGAATAAATACAGCAGACTCTAAAAAGCAGTTTTGTTTATTAGCACACCCTTAAGGAAATAAATTGTACATCATTAGGAGCGACGTCTCCTCAGCAGCCACCGCCGTCGTTATTAATGCATTTATCTAATAACCATGCGAACTTCTCTCAGCCATTTATTCTGCAATCTTAGAGGCTTTACAAATATTGACTAATTACAGCCATGCAGATTTTATTCCAGCGACTGAAAAAGCCACATTGGCAGGGAGTTCTGCAGACTCACAGTTTCTGAGCCTGAAGTTTCCCTTCTCATACATAGGGGACATCACCGGCACAGACATCTCAGCTCCCGCAGCGACCTGTTCTCGGTGGAAATGATGACATTTCACAGGCAGGAGGAAGGGACTTGGTGAATCTGTTCACCAGGGTTTGGGGAAACAAGGTTTACTTGTTTGGAAGGGGAAATCTCCAGTGCCTTCATGGAGATGCTCAGAGAGAGGAGAGGAGCACCCCGAGGGCTGGGCTGGCACGGAGCTCCTGGGCCCCAGAATTCAGTGACACACTGTGAAGAGCCACAAAAATGACAAGGATGGGGTTTTTTAGAATAATATCTGTTTTTTAAAGTGCTTTTGAGCGTGGAGGGTTGGCCCTTGGTAGTGGCAGCGTGTGACTCTGCCCTGCATGGGCACAGCATGGCAGGATCCCCATAGGGATGGAGCACAACCCCTGGAAAAATTAGCTGGAACCAGCGAAATTTCACATCCTAGACCAAAATGATTTGCTTTTTTCATCCTGAGCACAGCATACTGATGCATCTCGGGGTGATGGGATTGTGGCTGTGCATGCCACGTCCCCGCCGTGGCGTTGAGATGAGCTCTGTGCACGTCAGCCACGCTTGGAGCATCACTCAGAGCTGAGGGGAAGGAAACAGCAGCTCAAAATGTGAGTGTGGAGGCACCCAGGAGTCAGGGACTTTGCTAGGCTGGAGCTGCACTGACTCAGCTGCCAGGATTGGTGTGTGGGGAGAAGGAAGAGCAGGCTGGCAGAGCCTCCATGGCCTCCCAGATCCTTTAAAACAGAAAATCGTATAAATAGGATATGATGTAGCACCGTAGCAAATGACAGCATCTGTAGAGAGAAGATCAGTCAGGACTGAGCTGACAGACACAAACCCAGCCAGGAGCTCTGGATTCACTGTCACCCACGAGGGGAGGCTGGGGCTGTGCTACCTGGCCCAGGTGATGCTGAACCGAGCTCTGCCCCTGCATCTGCATTTTTCTGGCACCGTCCTGCTTGTTTGGATTTCAGCGATTTTTCCCAAACCTTCTGCATGACAGTGATGTCAGCGCCAAAAACTGACATTCTTCCGATGACAAAAACCCTTGTGTGCTGAGAATCCTCTCCTGCAGCTCCCTGAGAAGGATGTGCAGTGCTGCAGCCCCTTTTTCCTCAGGGGCACGGGAAGGCAGTGCCAGCGCCGGGCACAGAACCCCGGGGGCTGCTCCTTTCTCGGCAGCAGGAGCTGCTCCTGGTGGGAAGGAAGGCGCTGCCCGCTCTCAGAAAGAGCAGAACCCAGGAATTTGGGCAGGGTCACGCAGCGGGTCAGTGGCAGGAGCGGAGGGAAAGCTCTGAGCTCCCATTTCCCTTCCCTCCGTCACTGCCGAGGATCCGCCTGCGTGTCAGAGAGGGGAGATTGACTCTCACTCCCAGGGAAGTTCAGCCACTGTGAAATTGGTAAATCACACAGGCCCACAGAACTCAGAAAAAACAATATAATCCTGGGGGTGCCGAAATAATTAATTTCCTAATCAAGTACACCTTGCTTTTTTTCAATTTGTAAATAGCACTCCGGTCTGATTCCCCATTTCAGCCACCCCGAGGAAGGAATATTTTTTGGGCAGTAAAGCCGGAGGGGCCCGAGGCAGGGGTGAGTCCCCCCGGGGGCTGGGTGATGTTTTTGGGAGAGGCTTTGCTGAGCTCGGGATCCAGCCCGGAGCCGGGAGGGAAGAGCCGGAGCCGCAGGGCTCCCGCAGAGGTTTTGTGCTGGGTTTGTCTCCTGCTCTCGCTGCACCCTTGTTTGCTTTAAATCACTTCAAATGCGGAGGCTGTCAGACAAGACAATTAACATGGGGAAGGGGGAAAGTATTACCATCCATTATTTGCCATAACATGAATTTAAGCCAGGAAGTCAAATGATAAAATATGTGGTGAAAAGTGTTGGTGGTGGGAGTGCCTAAATGAGTAATAGCCCTGGGCTTCTGAGCCTTGAACTTAACGTGCTAAGCAAATCCCCGAGGTCAAAAAGTATGAAAATTGTTGCAGCTTGGGGAGATATATTTTAACTTTTGGAAAAGGTCCGTGTAGATCCGCTGCCGGGGTCGGGGAGGCAGATGCTGAGCAGCCGCAGCTCCGCGAGTTGCACCGATGGTCGGGGAATGGGTGTTTTTGGGGGGAAAAATGGAAAAAAAAATTAAATGAAATAATGAAATACAATCAGGCGAGGAGGTTGTGGGGGGCCGGGCGGGGTGAGCCGGGAGGAGCGATGGGAGCGGCGGCTGCGACCCCCGGGATCCCCGCGGGACCCCGGGCCGGGATCGCGCTCCGCTCCGCCGCGCTCCAACTCTTCCCCTTTAAAATTCCTGCCGCCGCTCGCGCTGACCATGCGGCTGGATTTATGGAGAGAGATGTTTTAGCAGAATCCCCCCGAGTCCCCCATCAGCCCTAAATCCCCAGCCCGCGCTCCCCGGGAGCCCTCCTGACACAGAGCATGCCAAAACAGCTTCGTTTTGCCTATGCATTAGCAATCTATTTTACCTTTTTGACATCTCTCACACATAAAACCGTAAGAGAGAAATAAAATATCTGTCTCTGGGCGAAAATAAAGCTTTGCCTCCCTCCTGATCTATAGGATATAAAATAAAGCCATGGCTTTGATAGTGGCTTTTCCTTAGACCGGAGTTGCTTTTGCACACACGGAGACAATGAAGATGGATGAGCCGGGAGCGGTGCATCCTCCGGGGGTTCGCTTCACCCTCTTTTTTTATAGCCCCCCCCCCGCCCCCTCTACCTCTCCACTTTTCTTTCTTTTCTCTTTTATTCGCCTTTTATCTGTCCTTTAGCGAGGGAAGGATCCCGCTCCGCTGTCCCACACCCGCATCCCCGCCGGGCTCACCCCGCGCTGCCCCCCGGGCCCCGCTCCCGGCCGGGCTCGGGGACCCCCCCGGACACCCCCGGCCCCTTCCCGGACACTTTCCCGTCAGTCAAAGGCAGAGCCGCACACCTCGGGTTTGTAATTATTTATTAACCGTATTTCCCATAAACAATGCATGAGCTCGGAGTGTAAGCGACAACATTTAGCGGCGTGGGAAGAAACGCGGGAGGGCTAATCGCGGGGGAGGGGGGCAGGAAAATAAATAAGGAAAAGGAAAACAAATAGAAAAGGAAGAAAAGAAGGAAAAGGGAAAGGCGAGCGGAGCCGGGGGGCGACAGCGTGGTGTTTACCCTCAGCATCGACCCGAGTGTGGCAGGATAAACTGGGACTTTCCAATACATAATTTAAAGATCTTTTCTTCTTCTCCTCCTTATTTTTTTCTTTCTTTTTTTTTTTTTTCTTTTCCCAAGCTCCTTTAAAACAAACCTGGGCATGGATCCTGTCCAGCCACGGGGTTTATTGCGCGGGGATGTTCTACAGGCTTAATTACATCTTAACTTCAATATTTGGATAGTGCATTAACCGCATATATATTTAATCAGGCGGAGGCGCTCTTTCTGCGGGGGAAAGTGCTGGGGACGGGGGGAGAGGTGTGACCCCCACCTTCTGTGCGGACTGTGCCCCCAGAGCTCCGAGACACCGCCAGGACAGACCCCACACCCCCGGGATGCGGAGGGGTCGGAACGGGAGCTCGGGGCTGCCTCCGCCCCCGCCCCGCGGGGAAGCCGCCGGTCCCCGGCTCCGAGCCCGGTATCCTCCCCGAGCTCCGAGCGACCGCGGAGAAAAGTTAAAATGGAGGGGGGGAAAAAAAAATAAATTAAAATTAAAAATAAATGGGGAAAGAGGGAAAACGTGGTGCTGTCGGGGGATGGATGCGGTGGGAAGCGTCCGCCGGTGCGTGGGAGGGAAGTTTTGGCTCGGCTGGGGATGCTCCACGAACCGCGGTGAGGGATCAGGGGTTGTGCAACACCGGGACCCCGTAAAAGAGAGAGAAATCCCATTACTGAGCGCAGCGGTGGCGAAAGGGGATGATAAACACGGTGATGTTTAACTAAAAAGACGGGAACGACACCCATAAAATGCAAATTTAAACTCGCCTGAAAGGGTCTCCATTTATTTCTTTGGTATTAGATTTAAAATTAATTTGAGTTTGGGTTTGTTTGACGTCTTTCTTTTCAAAAACTCTTTTATTTTCCCTCTCTCCTTATTAGAGTCTTTCTCACTATTTTACTCGCACTCTCTATTTTTTAAAATTTTGTTTTTCTTCTTTTAATTTCCATCCTTCTTTTTTTAGTTTTTAAATTTCACCTTTTAAAAACATCTGCTGATTTCCCTGTTTTCTTTGTTTTCTTTCTTTTATTTTTCCTTTTTTACTCTCTCAATATCCCTCCTTTCCAGCACTGAGGCCGGCTGGGGTTGCTCTGGAACATCCCGGCCGGATCCCCGCGGGGCCTCGACCCGGGAATAAACCTGGGCGAATTGCAAAATACAAAAAAAACCAACAACAACAAAAAAAAAACCCTGTCCCCAACACCCGACCCTGTGAGGGGGCGGCACACGGTGCTGCTTCCTCGGGGCTTTTCCCCCTCCCCTCAGGTTCCTGGGGGTGCCCCACGCCCGGACCCGCGGGCACAGGGTGCGGTTTGATTTTCGGATCCTGATGGAGACAAGCGCGGGCATTTTGGCCTCTCAAACGCCTGCTCTGGGTCGGGATCCCCGCTGGGGGCAGTGAGGAAGAGGCGACATCCCACTGTCGCCACCGTCCCCCTCGGCCTGTGCTGCCTCCTCCCCTGAGCGGGATTTTGGGGGGTTCGGATCGGGAGCCCCGCTGGGAACCGCAGAGGTGCGGGGAGACCCCCAGAACCGCAGGGGAGGGGCTGGGCACGGCCTGCACCCCCCCCGGGGAACGAGGGACAACCAGATGCTTTCGCTAACGCCTGGGAAAGGAGAGAAAAAAAAAAAAAAAATCGCCGTGAAAAACTGGTGCTTGACGGACACGAGATGCTCATCTCCTTCCCCTCATTCATCCCCACCGACACATGGCACCGGGGCCGCGGGCAGCGCTCCCCTGACGGCAGCCGGCAGCTGTCGCCTTCCCGGGCAGCGGAGCGGGGCCGGCCCGTGCCCCGCATGAGAAGCGCCCATGTGCGGGACACCGGGAGGGGCCGGCCCGGCCCCGGCCCCATTGATCCCCGGAGCGGCCCCGAGCGAACCGACAGCTGCGCGGGGCAGAGCCCGGTGCGCGCCCCGGCGGGGGGGCAGCAGGAGGGCGCGGATGGAGCCCGGGGCTTTGCAACACCCGCAGGAGCTCCGAGGGGATGTCAGGGCCCGAGGACAGCCCTGGAATCGCCTCTCCCGGCCCGGGCAGGATCTGAATTCCCGACGGTCCCCCCCAGCGCGGAGTGGTTTTGCTGCCTTCCTTTTTCTTTCTGTTTTCCAATTTATGCCTTTCCACCTTTTTTTTTTTTTTCTTTTTTTAAATCCCGTCTAGGACGAGGAAAACAGACGTGAAAGAGAGTGAGGGCGGTGGGTACGGGCGGGGGATGCTGCAGGCTCCGCCACCCCCGTGCCCAGCCCCGGCTCTCGGTCGTGTGTGGAAGCCCGGGCACGCTCGCACCCTTCCATCGCCGTTCCCCTCCCCATTCCCCGCGGACACGGGGGAACGGGGACAGGGGCGGGCTCCGGGGCCGGGACGGGCCGGGGCCAGGCGGTGACACCTCCCCGGAGCGGCTGCTCCCGACGGGCAGCAAAGCGAGAAGGAAAGAGAAACCTCGTCCCTCCGCACCGCCCCGGTACCGACCGGCCCCTGGAAGGTAAAAGCGAATTAATTTTTATGTACAAAAAAATAAAAAAATTAAAAAAAAAAAGAAAGTAAAGAAGGTAAATGGCGGTGGCCGGTGCTCCTCGGCCCCGGAGCTGCGACCGCCGGTAACGGAACCACGGCGAAGTTACCGGAGCCTCCGCTGTGCCCTCGGCGGTCCGGTGGCCCCGGGCCCGCCGCCCCCTCCCCAGCGGTGCGGCCCCGCCGGAGCGTCCCGGGCGGGGTCCCGGTCCCTCGGCACCGCATCCCGGTCCCTCGGCACCGCATCCCGGTCCCTCCGTCCGCGTCCTGGTCCCTCCACACCGCATCCCGGTCCTGCCGCTCCGCTCCGCTCCTCCCGGGACAAGCGGCCCCGCGTCGGGGCTCTCCTCCACGCCGCGCCCTCGGGCCGCGCCGCTCGCCGTGGGGAACCCGCGCTGCAGCGGGATCTCGTTCGTCGCCGGTCCCCGGTCTAGATCCGGGTCTGTCTAACGGATCCGTGACCCCGCGGGGGTCCCAGACCCCACTGAGCGGCCGCGTCCCTTCGTACCCACCGTGCCCATGCCCGTGCTCCCTCGCACTTACCGCTGCACCGCGCTCCGGGCGCCGGGCCGGCCGTCGGCGGAGCGATCGGGCGGTGTGCCGGGCAGTGTGTCTGTCGGTCGGTCTGTCTGTCGGTGTGCCAGGCTGTGTGTCTGTCGGTGCGCCGGGCGGTGCGCCTGTCGGTCGGTGCGCCTGTCTGCGTGTCTGTCGGCGTGCTGGCCGGTCGGTCGGTGTGTCTGTCTGTCGGTGTGTCGGTCGGTGTGCCGGCCGGCCGGTCTGTCAGCTGGTGTGTCTGTCTGTCGGTCGGTGTGTCGATCAGTGTGTCTGTCGGTGTGTCAGTTGGTGTGCCTGTCTATCTGTCTGTCTGTCGGTGTGCCGGCCGCTCGGTCTGTCGGTGTGCCGATCAGCGTGTCGGTCTGTCTGTCAGCCTGTCTGTCAGCCTGTCTGTCAGCGTGCCGGCCGGCCGGCCGGTCGGTCGGTGTGTCGGTNCCTCCGCCCGGCCCGGCCCGCCCCGGGCCCTGCGCTCCGCCGCCGCCGGGCCATGCCACGCCGCGCCCGCTCGCCGTGGGACACGGGCGGCCGCCGCGGGTAGCGATGCGCGGGGGTAGGTAGGACGGACTGACGGACGGATAGACGGACGGACGGACAGAGCCGGGCGCCACGGTGCCGCCGAGACGTCGAGGGAGAGAGAAAGAGAGAGAGAAAGA
>VWZS01009079.1:485070-543679 GCA_013397075.1 Rhabdornis inornatus
TTTTTCTGAGCGCCGATCTTTATAGCCGTTATTGTTTTATTGTTACTATTATTATTATTACTATTATTATTATTATTATTATTATCCGTGTGGTTGGTAGCGGCCGGGATCCTGCGGCTGTGTCGAAGCGCTGGGCAGTGGGGGCGTCTCCTGTGTACCCCTCCTAGGACACTCGAACGAAGATTTTTCTTCTTCCTCCCTTTCTTTTTCTCCTCCTTCACTGCTCCAAGGCTTTTAAAACATACATACACAAAAACAAGAAAAAAAAAAAAGAGAGAAAAAAAACAAAACAAAAAACAAACCTTCGCCGGTGTTGTCGTCTTTCTGAAAAAAAAGAAAAGAAAAAAGAAAAAAAAGAATTGTTGTTTTTATTTTTTTTTCCTTGATACCTGGGAAACCGCTGCCCCCCTCAGAACTAACCAAAGACAATGGTTCACTGTGCAGGCTGCAAAAGGCCGATCTTGGACCGGTTTTTGTTGAATGTACTGGACAGGGCTTGGCATGTGAAGTGTGTTCAGTGCTGTGAATGTAAATGCAATTTGACAGAGAAATGCTTTTCGCGAGAAGGCAAGCTTTACTGCAAAAACGACTTCTTTCGGTGAGTACCGGCCTCCGCCTGCCCCCGCCGCTCCTCTCCATTCGTTCTTCNCGCCACCGCCTCTCCATGTCCCGGCTCGTTATTTATTATTATTATTATTGTTGTTGCTATTATATTTTTTCCTCCTTTGATTTCTCATTGGGAAAAGCACTTTGACTCCTGACTGCTCTACCTCAGACCTTAGAAAAACTCATCACGCTCGCTTTTTTGGCGGTTTTGTTTTGAATTTTTAAAATTTTTATTTTTTCTGAGCGCCGATCTTTATAGCCGTTATTGTTTTATTGTTACTATTATTATTATTACTATTATTATTATTATNTTTTGGCGGTTTTGTTTTCAATTTTTTAAATTTTTATTTTTCTGAGCGCCGATCTTTATAGCCGTTATTGTTTTATTGTTACTATTATTATTATTACTATTATTATTATTATTATTATCCGTGTGGTTGGTAGCGGCCGGGATCCTGCGGCTGTGTCGAAGCGCTGGGCAGTGGGGGCGTCTCCTGTGTACCCCTCCTAGGACACTCGAACGAAGATTTTTCTTCTTCCTCCCTTTCTTTTTCTCCTCCTTCACTGCTCCAAGGCTTTTAAAACATACATACACAAAAACAAGAAAAAAAAAAAAGAGAGAAAAAAAACAAAACAAAAAACAAACCTTCGCCGGTGTTGTCGTCTTTCTGAAAAAAAAGAAAAGAAAAAAGAAAAAAAAGAATTGTTGTTTTTATTTTTTTTTCCTTGATACCTGGGAAACCGCTGCCCCCCTCAGAACTAACCAAAGACAATGGTTCACTGTGCAGGCTGCAAAAGGCCGATCTTGGACCGGTTTTTGTTGAATGTACTGGACAGGGCTTGGCATGTGAAGTGTGTTCAGTGCTGTGAATGTAAATGCAATTTGACAGAGAAATGCTTTTCGCGAGAAGGCAAGCTTTACTGCAAAAACGACTTCTTTCGGTGAGTACCGGCCTCCGCCTGCCCCCGCCGCTCCTCTCCATTCGTTCTTCATCTCCATTTTCCCCCCTTATTTTTGTTGTTTTCCCCCGTTGTCAGCGGGACCCACAAGCGCCTCTTCCCTCTCAGTGACACGGAACATCTCAAACCGCGGCTGTTTCCCGGTGATCCCGGGAGAGGGGCGGCCGGGGGTCGGGCCCGGGCCCGGGCCCGTCGGTGCCGCCGCTCTCCGCGTCCCCCGGCCGAGCTCGAGTTGCCCAAAAGTTGTCTCCAAACTATCGACCGGCGGTGCGGGGGAGCACGGGCACCGTGCGGGCCCGGTGCAGCGGAGCGGGGCTGACCCCGCCGGGGCTCTCGGGGGCCGTGAGCGCGGCGCTGCCCGGACCGGAGCCCGGCGTTGTTCCCGGTGCCACTCGGACCGGAGCCCGGCGTTGTTCCCGGTGCCACTCGGACCAGAGCCCGGCGGTGTTCCCGGTGCCACTCGGACCGGAACCTGGCGTTGTTCCCGGTGCCACTCGGACCGGAACCCGGCGTTGTTCCCGGGCCGGAGCCCGGCTCTGTTCCCTGTGCCGCCCGGTGGGGAAGGCCCGGTGCGGGCGCTCCGCGGGCCCGGCGCATCCCATCCACCGGAACCAGGCCGGCCCGAGGGCAGCGACCGGTGCATGGATGGATGGAAAGATGGAAGGATGGATGGAAGGATGGATGGAGAGGGAGGCGGGGACCGACACTCGCTCGCCGGCGCTCTCCCCGCGCCTCCCGGCCCGCTGCGGCTCCGGCATCAATCCCGGGCTCGGAGCTGCCGCCGGTGCCGCTGCCCCGCCGGGCCCCGCCGCCGCACACGGGCGATGAGAGCAAGGACCGGCTCGGGGCCGGGGTGGCCACCGAGCCCCCGGCGCACACCGGCACAGCTCCCGGCCCGGCCCGGCGGAGCGCGGCCCCGAGCGCCGCCGCCGCTTCTCCCTGGGAACGGGGACGGGCACTGCTCCGAGCTCCACCGCTTCTCCCCGAGAATGGGCCCGGCCCTGCTCCGATCCCGGTTCCCAGAGCGCCGCGGGGCTGAGCGGGGCACGGGAGGCCTCCGGGCCCGGTCCGGTCCGGTCCCCCGGCTCTCCGCGCCGGCCTTGTCCGCACCGGCGGCTCCTCCGGCCGGACGCCCCCGAGGCCGGTACCGACACACGGAACGTGTAGAATTCCCGCGAGCTGTTTGTCAGAGCATCCTTAACGCGGGTGTCGGGGCGCGGAGACACCCGGGCAGCGCAGCCCCTGCGCTCAGCGATCCCGCTGCCCAGGCCGGCTTTGATTTTTATTTTTAAAAGCTATAATATCGCGAAGAGAGAGCGCTCTGCAGGGATGCCGTGTTTGGTTTAATTCCGTTTTGCATGGCCGAGCAGGGTGTGCGGAGGCCGCGGCTCGGGGCCCGCTGTCGCCGGGCTCTGCTGACGCTGCCCGGCCTCTCTCCGCAGGTGTTTCGGGACCAAGTGCGCGGGCTGTGCCCAGGGCATCTCCCCCAGCGACCTGGTCCGCAGGGCGCGGAGCAAAGTGTTCCACTTGAACTGTTTTACGTGTATGATGTGTAACAAGCAACTCTCCACCGGCGAGGAGCTCTACATCATAGACGAGAACAAGTTCGTCTGCAAAGAAGATTACCTAAATAACAGCAATACTGCCAAAGAAAACAGCCTGCATTCAGGTGAGGGAGCGCGGCCGGGGCGATGAGAGCGGGGATCGGCTGCTCCTTGGGGTGAGATGCTCCTCTCCTTCGTCCTCCTTTCTTCTCTTCTTTCTCCTGTCTTCTCCTTTCTCCTCTCCCTCCTTTCTCCCTTCTCCCCTCCCTTGTTTTCTTTCGCCTCTCTCTTCTCCCATCCCCTTCTGTTCCTCTCCTCCTTGTCTTCATTTTTTTTTTCCTTCTCCCTTTTTTCCTCTCCCTCCTTTCTCCTCTCCCCCGCTCCTCTCGCGGTCGGTATTTCCCGCCCGGCTGAGCGTGACCCGGGTTTGTTCTCCCCCAGCCACCACCGGCAGTGACCCCAGCCTGTCCCCCGACTCTCAAGACCCCTCCCAGGACGACGCCAAGGACTCGGAAAGCGCCAACGTGTCCGACAAGGAGACGGGGAGCAACGAAAACGACGACCAGAACCTGGGGGCCAAGCGGCGGGGACCCCGCACCACCATCAAAGCCAAACAGCTAGAGACTCTGAAAGCCGCCTTCGCGGCCACCCCAAAACCCACCCGGCACATCAGGGAGCAGCTGGCACAGGAGACCGGCCTCAACATGCGGGTCATCCAGGTACCTCCGCCTGCGGGCACCGGGCACGGCTCCGGGGGATGTGGGGGCGAGGAGGGGCCGGTGCCTGGCGCGCTCCGCACTGCGGGGCCCGAGGAAGCCCCGCTGGTCTTTGAAATCGTTATTGCCGAGGCTTCCCGGTGCCTCCCGGTGCTTCCCGGTTCCCCAGCCCCGGCCGGTCGGCGGGGACAGAGTCGCGGGTTTACTCGCAAAAGTCCTAAAGAAGCTGCAAACAGCGCCGAAATTAATAACCAGAAATGCGAGGGGTTAATGGGTAAATAAGAATGACAACGCGCTGGAATTATTAAAAGGTTTATAAACCCGCAGCGCTGGGGTAATGGGGGGTTAAAGGACCATTAAAGACGAGGTTAGATTGGAGAGGCTCAGTGTGAGGGTAATTAGCAGTAATCTTGTCAGGGTAATAAGAATTAACTCAATCATTCTTGACCTGCAGTCGGTGGGGAGCGGCGCCGCCGTCACGCGTGGGTTCGGCCGCGCCTGGAGCGCGGCTCGGGGCGCACCGGCCAAGAGAGACCGGGAAAGGGGAAAAGCGCAGCTTTTGGGATGGGGATGGAGACGGGGATGGAGGGAGCGGCGGGACCCGCGGCTCCCGTGACCGGAGCCTCTCCCGCCGCCCTGGCAGGTGTGGTTCCAGAACCGGCGCTCCAAGGAGCGGCGGATGAAGCAGCTGAGCGCGCTGGGCGCCCGGCGACACGCGTTCTTCCGCAGCCCGCGCAGGATGCGGCCGCTCGTGGACCGGCTGGAGCCCGGCGAGCTCATCCCCAACGGGCCCTTCTCCTTCTACGGAGGTGGGTACGGCTGTCCCCGCGCTGCCTCGCTCCGTGCCGGGATGCGGGACCTCTCCCGGCTCGGCTCCGGGGCCGTCCCGCCCGGTTCTCCGCCGCGCATCGCGGGACTCCCCGCACCCGGGGGGGATCCCGGTGTTCTCCCGGTGTTCTCCCGGTGTTCTCCCCGTGTTTTCGGGAGCGCCGCGTTGTGTCGGTGTCCCCGCTGCTCTGCAGGAAGGGGGTCCCGGGGCTGCCAGAGCTCGGCCAGCGCGGTCACACCTTTCCCCTCGGGTTTGTGGGTGACACACCGAGCGCGCCCGTGTCGGCCCCACTCGGTCCCTGCCCGCCTGTTACCTTCCCTCTGTCTCTCTTTGTCCGCCAGATTATCAGAGCGAGTATTACGGCCCTGGAAGCAATTACGATTTCTTCCCGCAAGGACCGCCTTCGTCCCAAGCGCAGACCCCCGTGGATCTCCCGTTCGTGCCCTCCTCGGGGCCGTCAGGGACCCCGCTGGGGGCCATGGACCACCCCCTGCCCGGACATCACCCCTCGAGTGAGGCTCAGCGCTTCACCGACATCATGTCGCACCCCCCGGGAGACTCGCCCAGCCCCGAACCCAACCTGCCCGGGTCCTTGCACTCCATGTCCGCAGAAGTTTTTGGCCCCAGCCCCCCATTTTCGTCGATATCCGTCAACGGTGGTGCTAACTACGGCAATCACTTGTCCCACCCTCCAGAGATGAACGAAGCAGCCGTGTGGTAGCTTTAAAACAAACTGGGTCTAAGTAAGTGATGATCATCTAGTCTGCTTATTGTTATGGTGTACAGAAATGAATTCATATAACATCTCTCCCGCCCTAAGACAATTTTACCTTGGGATCGAACTGAATCCAATCGCTCCAAGGCAAGCTTTGCTCTAGACCAGGACAATCTCCATGTTATGGTTGTATCAAACAAGCGAGGGGACTTTTTTGTACCATTGACAAAGAAACTGGGGAAGCTGTACAGTAAAAGTGCTGCCATTCCGTAGGATGGCGTAAGTTTGATTACCCTGTTGGATGTCATCCTAAGAGCCACAATCCTTAGAAACTTCTCGTTTAAAAAAAAAAAAATTAAAAAATATTTGAATGAAGGAGAGGTCAAAGAAAAGGGGAAAAAAAAAAAGCTTCAAGAACTCTCTATAGCGTTCCTGGTTAAGGATGGTTCTGGCATTATGAATCTGTTTGTTCATTTTTGTCTCTCAGAAAGTTCGACGGCAAGAAACTCTTTTTAGCTTCAGCCATTTCAGCCTGCTGACGATCAGGTGGGACAACTTTCCCTTTTTCCTTTCTTTTTTTCTTTTCTCTTTTGTTCCGGTTGTTTTGGGGTTTTGTTTTGTTTTGTTTTGTTTTGTTTTGTTTTCCTTTCCAAAAATAGCAAATACTAAATGTTAAGCCCTCAGCACCAACTCTTCTACCTTCACAAAGCTACACGTACAAAACCTCCTCATCATAGCAAAGGTCACCACCCAGACCTCTAACGAAAATGACTTGAAAAAACAAACAAACAAAAAGTATTCTACCTTCACAGAGAGAGAAAAGCTAAACAAAAAGACTCTATTGAACTAAGAACAGTCAACTGTTTACGTCTAATGTTAAATTCAGGAGCTCAATGTTTTACTAATAAATCCTGTTTTAGAAAAACCTCTTGTTCAAAAGCAAAAGATTTTGAGCAGCCAACCAAAATAGTTCATTTTCTTTTCTGTAGATGTTCTAACAGATTGCAGGGCTTGTGGTTCACTGTGCTAGTTTGTAAAAGGTGTTGTTTACAGAAGGCAAAGAAAAAAAAACCCACAAAACCCAGACAGTTGCCAAATAAAGTAAATATATAGCACAAATACTGTAAGGTGCTTTGCACCAGCAACCCGAGAAGGTGTTTAAGAAGTGTTACAAGGTTAAAAAGAAAAAAAAAAAGACAAACAAACATCTTTGCTAATTTTTAGTCCTGTTGAACATTCATGGAATTGTTAATATGACTTATATAGACCCACACAGGTTTTATTTTTGTGTCTTTAAAATAAAAGTCCAAAATATTTAAATTTTATGGTCAAATATGCAGTCAACAGCTGCTACTTTTTTCTTTATATATTAAATTTCTCATATGTCTTTTATTGTTCTAATGAACCTAAGCTTGTGTGACCTCCAGTGCATATTAGACCATTCACTGTATGAAAGAAAACATGTTGGATAAAATTTGTGCGTTTTTAATAAAATTAGAAAATCTGATGTTTAGATAACTCGTGTTTCATTTGATGTTTTAAGCAATTTTTGGAAATTGATTCTCTTGAGTAAAATGATCCACTCTGCTGCTGATCCTGGCAGCTCTTTGGCTCTGGTGGAAGTCTAAGCCGTGGTGTCGATGCAGACAGCGGCCAGAGGCAGCTCCAGCTTTTCCTTCCCTCTCCAGACTCAGTTGTTGAAGTCCAAATACCCTGTTCCACTGCATTTTAAATTTTAAAATTCAGAAATAATCCAATTATTCAACATCTTCAGTTATTCGTGTTCTGTGCTAAGAGAGGACATTCGAAATGCTGATTTTATGCATAAACAAAAACGTGTTGTAAACGTAAAATACTTGCAAAGATACGGTTTGCAATTGATTCAGTTTTAGTTAATTCTCCAAGGGTAATTTTATTTTTTTTCTCTCCTAATTGGATGGTTTGGACACAGCATAACCTCAATGTCCTGAAAGTAATTTTAATCCTTTTTTCTTAGATGAGACAGAGTCAGTGCTTTGACGGCGTTTGGTCGTTCTGAAGTTCTCTGAAGGGCAGTGGGGGAGAATATTTTGCTTTGCTCTCGATACAGCCTCATCCTCTTGGAGAAAAATGAAAAAAAAATAACAAAACAAAACCCTGGAGCCTTGCAAAATGCCAGATTTCTCATTTTAACTCTCAACTGTGGCAGATTCCTGAATATTCAGTTCTTCAAAAGCAAAAGTGCCGCTGGTGCCGAGAGGACTTTGAGCTGTGCTGGGGACAGAGTCGGGCTGGGCTCTGCGGAGTCTCTGGTTCC
This sequence comes from Rhabdornis inornatus, assembly GCA_013397075.1. Lineage (NCBI taxonomy): Eukaryota > Metazoa > Chordata > Aves > Passeriformes > Rhabdornithidae > Rhabdornis > Rhabdornis inornatus. Next base: position 492,737 of record VWZS01009079.1, read on the forward strand.
AAAGTTCCAGCTGCTGGGTTCGTGGAGAGGGATGAGCTGGGATCGCTTCTCCTCCTTCCTCACCACTCACCGGGGCTTGGGCTGCCTTCTCTTTGATTTCATGTAGGCACAGAATTTTTTGCTAAATCCCAGACCTCCCCATTCCCAGCGATTCCATTCTTCCTCTCTTTGGACTGGGGGTGGGAGAGGAACCAACTCCAAACGCTTTTGAGTTTCTAGTTTGTGATTTTTCAATGGTGATTTTTGGTTTTGTTCAATACCTAATTTCTATGCCCAGCAGAGGGGCCACCTAGATGAAGCAATAGTTCACTTTAAACACAAAATGTCTTATATAGTAACAATATAAAGATAAAAAACTATCTGCAAGGGATCTCTTAGTGTTTCTAAAAAAAATAATTCATGCTTTATTAAATACAGGGGAGACTTCTTAAACTCCTGGGCTCCGTGTCTAACTCATTTGTTTGTCTTTTGTGCTATTGCCATGTTTTGTTGTTCTGGTTTGCATTTACATAAGTGGAGGAATGGGTGATTTATTTATTCCAAACTTCTACTTATCTGGGAAAGATAAATACTGCTGTTTGTGCTGCTGGGCTAGGCTGCTGCTTTATTGTTGAATCAATGATTTTAAATGAGGATTTCGTCAAATATGTTTGTTTTGTAGGAAATTTTGAGAGCTTTCTTTCTTTCTTTCTTTCTTTCTCTCTCTCTCTCTCTCTCTCTTTTTCAGTGTACCGTTTATTCTGTGCTCATTTAGGCAGCGACATGGCTCAGTTTAGGCCAGTGTTAGGCACGGTTTAGGTCAGTTTAGGTTGTAAAAAGGAGAATTTGTCTTTTTGTGATGCTCCCATCGCTTCCTTGGGGTTTTGCTGGGTTTGGGGGAGCCCAGGAACCGTTCCCATGGCCGAGGCCGAGCCCCAGCCCCGTGGAGATTGGAATTCTGCGCTTCTCAGAGCGAGCTCAGTGTGTCTGAAGCCCCTAATCCAGCAACAATTGCACAGTCAAAACTCCTTTTGAAAGCATTGTCACGTTGGGTTCTTGTAAGTCCTTGTTTACAAGAGCACTTCCATTGACTCCGGCAGCGCTCCCGGGGAGGGAGGGAGGGAGGGATGGAAGGATGGAAGGATGAAAGCATGGATAGATGGAGGGATGGATGATGGAGGGAGGGATGGATGGATGGAGGGATGGATGGAGAGACGGAGAGATGGAGAGACGGATGGATGGATGGATGGAGGGATGGATGGAGGGATGGATGGAGAGACGGAGAGATGGAGAGACGGATGGATGGATGGATGGAGGGATGGATGGAGGGATGGATGGATGGATGGAGAGATGGAGGAATGGATGGAGGGATGGATGGATGGATGGATGGATGGATGGATGGATGGCTGTGGGAGAAGGGCCTGGAGGGATCTCAGGATCCTGCACTGCCTCTGCCGTGCAGTGCCCAGCTCTGTGTCTGTGCAAGGCCTCCCCACGAGCCTGTTGGCAAGTAACTGCTCTCTTTTGGTCTCTCCTGCCTCTCCTGCTGCCATTAACGTGACCTCAGGGCCGTGTCCCAGCCGAGGGGAGCCGGGGGACGCTGCCCCCGCCCTGCCTGGCCGCTCACCCAGCTTGGGATGGCCGGGGAAGCTGGGCCGTGGCAGGGGCCAGGCTGAAGATCTGTGCACAGCCACGTGTCAGAGCTGCTGCAGTCCCCAGGAAAGGGGTTCCAGGCACATCCTGTGAGTACTGGCCGTGGGCAGCTGCTCTGTGGGAAGGGCATTTTTGCAGGTTGATCAAAGTCTGTAAAATGCAGCGAGTTTCCAGCAGCCAAACCTCTGCTTTTGACCCAAATGTCCCCACCAAGGCTCCTCTCTGCCCATTCCCTCCCTCCCCATGCCCTGCTGGGATCTGTTTGCTTGAGGATGAAAAGGGATTTGGGAACATCTGTATCCCAGGAGTAAGGATGTGCTTAAACGATGATTTGTAGACAGTTGATTTGTAATATTTTAATGCCTGTACCCGGGTGTTGAGCAATGGGTACAGGACACAAATTGATAAATAAATATAATATTAAAATATCAGTGGTGATTGACATACTTTTGCCACCCTGGGAAGTGGCAGATATTTCAGTGTCCTCTCAGGAATAGTCTGGATTTTTATCTTAAATAACTGTGTAATTTTAAGCTTTGCATGCTCTTACAATATGAAATTGAAGCATTTGCAATCTCCCTTTCTGTTCCTATCCCTAACAGATAAATTCACATCTACTAAGTTTAAACAATTGATAAAAATCCTTCTATGCTGCTGAGCTGGGAACAAGGAATTGTGATGCTGGAGCAGGTTTTGGAAGGTCCTTTCTTTGTCTCTGCCATGGCACTGAGGTGCTCAGCATTCCTCATGCCAACAAAACACCCATGAAGTTATAAATTAAATCAGTGGGCCCATTAAAATATATTTTGATGATAAATCTGGGTTTGTTTATTTGTTGATTGTACTCGAGGTGGTTTCACAGGGCGTGGGCTCGTGCTTGGAAAGCGGAGTTTGGTGTGGCTGGAGAGTTGTTCACTCATTAAATACAGAATTGTAACACAGGAATTGCAGAGGAAATGTGGCCTTGTGGTGAGGTGGCCTCCAAATTCCTAAATCCATGTCCCTGGGGTTGCTGGAACTGTGGTTTGGGGTGTTTTGGGGGTGCTTTCAGGGTGTCCCTGCAGGGCTGTTCCCGTTGGCACACGGGATCACAGTTGTTGGTTTTTTTTGTTGGCATCTTGTGGTTTTGTTGTGGGAGCAGCCCTTGGTGCCACTGCTGGGACAAGGGGGTGGCTGGGCTCTCCTACAGCTTCTGCTCCAGGATGTCACCAAATTCAGGGACAGCTCTGCCCCACTGACATTTGGGCACTGCTCACAGTTTGGAAATTGTAAGAATTGGGGAGGTTTTTGCTGTTTGGTTTTACTCCAAGCTCCCTTCCTGAGGAATCTGCCCCTGCTCAGAGGCTGCTGGGGTCCCAGTGGCTTGGGAGGAAATCCTTGGCTCTGCTCACCTGGGAGCTCAGGTCTGCAGGGTCCCTGGGCAATGTGAGAATTGGGACACAGCACAGGCTGGAACCTGAGCTGGAAAATCCCCCAGACCCTGAGTGAGAGGAATTCCCAGGGGCTGTGGGGAATTTCTGGGGGTGAAGCCCATGGGAGAGGCTCACACACTTCTCTTGTTCCTGTCTGTGTGCTGGCATGGCTGTGCACAGGACAGCACACGTGTGCTTTGCTTGAAAATCAGACATTTTGCTCCTTCTAAAACCAGTTTTTATTTAGTTTTTAAATTGCCTTTGGGTGGCCTTTAAAATTCTTATCTGCTGGAAGCATCTTTGGGCTGTGCATCTCTTCAGACACACTCTGTTCCTTCTATTTTCCAATGTAGGAACCATTAAGGGTTGATAAAATCTTTAAAACTATTGTGTTTTTTGAATGAGGGATGGGTTAGAAATAGCAGAAGTACTCAAGTAAATAAAAGCACAGAAGAAAAATACTAATAAATATTTATAAGGAGAGTTTTTTATTTACATAATCTAAATTTTATGTAATTTGTTTTAGTGGATGGGGTTTGCTTGTGTTCTTTTCTTCTTCTCTCCAGTTTTATTCACTTCTTTTTTCTCTCCTTTTCATGGATAAATTGTGTTGTTGGTTTAAAAAGGAAATTTTAACTGAACTAGCACGACTGAAATTATAAAGGTCAGTTTGGAAAAGGACATTTGCTCGCCCAAGCATTGGCAAGACCAGCCCCAGCTCGTGGCTATTTTTGGCCAGCACGAGGCTCTCTGTATATGGGTCAAATTTTGCTGTTGATGAAGTAACTCAATTAAATTCAGCAGAGGCGACTCCAGGGTGGGTAATTCCCGTGGTTCTGGGCCTGCCAAAGCTTCTGTCTCATCTGACAATTCCCCAAAAGCTGAGGAGCTCCACGGGTACGGCAGCAAGAGACGCTGAGTGGGAGAAATCAGAGCCTTTTTTATAGCCCAGCACGTTCCCTTGTTTATCTGCTCTGTGTTTAGGGTGCTATTCCCATTTTAGCAAACAGGCATGCGAATGAAACAGTAAAATTAAGAGGGAAAATGGCAAAGAAATGATGTCAGTGAGGTTGATGGAGTTTCTAAACAGGCCAAGGGTTTCTCTGAGCCAACCACGAGGCATAAAAAGCATTTCATGAGCATCTTAAATGAAAATGTATCGATAGAGTTTTTGTACAAATATTCCCCTGCTCTATTCTGAGTCCCAGGCACGGCAGCGTGGTTGGAGGGCATGTGAACCAGAAATTAAAACCCAGCCCTGGAGTCTGATTTAATTACCCTGCTAAGTGAAAGGCAGAGGAGAGAGAATGAACAGCGGCGAAGGCGACTCTGTGGGTGAAATATTTTAACAATCCCCGACTTTCATGGGCTGCAGTTGCTGTTTGATGTGGCTTTGCATTGACTGCATCTCCTCCTGAAAAATTGTGAATTAACAGGTCCTGTGGCTGTGGGAGCGAGGTTGGGGTGACCCAGCGGTGTGGGGTGCCCCACAGCTGGGCACACTTTTTGTTCTGCACGGGTGTGAGTGATGGATGCCCCACAGCAGAGGAACAGGAGAGCTCTGCCAGGACCCCATAGTTTTCAGCAGCATGGATGTGGATTTGAATGCATTGCTGGGTTTGGGATTTATATGGAGCAATTGTCCCATTAGTCTCAGTGGGTGAAATCCTGATCTCGGTGGCCTGAGTATCAAAAATGCTGTGACTTCAAGGAGCTCATTTTTTACTCCAAAGGACTAATGCAACTCACTTGTATTTTTTTATTAATTCTACTGGGTCTCTTTTATTTAAGCATCACTAAAAGCCTCTCTCCCTTCATTAACAGGGCAATTCATTATTTGTGAGGGTAGAGAACATCCCTTTTTCACTCGAAGAGTGCAGAGGTTTGAAAATACAATTATGCAGGGGAGTCTTGGCACTAGTTCTTTGGTTGTGTGAGAGGTTAGTTACTCAGAAGTAACTGCAAAGGTGAACACTGGTTCCTGCTACTCAATTTTCCACAGATTTTTTCTCCAGGCTCCTCCCTTTGTTTATGGTGGCTTCTCTGAACAAAGTATCAACAAACTCAAAGGGAAAAAAAAAAGGAAAACCTAGAAGCAAAGCCAGGAAAGATACACCGTGCATGTCTCCTGGTTTATAAGTTTCCTGGTTTTTCAAACCATGTCTTAGTAAATAAACAAATACATAAATAAATGAAAATCAGTGTTTAATTTCTCATTGCTGGAGCAGGGGCAATCCCCCATCATTATGCAGAGCATTAGAGGCATCCATCCTGCCGCCATAAAATAAATGCAAACTACAAAACTGAGTTGGATTTTATGCTGTAGAGTATTATAAGGTTTTGGGGGGGGGTTGCAGTGAAAATGTGCGTTTTCAGTAAATACTGGTTTTTACATAAATCGAGCTGTGTGATGCCATCAAGGTCCCCAATGTCAGCCAGGCTGGCGGGGAGGGGTCACAAGGGGAGGGCGATGTTTGGGTTTTTCCAGCCGGCTCCCTCTCGGTGCCTGCCAGGTTTCTCCCCGGCTGGTGGCGATGGGAATTCCTGATATTCCTCTGCCCTCTGTAGGAGAAGCGCCCGCATGAGCCGTGCTGGGGATGGATCCGCCTGCATCCCAGCGCTCTTCTCCCAGCACGAAACATCTCCTGCTCGCTTTTCTGGCGTTTGAAGGCACCTCGGGGGCAGGGGAGACAAGAAGGGGATGAGGATCAAGTTCACAGGGGGCTGCTGGAACCTTCGCAGGGGAAATTCCAGCGCTGATGTGGAAAACCCAAACGTGGAGCCTCTGCTCGTTGTGGGGTCTGGGCTCAGACCTCCATCTGCAGCTCATGTTGGAGAGGCTGAGCTGGAGCCAAATCCGTGCCAGCCTCCACTGCTGTTCCCCAATTTCAGGCAATTCCTTGAGTTTTGGTGCCACCTTAGAACCACAGAAAGGGCAAACCCAGAGAACGTGTCCCTGCTAATGCTCTCTGCAGGTCACACTTGCATCACTTGGCTGCTGCTCCTCGGCCAGAGTTTGACCTCAGGAGCCAACATCCCTGAATTCCCTATGGCTGGTGTAACTCAGGTGTAATTCAGGTGTAGCTCTGGTGTAACCCAGGTGTAACTCAGATCTATCTGTGCAAGGCGTGACCTGAGATCACAGCTTTGGGACCTCACTGCTGTGAGCGGGACTCCAGCAGAGGCCAGAATATTTAACGCAGGACGGGAAAAGGATTAATTCAGTTCTGCACAGCTGGAGAGGCTGAGAAGGCTCGGCGTTGATTTAAAGCAGTAGCTGTCATATTGTGCATTATTAATGGGACTTTGCTGCTGTGCTGCCGCTATCCCGTACCTGAGACCCCAATTCCCACAGGGGCCGCGAATGCCCCGGCACGGACAGGGCTGAGGCAGCGGGCAAGGGGCGCGGGGGCTCCCGGTTGGATCCCGGTGTGACCCCGGGACTGTTCCCGGTTGGATCCCGAGTTCATTCCCGGTGTGACCCCGGGATTGTTCCCGGTTAGATCCCGGGCTCGTTCCCGGTTAGATCCCGGGTTCACTCCCGGTGTGACCCGGGCTCATTCCCGGTGTGTCCCCGGGCTCATTCTCGGTGTGACCCGGGTTCATTCCCGGTTGGATCCCGGGTTCATTCCCAGCTGTATCCCGGGTTCATTCCCGGTGTGACCCGGGTTCATTCCCGGCTGGATCCCGGGTTCATTCCGGTTGGATCCCGAGCTCATTCCCGGTGCCCCCGAGTTCTTTCCCACTTGGATCCCGGCGGAACCCAGCGCTGCCCTCACGCAGGCCCCGCCCCCNGGGATCGGGCTCTGCCGTGCCCCCGATCCCGGGGGGATCTCAGGGGTCGGGGCTCTGTCGGGGTTATCTCCACTATCGAGTTCATCTCGGGGATCGAGTCACCTGTGGGATGGGGGATGTGCCCAGGATCGGGATCCTCTGGGGCTGGGAGCTCCTCAGGGACCGGGCCTGTGTTTGGGCTTAGCCTGGTTCTTTTCTGCAACCTGTGTGAGAGCAGTAATGCCTTGTAAAAAAGTCTTAAAAACCACTGAGGGAATTACCGTGGTCAGCAGAGGCGTTTTCCCGTTTTAGTAACCATAGTTTTGTTCTAGATTTGGCAGAACCCCAGACTGGTTTGGGTTGGGAGGGACCTCAGAGCCCACCCAGTGCCACCCCTGCCATGGCAGGGACACCTCCCACTGTCCCAGGCTGCTCCAAACCCATCCAGCCTGGCCTTGGGCACTGCCAGGGATCCAGGGGCAGCCACAGCTGCTCTGGGGAGAGCTTCATCCTGTGGTGGTGCCAGGACTGAGGATTCCAGGAGATCGCTGGAGGGCTCTGCCTCTGCCCCTCCTTGTTGGCCAGCATTTTGCCATCCTCTGCTGGCTGGAATAACAGTACTAAAAGCACATTTTGTTGCTTTGGTTATGAGCAGGAGACTTTTTTGCACCCTTTTGCCTCTAACAAACACTCCAAGCAAGGCATCAACATTTCCAAGCACGCATTAAAAACACTCAGTGATTATTTGAGTTGCTCCACTGCCCCACCAGAGCCAACCCTGTAATTTGGCACAGGATGCCTTGCACATGGATGAAAGCAGGGAGGGAGGATGCTGGGATGTGTTCTCTGAGCTGGACTGCTCTGCTCTGTGTCCTGGAGGAGATGGGGAAGAAGGAGGGCAATAACCACAGTGAATTTTTGTGTTAGTGTGGCTTGTATATGTAGCAAGAGGCCAAAGTGCATCTGAATTGGAGTTTTCCTCTTTTAATCTGCAAGCATGAAGTGAGTGAAGGCATTGGAGCTTTGCAGAGTCCTCCACACGAGGGGCTGAACTTCCCAGAGACCCTCCTGCATCCTTGGGAGGGCTTGGATAGGCTTACTTCGTGTTCTGCTTCATGCAGGAACCTTTCCCCCTTGCAGGAAATTATTTGTGTGCCTTTCCTGCACTTTTCAAAATTCCTGTTCCCCTGTTCAGTGCACTGTTGTTACAGAGCATGAGGAGCTTCCCAGGGCTCCTTCCTGCAGCTGCTTCTTCCAGACTGGAATTCAGTTCCGTTTCAGACACCCCTTCTTTTTTTTTTTTTTTTTTTTTTTTTTTCTCCCACAGCTACAGTCGCTAAAGTGATTGACAGATTTGAGGATGAAACCACGGATGACATTCTGCCTGTTGGCAATATCAGGAAAAGAGTTTCAGCCTCTCTCCTGGAAGCTGATAAGAGGTACAGTGGAAAAGCCACATCTCGGAAAGCTTTGCAGGAAGAGCTCTGGGGAGATGCTCTGTCTGAAGAAGGATCTGGTGAGAAATTTCTTTTCTTTTTTTTCCCCTTTTGCTGGCAAACCATGATGTCAGCACATGACTGAGCATGGCAAACCTCAGGGCCCTGTTGCAGGGCAAGGAACAGCTACAATTAAGTTGGACATCAAATAGCCCAAACCTGAGCTACTGTTTATGAATTGTTCTGCAAAGTAAATCACTTTTTTCTCTCATTTATTAGCTGAAGATGCATTGGATGACTGGTACAGTGACACTGAAGGCTCAGAAGAGGAGGACAGTGGTGGCACTAAGGCCAGGGAGAAGCCCAGCAGTGCTGGCAGTGAGCAGGAGGATGACTTGGAGGATGATGAAGAGGAGGAGCAGCCTGCCCAGGACAAGGCACCAAAGTTCAGCTTCCAGAATATCACAGACTTGGAGAAGTTTACAGAGGGGATGGATGATGCAGGGAGCAGTGGAGGGGAGGATGAAGATGAGGATGATGCTGACATGGAAGAAGGAAATGAGGAGGAGGAGGAGGAGGAGGAATTTGGGAGTGAAAACCAGGATGATGGAAAAGAAAGCAAAGACAACGAAGATGATGGGGGAGTGCTGACCTTCTCCAGAGGACAGGAGTCTGAAGAAGTGGAGAAGGGCAAAGCTGTGAGGAACCAGCTAGGTTTGTGCATGTTTGCTGTGTGTTTGCTGGCAGTGTAAAAGCAGCCATGCTGGAAGCCCCTCAGCCTGGGGAGGTGCTGTCAGCACCCTGCTTGTGCATGCTGCAGCAGCCCTGTGTGTGTGCAGATGTTCTGCCACATCTGGTGTCACTGCTGCTGTAACAGCTCATGATGTGAAGTGTATTTATCCATCAGCTTAACTCAGCCAGTGCTGTGTATCCTCATGGGCCCATTGGGTTTGGGAACTTCCTGCACTGCTCCTGCTGTGATCACTTTGTTTCTTCCCAAAATGTAACTCCCAAGATGCCATTTCTTCCTGTCTGAGCTGTTAAACTATCAAACCTCTGTTGGCAGGCTGTCCTTTGAAACAGCAAAGCAAAGGGATGTTTGATCTGTGGGTCACAGAGTTACAGCTGGGGTTTGTTTTGTCCAGAGACAACTTGTGGCACCCATTTTGTGCTGGTCAGTGCATGCCAGGACTGCCCTGAGCAGGAGCAGTGCAGCCCAGAGAGGGCCTGAGCTGTCAGGTCCTTCAGGAGGAACAAGTGCTTTGTCTTGCTGACTGATTCTTTTATTTCCTTTTTGTTGTGAAGCCCTGTGGGATCAGCTGATGGAAGGGAGGATCAAGATGCAGAAGGTGCTCATGACAGCCAACAGGCTGCCCCAGCCAGACACCTACCCCAGCTTCAGGAAGGAGGGGGGACAGGACTTTGACAACGCTGTGGAGAACTGTAAGAACCTTTTAATCTTTCTCCTTTGCTCAGACTCTTATAAACAATTTCTTATTGCTGTTGAGTGCAGAGCTGGGATGCTTTGTCCAGATACACCTTGTACCAATTTTGTGCTGGGCCAGCGAGTGCAGCCCAAAGGAGGGTCTGTGCAGATGAATTCCAGCATGGAGCTGCTTCATCTGTTTATTCCTGAGATCCCTGCTAATGATGAGATCTGTAGTAGATTCTCCAACATGAAATCATAACATTCAGGCTCCAGTTGGTGAGTGCAAAGTGCTGGGCTTTAGTGTGATGTGGGTCTGTTTAATTTTTATATTTGGACACCTTTTTTTTCTGGCCTGGAGGTGAATGCATGGGGGGAGATGTCTGGGTCATCACACATGACCCTGAACCTTGGCCCTGCAGCAAGTTTTGGCTGTGATCCCTTGCCTTACCCCTGCCAGGTCAGGGCACTCAGCTTACCTGCAGTTACAGGTGAGCTGCCTGCTGCTTTAGAGTTGGCTCTGCTGCTTTAAATGAAGTGATTAAGGACAAAAAGGCAAACTCCCACCAATGCTGTGCTGACCTTTCAGTGGAACACACGTTATTAATGTCCTTAATGAGATGCATTACAAACTGCCCCAGCTCCATGTTTCATTACAGGTCTAAGATGCAATATCATTAAAGACCTTTAACAGAAACAATGCTTGACATTTTGGTATCTCCCATAAGCAAAATACACCCAAGAACATGGAGTGTAATGTCCCCAGTGCTGCAGAGGCTGATCCCTCAGCTGTGCAGAGCTCTGAGGGGAACTCCACTGCTCAGAAGTGCTGAATGATCCCCTCCTCACCTTGTGCTCCTCATCTGGGCAGGGGAGTTGTGGAGGCTCACTCTGATGTTCCTCAGAGCTTGGGTTTGTGTTCTGTGCTCATCTATGGAGACACAACATAAAGCTGGAGTGACCTGGGCAGTGTTAGCAGAGGAAATCTCAGGCTGGCAGATGGGAAATACTGAATTTAGGAACATTCTGCTGCTGCACTTGTACATGATGAGCTTCATCCTTGGGCAGGATTTGGGATCATCATGACCAGGTTCTGTTTTGGCCTGGATGATGCTCTCCTTGCAGGGAAGCCTCAGCACTTCTGTCCAAACCCACCAAGTAAATTTGGCACATTTTCATCATCCTCATTGAACAGGAGGGAATGATTTGGTGTTCCAATGGCACAAAAGACTTGGTGCCAAAATCCCAGACTCTGGGGGAAGCCTGCAAGATGCTGAAGTCAGGAGGCTCCCAGTGCTCTCAGAGCTCCTGGACAAGAGTGTTTCCAGTAATTTTTCCCAAATCTTTCCAGTTCTTATGAAATTTCTGCTCTCTGCTCAGAGGAAGATTGAATTTTTTGAATTGGAGAATGGTCCTGTGTGTGTTTTCCTCTTGGGTATCTCCTACTCAGGACAACCCTGTTGTGGTGCTGGAATTCCCTAAGGGCTGGGAGTGTAATTGTGTTAAAGAGTAGACAGCAATTCTCCAGCCATTTGCAGTTTTAAAGCCAAACCTGGGTGAAAATGGCAAGGTCATGCTCATTTTCCAGATTTTGAAACCAGAGGTTACAAAACCAAAAGTGTTTAATTTATTATTTTTGTAATCTTTTATGATTTTTTTTTTTTTAATGTTACAACGTGCTTTGGACAACCTTAGATTCCTGAGATCTCAGGTTCTGGTAGATGATTTACTGCAAAATTGCTTATAAATTGAAGTAGAAAATGTTTTGCAGACCTGGCAGCTTTCAGGCTTCACACCCATTTGTCACCCAGCATTTCCCTTTGTGTATAGAACAAGAATTAATTAGGCTGCACTGCAGGAAAAGTTTATGGCCATAATTTATATAGGATGAATTTCTGTTTAAAGAGACAGCATTGCTTTGTTTGTGCTGTCTTACTTTTTATTTCCCTATTTTTTTCTCTTTTTTTTAATCATTAATTATATTCCAGATTTTTTTTTTTTTCTGTCACCCTTTTTACATACAAATGGGAGACCAAACTGTGGTCGTGGAGCTCATGTTTATTCCTGTTTTGCACCCACTGAGAAAGTCTGGATGGTTTTTAGTGCTGAGATCAGAGTGGCTGAGCTCTGAAAGCAGCACAAGCATCCAGGATTTAATGCCCTGCTCACACAAACCCTCCCAGCTCACAATTCCAAGGTGCTGCTGCCTGCACTGGGCAGTTTCCCCAAGACAGATTTGTATTCCCCTGCACTGCATCTTCCAGTCTGGTCCAGGGCTTGAGATGTTGCCTCTGTTTGGGGTCTTGCACGTTCAATTAATGTTTTTCATAATCAATGCGAGTCAGAATTTGCAATCTGCTCCTGATTTGCACATTAAAGAGACCCATTAATTAAAAATTCCAATCCCTGGCATGTTCCCGCAGGATCCCTGCATTATTTACATAGAAAAGGAGTGCAAGGTGCAAGTTTCTGTGCTGGGGCTGCACAGATTGCAGGCTTGCCACTCACATTTCTCTCTGCTGGGAGCTTGGAAGGGAATCTCCTGAAACTGTCTCCAAAAATCACCTCAAGGGCAAGGAAGAGCCAAAGTAGAGGTGGGGTGAACATTGGTGGAGCCACATCCAGCGTGAGGAATTAAACAATTCCAGGGTTTGGGGCTTGTTGTGTTAAATCTTGATAGAGTGACAGAAAAACCCACAAATAATTGAGGGACAAAGAGGTAGCAAGAGCTTTAAGGAATTAAATTTCTCCATCCTCAAGGGCCCTGAGCTTCTCAGTGCAGTCCTGTAGCTTTTTCTTTCTAATTCTAGTTAAAAATACTAAACTGGGAGCATTTCACTGAGTAATACTTTATGCTTTTCAAAAAGAGCTGGGAATTGCAGCTTTTAAAAAGCAGATTGTTATTTTCACTTTATAGTTGGTGAGATGAGTTAAGAATGTACAGAAACCCAGGTGAGGAAGTTTTTTGCCAGAAACTGATGGAAATTGCAGAATTTAAAAGGGACAAATGGCTGTGCTTTCCTTTTGCAAGAGTTCAGGAGGTCCCTGAAGTGTAAACTGCTCACTGCATTTTTGTGAGGTTTTGGGGTTTTTTTGGCTTTGACTCCATCTATCAGTGGATTAAGAGAAAATACCAGAATCCCACATTTCTATTCCTCAGTATAAGCTGCAGATAATTTCAAGAAATGGAGGAAATAGTGGGTTTGGTAAAAGTAGATAGGCAGGGTGTGTGGAGATGAATTTGCTCAGTGGAGGAACAAAAGTGAGGACAACAAATAATTAAAATTTTTGTTAATTTTTGTTCCTAAAACTTTGAGTGACCCAGGAATGGCTGTTTCTGAGGTGGGAATAGCTGGAAGTTTGTGGTGAGTGTGCTGGGGAAGAACTGTGCTCCCATCTGGAATAATTCCCTGAGCTGGGCCCTGGCACAGGTTGGGTACCTGCTGGTACCCAGTTCTGTGGTTTGGGGCTGAAAAGCACATTTAGATCTCTCTGAGTGCTTCACACTGGATATCTTCATTTTCTTCTGGATTGGTTCTGCAATATTTTGACATTTGAGAGAAGATAAAAATTCTGTTAGTCTCTGGTTAGTGTATGTGTTCTCAGTGTCTTTTTAATGAGGATTTTTGTTGGGCTCTCTTAATCCCAGTCTTTAAAATAATATTTTTACATCCTGCACAACATCCAGGTAAGTCATATTGACAACACTGATTAAGCAGGGACTAATTTTGTATAAAATCCAGTCTGCTGTAGGTGCCAGAGAAGCTGTTCCTGTTTCTGGGAGAGAGGATGTGCCTGGCAGTGCCCCTCACCTGGGCACACCTGGGCACACGTGGGTAGGGACCAGCTCTCAAATGGAATGGGATTTACTGGCACAGGCTTGGGATTTTTCAGGGAAGCCTGCAGGACTCAGCAGCCAACAGCTCCCTCGTAATTTTGTTCTCACCTCTATTTCTGGATCTGTTTTAGAACTCCAGTATATCCACACCTCCATCTGGAGACGTGAATGCATTAATGCAGAGCAGGGTGAGTGTCCCAGGGAGGGGGAGGAACCGAGGCACAGGCAGATTACACAGTTCCAGAGGCATAGAGCAGTTACAGGATTAATTGGTGCTAGGCAAGATCATGGACTTAAATATATTCTTGCTTTGAAGATTTTACTGGGAGCCTGCACAAATGTGTGACAGCAGAACTGGGTTTCAAGCCTGAGTGTAAATTATTGTGATCAGATCTAGCCCACTTAAAACTGGTAGTTCATTTTAATTGAATTGTATTAGTCTGGACACTTTATGAATACAAAAAGCATTGGCCCTGTCAGTTCCTGCAGGGTTGGATATGATTTAAATGGATGGGGATGCAGGTGTCCCCAAATTTCACCTCTCCTCTCTGATCTCATGGAGAATCTGTTCAGCTCTTTTTGGGACTGAGCCAAAGCCTGTTGACATTAATGGAGACTCTTCTCTCAGCTGAAAGAAATGAATGAATCAGATCCTTTTTTTTTTCTAAATTCTGTGCAACATGCCCAGAATATTGTGTGCCAGTGAGTGAGAGGGGAGAGCCATGGAGGGAGAGGCCTCCCAAAAGACCCTGGGCTCAGTTTTGGAGCTCTGTTGTTGCTGTGTGAATGTGAAGTTGGGTCATGGAGTCCGTGATTGTTCTGGGCATGTGCAGAATTTGGGCTGTGAGAGGTACCAGGCAGGTATTTTGTGGTTTGTCATTCCTGTCTGTGATTTGTTCAGGAATTCTGTGTGGGAGGTAGTGGAGGAATGCAGGACCTTTATTTTAACATGTAGTTTTGGGCTGTTTTCAGAGAAAAAACTCTTGCCCTCCCTCAGGGAGTGCCAAGGCTTTTAGCTTGTGATTATTCAGTATTTTTGAGCAGAATTGTTGTCTCCTTCTCATGTATGGATGTGATAAAATGATTTTGGAGGTGCTCTCCATAGCCATGTGTGTTGTTCAGTGGTGATGTCTGAGATTTGTTTGAAATCTGCCTTAAAATTTAGTGCAGAAAATGCTGGGGCAGTCCCTGGTTGGTGACCTGATCCAGCCCATGGGATTACACCACACTCAGACAGCTTTGCCTACACTTGAGTTTCTCAAGATTAATAGCTAATTAAACTGAATTTAGCTAAATATTTGTGCATGTTAGTCTGTGTACTGCACAAACAAGATGCAGGGAAACAAAGGCTTTAAAAGTGTCCAGACAAGCATGTGCAAATGTCAGCTAACTGGGATTAATTGGCAAGTGGGTACCTTGAGATGGAAACTCAGGGCTTGTCTTGATAAATATAATTAATGGCCTGGTATTATGTGGGGAGGTCAGTCTGGGCTAATGTTCCCTTCTGGCCTTAATATCCAGATATAACTATGAAATTCCACATTTCCTCTTCCTTTCTCCTCCTTGCCCATGTACTTGGGGACTCCAGGCTGGCAGAGGCAGGAATGTGTGCTGTCAGCTTCTTTGCATTTCCAGTAATGGAAAGCATCAGTTTTTATAAATCTCATTTTTTGCCAGCCCCATCCCCTCCCTGGTTTGGGCTGATATCAAAAGATGATGGTTGAGGCGAATCAGCAGAGCATGAACTTCATGGAAGTGTTTCTCTTTCTCTCCTCCTCAGCTTTCCCCCCTCCCCCAGTCCCCTCTAATAAACCCCTGAATACCCAGCCTTTATTCTGTTGTTGAATCCAGTTATTTTCTTTACTTTTAGCAAACTCATCTGTGTCTGATGCTGTTGTCCCCCCTGTCAGATGCAGTAATATTGGAGTGAAAGGGCTAAATTGAGGCTGTTCTGGAACTCCTTGGGAGTCAGCTGAAGCACTGCTGTGGGAAGGGGGTGCAGCCCTGGCTCTTTGTGCCCAGGGAAGACAATTTTCCCTTCTGCAAAAGCTCTTGCATCATTTGCATTCCAATGGAACCAGCAAACTGGGCTCGGGTGTGGAGCAGAGCTTTGCTGTCAGCAGCAAAGTCAGCCCTTTTCCTGCTGTCATTTGGTAAAATTCCCCAAACTCACTGTTTTGGGAAGCACAAAAGGAGTGTTGCTGCCATCATTTCCTAAATTTGGACAGATTTCCCAGTGCTTTGTGCTGAAGGCTGTGAGAAATGGGAGTGTACCCACACCACCTGTAAAAAAATCACCTTTAGCCTAGCATTGAGTCTGGGCTGGCTCTTGGAGCTCCTGTCTGAGGCTCACCAAACAGAATTATTTCCTTTATTTCTGTGCCACGTTGGTTTGGGACCCTCAGGGGTGCCAGGCTGGGATCCTGCCAGCCCCACCTTGTTCCTTCCACGCTGAGAATTAAACCCAAGCTTCTGTCCACAGCCCCATGTCTGGGATGTGACACCTGGAGGAATTCCCCTGCCTTTTCCTGCTGCTGGGAATACAGAGCAAGCTCCAAAAGTAATACTGACAGACTTCAGAATTACGATACACCGGAGCTGCGGCGTAATTCTTTGTTGAAGAAGTTAGAGGCCTAAAATGTTAAGGCTTATTGTTATTCTGAGTTGATAATCTCTGCCTTGCTTTAATAATTTTTCCTCATGCCTGGATAGCCTGCGAGTTGCACAATAATCACTCACACAGCTTTGTAATCAATGCCCAAAGTAATAGGATTCCGCTGGCCAACGGCAATTAATAAATTTGTGTCTTTTTTAAAACACTAGCAAGTCGGGCCTGAAATACGACTGACTGGCTTTCCTCATTTGCATATTTATTGCAGTGGAAAAATTCTTGCCGAATGATTGATGTTGAGCCTGCCTCTTGAATTCCAAACAGCACATTATTATGAAATGAAAAATGCCGGCCATACAGTTGATTAAAGTTGAAGACAGTGGAATCGGTGTTTTTTAAGATTGTGGGAGAATTAAAGGCATATTTTAATAGATGTTGACAAGAAGTGAACTAACAAAAGCAAAGCAAAGGATTTGCTTGAAAAGATTTAATCAAACGTGTTTGGTGGGGGATTAATTGCTGGGGATGACGAGTGCAAGTGGCTGGCTGCTGGATGTGAATGGGGAGCATTGTTCCAGGGCCAGCTCTTGGAGGGCCATTTTGACCTGGAGTTTAACTCCTGTCCCACAGCCCTTTGAAGGGAGGGAAGATTCCCCCTGTGCATCAGTGCTGGGATAAACCTGTGTGCCAGGTGGAGATGCTTCTCACTGTGTGCAGCCATTGAAATCAGGGCTTGGATTCCTCTCCTCCTTTTGGCTTGCCTGGTGGGGACACAGGGACTCCATGGGGACTCTCTGTGGAGGCAGGGGAGCACTCCCAATATTGTGCAGCTCAGCTTTTGCTCTGCATCCCCTCATGCAGTGCCAGCATTGCTCCAGCTTTTCTGTGGAAGCACTTCCCCAGCCTGTGGAGGTGCAGGGAGAACAGAAAGCACTGTGTGCCCGTGATATTCCAGTGCTGCCAGAGCCTCAGATTTAACTGAGGAGAAAAAGTCCTTAATTTCCAGTGCTGGCACAGGCTCTGGAGTGGAGCTGTGTGCTGGACAGGTGGCGGTTCCTGCTGGTGCATCCCAGGAAGGTTTTTCCATGGATTCAGTGTCCCTGTGTGCAGCTGCTTGGGAGGGTGAAATGAGAGCCTGTCTTTCTCCTCATGGAAAGGAGTGCAGGGCTGTTTCTGGGTGGGAATGCTGGGCCTGGAGCCCCCCTGGCAGCCCAGCCCCATGGGCAGTGCATGGGATCCATGGCAGCTCTGGGATCAGTCCCTGCTCCCAACCTGCTCCCCCCCACTCCAGTTTGTCCACTGGCACTGACAGAATTGATTTGGTGTGGTTTGAGAGCAGCAGGATGGGTTTCATCTCTGGTGGGTCTCCTGACACTTTGATCCATGGCAGTGCTATCCCTGAATGGAGCTAAATACTCCAGGGCTACTTCCAGCCTGGCTGGAGGGCTGGATGGAATGAGGACATGAGGAGTACTGAGAGAAAGGCACGCTTTGATTTACTGGTGCTGGCTCCCAGCGTTCTGGGTGGATTGATCTGCTGCCTGCTGGATCTGGAACAACTTTTTCCCTCCTGGGCACAAAATGAAGGGGCTTCTGTGGACTCTCAAAAGTGACTCTTCCAAGGTAGTGTCTCATCACTGACACTCTGAGTTCCATCTATACTCCAACCACGTTTGTTGTGTTCTTGTTTGAGACAAGGAGCAGCATTACAGAAATCCTGCTGAGGGTAGGAGGGTCAGTCAGTGTCCAGCCTCCTTTCAAAATGACCCAGTTTGCATCCAGGGAACAGTCTTGGTTTGTGCTGCCTGCATTCACAAATGGGGCCAGACTCTGCCCCAAAGCAGGCAGTGTAAAGGCAGACAAGGGCTTCAGAGGGAAGAGGAGATGAAGAAGAGGAGGCTGGGAAGAAAACAGCCACTTCTGGAATTAGATGTGAGATGGATAGGGCAGGGCTGGATGGGAAGAGAGCAGAGGAGGGTGACACTTGGCTGCTGGAGTTGAGTTTACAACACACTTAAGCAGCCAACAGTAGAAGTGAGGATGCCATCCAATAATGCTATTAAATGCACAAGAACTGAGAGCAGGGAAATCACCCAGCTGTAAGAGGCTCCTGATGAAGCCACTGCCTGGAATAATTAGCCCTCCTACCTGGTTAGACACAGGGTCATTGTCTTCCCTGCACTCTCCAGCCCCTTCACTCCAAACAAAATTGCTCCCCAGCCCCACTTCTGCTGGGGTCTGTATCTCATAGCCTGGGGCAGCTTGAGCCTGTCTTTATTTCCTTGCCTGCTCTACGTGGCCCTGCTATACCCCAGAAGGGCTGGAGTGCTACTCCAGTTGTAATTGCCAGGATCAAAGCTGCCTGGGGTGCATTAGCACTGCTGCTGGAGGAGAGGCAGCAGGGAGAAAATAAACAGTTTGGGAAGCTCTGGGGACATTTGGCTGTGCTGCAGGCAGCAGGAAGGATTTTGCTGGTGTAAGCTGTGCACTCAGGCTAGGGTGGGGGCACTTGGCTCCTGCAAGTGATGCTTTAGCTGCAGACACCTACAACAAATGCTTTTTTTTGGGCTTTTGTCTGTTTGTCTGGTGGAATTGTTTTGATGCTCACACACGTCTGATTTACAAGTGCAGCAAACCTAATCCGTTAATAGGTTTATAGAGAGCAGTTGTCAGAGTGTATCTACAGTGAGCCATGGCTCAGGGAGGGTGAGTCCAACAGCTGATCTGCAACAAAAATCTTAAAGCATCTTCTCCTTGACATTGCTGTTACTGAGGTCAGCCCATAATTTATCTGGAGGTGGTGACAGCTGAGCAATATCACAGTGGGAACAGTGGGAGATTGAGACCTCTGAGTGTCTGGGCTGATTTCTGCCTCTGTCTGCCTGAGGAAGATTTGCTGTTCACTCTAGCCATGATCTCTGTGTCCCCCACTGAAAAGCAGAAATGAAGAAAAAAATGGAGCGGGGAAATATTCTCCCTGTTCTTTTTTTGTGCCACGTGCAATGGGAGGTTGGGGAGTTGAGCAGAGCAGCCCCAGTGGCAGAGGAGCAGCAGGGGAAGCTGTGGGGAAGGTCCCAGCTCCTGCTCTCACACAAACCCACGTGCTCTGTCCAGCCAGAGTTCAGGTTTTTGGGTAGGGGTGTGCCAAGTGTTTCAGCTGGGAGAGCTGACCTGTGATGGGTGTGCAAAGGGACAGTTTGTGTAGGCCTGGGCAGACTCTTGTTTTCTATCAGGGAGCTCTGCAGGGAGGCTTGTTGGTTGCCACAGAAGAACTGTTGTTGAAGAGCAGATGCTGTGGCAGTGTGCAGTTAACCTGTCCCACAGTCAGCTGGAGCTGTGTGTCCTTGCAGAACCCACAGCCATTGGAACAGGCAGTGCCTGGATACAGGAAACCTGTCAGCTGCAAAAGCCTTTGGATACACAGCATCACATCTCCCTTCGGGATTTGTGTGTGTCAGCACCCTGGAGTGCCACTGCTCTCCCAATAAAAATCACATTCACACCTTGTATTGATCAATTTACACCCCTCCACCCCATCTTCTCTTCCCTTTCTCTCTTCCTGAGGATCTCTGGGCCTGCAGTTCTGCTTTTCTGATCAGGATCTTCTCATTAAACTCGCCAGGTCATGGTTTAAAGTTTCCCCCATAGATCAGATCTTGTGTCTCTTGCTCTGCAGGTTGTAAAGCCCTGGAGGCCTTACTGAAAGTGCTGGTGGAGCTTCAGGATGAGCTGCTTTATCAGTACCCAGGCACCAGGCATCTGGTGGATGGAAAGCAAGCAAAAACTGAGAGGTAAATGCAAAAAGAGAGAGGATCTTTCTGAACCCTTTGGTCTCCAGCAAACAGGACAAAGGCCAGCCTTCCTGACCACCCTCACCCTGCTGCTCTCTCAGTTGCTGCTGTGTCTGGGTGACAGACACTCTGTTGTTTGAAATCCTTCTGCCTTGTGGGAAGTCTGGTTTGTCATATTTCTGATAATGGAGCAGGGGCTAAACTATGGGGCTTTTAATAAAATTATCATTATGGTGTGGGCTGGTGGTGGAGGGGCCACCAAGGACTCCCACATTGCCTGAGGGAGGGACAGGGTGTTTATCCCGAGTGGTTTTGTTCCAGTGAGGATGAAATCCCGAGCAGCAGCGATGAGGAGCCAGTGGAGAAGGCTCAGGAGAAGAGGAGGAGCATCCCCAAAAGGAAGCTGAAGTTTGAGGAGTACCCTGAGTTCATAGCCAAGCGCTACAGGGACTTCAGGACCTACAGGAACAGCACCCTGCAGAAGTGGCACGACAAGACAAAGCTGGCAACTGGCAAAATGGGGAAGGCAAGGCCTGCTTTGTGTGTGCTGACATGGCTCTCATGGAGCAGGGATCTGGGGAACAAGTTCAAACTGAAAAAGGGGAAATTTGGGTGGGATACATGGAATAAATTCTTCCCTATGAGTGTGAGGAGACCCTGGCACAGGGTGCTCAGAGCAGCTGTGCCTGCCCCATCCCTGGAAGTGTCCAAGAACAGGTTGGATGGGGCTTGAAGCAACCTGGGACAGTGTAAGGTGTCTCATGGTAGTTTCTGTATTCTCCCAGCCAGACATCCCATCACAGCCAGTCTCCAGCAGCAAATAATCTCCAGGAAAATGTCACTGGTGCTGCTGTTTGTGGGGGCCTTCTGAGGCTCTCCTCCATGAAGTGTAGGCTTTAATACAGTGGGTAATCATTCCACCCAGAGATCCAGGGTCTCCTCACATCTCTGAGTTGGTATTCATCATTGAGAAGTTAATCTGAACCAGAACAGCAAAGGCATTTTATTAAGCCAGGCGTCAACTTGCCTCAGGTCGGGAAGGGAGAAACAAATAAAAAATCCTCGCAGAAATCCCCCCCCTCCTCCTCTTGGAGCTGCTTACCCGGTGACATGGAAGGCTGGAGGAGCAGTGGTGCCTGGAGGAGAGGCTGTGTGTGCTGTCTGACACTGCTTGGTGCCTGTGCAGGGCTTTGGAGCCTTGGAGCGCTCGGTGCTGGCGCAGATCGAGCACGTGCTGCTGGACAGGGAGCGGCTCCTGCGCCGCACCCAGACCCGCCGCTCCCTCTACACCGTGCTGGGCAAGCAGGAGCAGCAGCCTGAGCCAGCCCCTCAGCCTGGGCCTGACACCTCGGTAAGGAGGGGGTTAATTCTCTAATTCATGCTGGGCAAGCGCAGGGGCATCGCCTTTAGCGGGTGTTGAGCTTTTTTTGGGACGTGGATGGAGGAGGTGGTGTCTGGGTGCTGGTTCCTGCAGTGTAATGGCTGAGTAAAAACATCTCAATTCCAGTTTTGTGCTGTTTGCATTATCACCTGTCCCAGTTCAGATGGGGGAAAACAAGGCTTGAGCTGGGATTGTGCCCCTCAAAAATCTGATTTTTGAGGGAGCGGCAGCAAAACTTGGTTTTCACTCTGCAGTTCAGAGTCTTTAACCCAGGAAGTCCCTTTTAAAATCATACTGCATATAACCTACAGACTATGTTAGTAGTAGGCCCTTTATTAATTTCATATTTAAGAATGAATAAATACTCAATTCTGAGAGATCAGGTAGAATTACTGGACTTGCAAGATGTATTTTTGCCATTACATTAAAAATATCTGTAGTACTTTGCCAGAAAGACTTTGCACAGTCCTATTTATTTCCCAATAAAGGCATCATAAATCTATTTTGGCATTGGCAGCAATTCTGCCTTGCCTTTAAATGTATTCCTAGTCCTTAAAAGCTGGTTATGTTGGGAGTTTTTCCCCATTCCTTCATATCATCAAGTGTGTTTACAAGCTGCTGCCTCTGGAGTTAGGGACAGAAATGTGCAGATATGAGCTCTCAGTATTTCCTTGATGCTTCCAGGAAGTCCTGCCTCCCTCAGATTCCAACAGGCACCTGAAGGACATCGATGAGGAGATATTTGATGATGATGACTTTTATCACCAGGTAGGTGATGGTAAATATGTGTTGGAATTATGGCTCCAGTTGGGTTTTAATACTTACAGAGAAAATGCAGTTGGTTCTATGCTCCATGTTTCTCTTTACCTGTAAAACTCAGTTAGCTGTTTTAACACCCAAAATCTCTGCAGGTTCTTCAGGGCACTCTGCTCTCAGTTTTTGCTCCAGGGCTGTGTGAGTTTGAAGCTGCCCTGTGGATGTGAACTTGCTGCTGGTGCTTGAGTGTGTGAGGGCTGCAGGAGCTGTGCCTGTTGTTCTCCCTGGGAAACACAAGAGGAAAAGCTCTGAATCCTCTCTGTTCTCTGTGGGCAGAGCCCCCTGAGGAAGGACAATCCCAGGAGATCTTCAGGAGCACTGAAAGTTGCTCTTGTCTCAGCCTAAATCATCTCATTTACCTGCTGAATGGGAGAGCTCCTGGGCTGCTCCAGCACTTCTCTTGGAATTGGGCCAGCTTGGATCCAGGCCAGTTATTCCTTTTATTTGCAAAATTCTTAGAAGCAAAGAATCTGCACCCAGTGCACAGAAACACTGTGCTTGTAGTTTATTTAATAAAGACCGTGCCAGCTTTGTGAAAACTGGAATTGTCACATATTGAGGATTATGTCACTGTGAGTCCTTCCCCAGTGTGTGAAAACCTCTGCCTGCTTTGATGATCCACACAGAGCCTGAACTTCAGGACTAAACAAATATTATATCACTGGAAAGACAGATTGTTTTTAATCTGAATAGTTATTAGGGTGGCCAGGAAAGTGCTGGGGGAGTAGGAGAGAGCTGTTGCCATGTGAGGATGCCAGGCTCCAGATGGTGATGGGAGAGGACCTGTAATGTTGGCAGCAGGGTTTGAAGGGGCCAAATCTGTTGAGAGAATGCTGAGGTGGAATTTGGGGGTCCGTGTGGCCCATGAGCTCAGCTTTGGGGGCAGATTGGACCGTAAGAACACAGGAGAAGTGAAGTTGGTGTAACAAACTCATGGAGTGGAGAAACAGCTGAGATTGACAGACCAAGGACCTATGCAGAGGAGGTGCTTCTTCTGAAATGTTAAATCTTTTCAAAGAGAACAGCAATGGATGAGTGTCCCCATCTTTCCCTCTAATAACTGTAACTGTGCTAAATCGTGATTTCAGAAATATGAGCAAGCCCAGCTTAGCTTCTCCCCTCACTGGTTAATTGGGGTGCTGGGGTTAATCTAAATTAAAACTTAAACTAATAGAGGTCATTGAGGGAAGAGAATCGCCTGAGTAAAACAAATGGGTCTGCCAGGCACAACTGTATCTTGGCCATTTCCCAAGAGGGAAGTGGCAGCAAATTGGAGCAGTTTGAGGCTGGGGCAGAGGTGAAGGATGGGTGCCAGGGGCTCCTCTGGAAGGCAGAGCTCCAGATTGCCTTCCCTGCTGCTCCAGCTGCAGGAGCAGCACCAGCCAGCAACATCTGGCAGCACAGCCAGGCATGGGTGCCACTTTGGGAACCCCATGGGTTGGAAATATGGTGCTGAGGCTTTAATCACTTCCCAGTCCCTGGCAGCAGCTCCGACAGCTTCTCCCGGCCTCGTACATCACACACAGACATCTGCTGAGCCCACGGGCAGCTGCACATCCATTTTCCTCCCTTGCTGGGCTTTTTTTTGATCTCTCTCCTTCCTCCTCTCCCTCCTTTCCACCCTTCCATCCCCAAAATGTTTCCTGGCAGAGAGGATCCATGCAGCTCCTGTGTTTGTGGGGGTGTCTGCTGTGCTGCCCTGCTTTGTGTCCCGTGCTCAGTGGGGTTTGCCAGAGGCTGGAGCTGAGGCCAGCTCAGGCATAAGGCTGAGGAAAATGGCTCTGTGTTTTCTGTCACCTCCCAATTAAATTGGATTCATAAAGTGCTTTCTTCTAATTGTCAGGGCACCAAGCTGGAGCTGTACATTGCGTTGAGAGCGGGGAGAGAGCAGCACAATGGAGCTGCCAGGGCCCTGAATGGTTCTGCTTTCCCTGGGTCACAACTGAGCAGGGCTTGTGTGTGTGTGTGTGTGATTGCATGTGGGCATGGAAATAAAACCCAGAGGGGAACTGCTCCTCCAGGAGTGATGAGCACGCTGAGCTGAGGGTGCTCACTGCCTCTGACCCCTGTGCATAACACTGATTGCAGCATGCATTGCAGCACCTGCCTCTTCCTTCCCATTGAAATCCCATCCAGGCTCTCCTTGGGATCATTTTCACTCTTCTAACTCTATTAACATTTTATAGTTATTAGTTTATTTTGATTACTGCTTAAAAGGTAAACGTTCAGATAAAGAACAGCACTGGAAAGCAGCTTCCTCTATGTGTCAGTGTGAAATTAGGCAAGTAAAAATGAACCAGATTTGATCAATGTGCACAAGTTGATGACAGCAGAACAAGTAGTTATACTGTTTTATTATAGATTATAATAAAAAGCTCTTTAATTAATCCGTTTTTCTTCTGGAAAAACAATTTTCTTGTCCAGGCCTTAATATTCAGTACAATTCAGCAGGTGGGTCTGGTGGAATTTTGTGATGATTCAGGATTTAACTCTCTTCTGCCTGTTCATCCCACTTTGCCTTTTCTCCTATTCTTGTTTTATAAGCAGTTACATTTTTTATTGTGATGACCCATATTGGATGGTGATGGAAAGCTGAGCTGAATAAAGGAGTGAAATATTTTTATTTGGGTGGGAATAGTTAAAGTGTTCCAGAAGGCAGCAGTGAGAGGCTGGAGCCCATTTCCTTTTCCTTTACATTCTCCTCCATACGTGGTTTTTAGGGAAGAAAAAAGCTTTTTATTTTTAGAAGTCATATTTACGTAGGATTCATTACAGCTGATATTGCAGCATTAAGACTTAAAATTCCAGCCTGCTACCAGGGAGCTGCTGCTCTGACATGCTACAGTGGAGATTTTATTGTTAGGTTGAAATACTCCTCTGGTAAAGGAGAGAGTGGAAATTGGTTTATTTCCAACAGGAATTAGGTTAGTGTTCATATGCTAAGTGTTCCACTGGTAGCAGCTCTTCCCAGAACAAATGTTCATCACTGCTGGCAGCAGGTATGCCTAAGGAGAATTGGGAATATCCATAATCCCTTTTTTCCTCTGCTCTCCTGGCCCCTCCTCCCCTGGTTTTGGTGACGTTTTGTGACAGCCCGTGGCCACCAACCCTTGCTGTGGGCACCAGAGAGGAGCAAGAGTGGAGGGGGAACATCCAAGGAAACACCAAAACCTTCCAAGAGGGGCTCTCATCCCCCCACCGTGGGATTTACCCCAAGGACAGCATCCTTAAACCCCACTGTGTGACTTTTTGGGAAATTTCACTGCTGGGGTGAATTTCCCCTGGTGTCCCCAGCAGCTTCCTGAGCCCACAGTGTGGTGTCCTGTCCCAGGAATTTGATAATGCCATGAACAAGGAGTTCCCAATCCAGAGAACCATTAAAAGTCAATAATGGTGAAGAATAGAGAAGCCTGGCTTTGTGACAAGCTGGTTTACCTTAATTAAACCGGTGAGTGATTAATATGGACAGCTGATCTTGTGGCTTTAATTAGATGCATTTAGAGTTTTGTGTGAATAAGAGATGTCTCGAACCATCCCACAGGTTAATGGCAATACAATACTCTTATCACAGGCATGTATCTTTCAAATGGCTGGGTAGGTGGTTAATAACACATTTTAAAGCTTGATTTGGAGCTTCTCCTAATGAGTTCTTCGAAAATAGGCAAATCTGTGCATCTTACACAAACCTGAATTTGAATAAAATGGGTTTTAGAAAGAGACTGTCCAGCAATTTCAGCTTGCATTTTATTAAATATAAAAATCAAGTTTTTAAAAAGCATTTCAAGGGGGTTTAAAATAATATTTGAGCTGCAAACTTAATTTTTTCTGGTGTTGGTAGAAATCCAAATGTCGTTACATAGCTACTGAGTGGGAGCTTGAAAGGGGATCTATAGATGGACTTTTTTTTTTAATTTGATTTGCTCTGTAAGGTCTAAGACAAGTGATCCTTTTGTCACAAGGCTGATTTCAGCTCTCCTTAGCTCTTTGTCTCAACTGGAAATTCTTGGGGGTCTGCAAATCAGAAAGGTCAGCGAGTGTAGGATTAGAAACACTGATAGATAGTGCATGAAAATGAGACCTAACCTCTGAAATGAAAATTGACCTCTCAAATGAGAAATGAGTCTCTGTTACCTTTGAACATCACCCTGGTGGCATTTCCAAGCCCCTCTGATTCTGCCCACTGGACTTGGTGTGCATTTCTCTGGCTGGCACTGAGGGGAGCTCCTTTGGGGGAATTCTGCAGGAATCGCTTCAGTGGTGCCAGCAGGGACCTTGGCATGGGTGTCAGGACAGGGTTTGGGTTCTGCAGGAGCTCTCCTGGCAAACATCAGCCCTTCCTGCCCAGGAACATCCAGCTGGCATGGACAGCTTCCCTCTGCTGCCAGGGTTTGTCCTCCTGGGCCCAACTTTTGGGAGCTGAGCTCTGGGATGGGGCTGTGCTTCCCTGCTGTTGTCTCTGCTGCCCTGGGAGGCTCAGCTGAGGCCCTGCAAGTTCAGGGAAGAGGTGAAGGAGGGAAAGCAAAACAAGATCTGTTTCAAATCAAAGCCTTTTGATGCTGGAATTGCCTAATTCTGTCTTCACACATCAGGGCTCAATGCTGATGGTGATTTACTCACACTTCCTAGTTAATAATTAGACATTGGGAGACACCATATATCACTCCTAATGGAATATATGGGGTCTGATGAGAGTTTTCTGTTTTGACTAATAAATTCTAAGCAGAATCGCCAGGCTTAATGAAATATTACCATTTGGGAAGTGGTTTAAGTCTTGTGCTGGGAAAACAGTGTTGCTTTATTCAGTAAATGAATTTATCATTCACTCTGTATCCCGAGCCCTGGCTGGCTCTGGAGCACGGGCTGGATGCAAGACTCTGAACCAGAAAGCAGAAAACTAATCAAATCCTTAAAGACCAAAGGCAGCCAGGCAGGCCTGGGCTGACTTTTTCAGTGGTAGCCTCTGGCTACATCCACTTTTATTTTAGTAACCATTGTTAGCATGATTTATAACCTCAGCTCGGAGACATTCACTATTTAGATGTAACAAGATGCTTCACAGCTTTTATTTCCATTTCCTAATTTCCCTCTTGCTCCTGCTTTGATTTTTTTTTGTTGTTTTTTTACTTCTCCCTCAGCTTTGCATGGCTCTGCTCTCCCAGGCAGTGCCCCCAGTCCCACAGCTGGCACTGCACTGGGAGAACATCTGGAGCACTGGAAAGCCCTGTCAGCCTCAAGAATTGGTTCAGGGTTAGAAGCTTGCCCCAGAAATGCATCTTGGAATCATGGAATGATTTGGGTTGGGAGGAACCTTAAGGCTCATCTTGTTTCACCCCATCACAGTCAGGGGCACCTTCCACTCAGCCAGGGCTCCCCACCCTCACAGCCAGGAATTCCTTCCCAGTATCCATCCAGCCCTGCCCTCTGGCCCTGTTCTCACCAGTGTGGGCACAGCTGTAAGATCTTGGGGCACTCCCTGGTGTTTCAGAGTGGATTTCTGGGCCAGCAGGAGGAGCCAAGCCCTGCAGGGAATGTCCTGCTGCAGGTTCCTGGGGAGCACAGGGGGTGTGTGTGACATCCCAGCACCTCTCTGTGCCTCGTGCAGGAGCCAGATCAGAGGGGACAGCAAACACCCCTGAGTGCTGGAGCAGAGCAAACCTCTCTCAGCTCTCTGCACCACTCGTGGCTGCTGCTCCCAGCCTCCCTCCCACCTTGCTTTTGACAGAATATTGACTGGGAAGCAAGATCCCATTTCTGCTGAGCCTTAAGGGCAGCTGTTTGCAGAGTGGCAGTGCTACACAGGTTTACTGTGTCGTATGTCTGTGTAACACTGGATTTGGATCTTGTATTTAGCTGCCAGAAGTGACTGTGATGAAGTGGCAGAGATAAACTGATAGATTGTGTGCCAGAAAGATGTTGGGAATCAATCAGATAAACAGGGCAGAGAAGTAGCTTGCTGTTTTCTAGTGATAATAAACCAGTGGCCTGGCTCTTGGAATTTTTAAATTTAATTGCTGCAGTAATAATCTCAAAAAAAAAAAAAAGCAGTGGCAGGTTTTTAATTATGTTTGAATCACTCTTTTTTTCCTGGTAATGTGATGTATGCCTCAAAGGAGAGGAAAGTACGGGATGGAGGAAAAGCATCCTGCATGCTCTCCTCCCTGGAATTGCCTGGATTCTGCTTCCAGGTGGGTCTGTTTCTGAGCTGAGGCAGTAACTTCTCTGCTTGGTGGAATGCAGGTGTCCATAAAGCAGTTTGTTCCCCTCAGGTTTGGAGGGTTTATTTCTGTTCCTTGTGTTGATATCTTGGCCACTGCCCAAGGCACAGCACGCACGGTTTGCAGTGAGTGGTGATAAACACCCAGCACCAGTCAAGGATCCACAAAGGCTGTTCACAACATCCCCTGGCTGCAGGAAGCAAAGAGGACAAACCCCAACCCTCAGGACACAAAAAGGAATAGAAAAGGCTGCCTGAGCATTCCTGCTGTAGCTGAAAAAGGATTTTGCTGTGCTGTTCTCTGAGCTGCCCAACCTGTTTGGGAATTGTTTCAGTTCCCCCTGCCCTTCCCCAGGAGTGTGGGGCTGAGCCTTCCCTGCACATCTGTCCCTGTTACACCCGTGGGAGGTGGCTACACGACAGCTGTGCTCATTTCCAGTGGGATTTCTGTGTCTCCTGCAGCTCCTGCGAGAACTGATCGAGCGTAAAACCACAGCCCTGGACCCCAACGACCAGGTGGCCATGGGCAGGTGAGTGGGGGTGGCTGTGGCATCACTGCCCAGCACTGGGACCTGTGCCCTTCCAGTCCAGCTCCTTGCAGAGGGCAAAATACTGAGTTCACCTGGAAAAAGGCATTAGTCAGGGAGCTCATCCTCTCCAACACACTGCTGAGTTCTGCTTCACCCAGGCTGACTTCTCAGCTGTTTGTGTGTGATCCTCTGGAGCTATTTCCCCATTGGAAAGGTTTGGTCCAGGTGTTTCTGTCTCTCAGTGGCACAAAAACTGGCTGCCCACTGTTGAAATTTGGCTTTGTCTCTTTATTAACTCTGCTTTGGTGTTGTTTTGGAGGAATTAACCTTCTGACATCAGTTAAAGCAATTCCCTCCTGTAAGAAAAGATTCTTTACAATTAAAACAATATCAGGGAATGTTCCCTGCATGAAGTAAAATATAATTCCATGCAGGGAAGCTCTTATTTCTCTGTTTAATTCTAGAGTTAGAAAGTGAAGAATCTTCCAAATGCCACTGGATGAGCAGTGTAGATTGAAATAGAATTCCTTTCATTCAGAAAAGTGTAAAAGCCAAGGAGAGCTGGAAAAGCTGGAGTTGGGCTCTTCCCTGAAACAATTTTGGGGAGGTTGTCTATAGGGAGGGGAAGAATATACATCAGGAAATTTTGTGATGGTGAAACAACTTTTCTCCTTGGAGAATATCACCCAGATTTTAGTGCAGTGTGTCAAATTTATTTTGTGTACGTCTGGAATATTATGGGAAGCTATTCACTATGATTTAACACGATATAGACAAAATTACATTTAAGTGGTGATTGCATTGTACATTTATCTGACTTTACAATAAAATAGATTACAGTAATTAAGATTATATTAAGATTGCAGTAATTGGATTTGTTAGATTTTTTCCCTGATGTCGAGTTTTCATTGTATAAATCAGGTGAGATGACGCTCGTTTCAGTTTAAAACAAAATATTTATAACCAGGAGAAGTTTTTCCCTGCTGGAAACTTCTGTGACTTGAGGAAGTTCTGGTTGAGAAGTGGAGCTTTTAATACAGTTGGGGATCAGAAAGTTTTTCTGGGAGTGTTGAGTGGCTCTGGAGTTGTGTTCCTGTTGTTCTGCATCCCCAGGCAGTGGTTGGCCATCCAGAAGTTACGGAGCAAAATAAAGAAGAAAGTGGACAGAAAAGCCAGCAAAGGAAGGAGAATCCGGTGGGTGGCACCTTCTGCAAGCACACACAAGTCCTGATTTTGCCAAAAAAAAAAAAAAATCTGACAGCTCTGGGTGTGTTTTGCCCCAGTTGGCTCTGGGGGGGTGTTGGCTGATTTGTGACTTGAGGGCATTTCTTGCTCTGGGGCAGCCAGTGGGGAATGCTGATGTTCCTGAGCCTGGAATAAGCTTGGTGGATGCAGCAGGGTCTGAGGAAACACCAGAGAAAGGTGCTCACATGGCCCTGAGCCATTTGGGGCTGTAATTTCCAGAGAGAGCCAATAAACCCCTCCTGTGCAATTTATATTTCCTGACTGAGACGTGGGCAGCACCTCCCAGGGAAGATGTGCAGAAATACCTCAGGTAAATCTCAATTCCTTACTGAGTGCCAGCTGGAATTCAGTGTCAGATCTCTCTTAGCTGCTAACTGACATCACAGCTTCCTTCATGTCTGAATCATTTCCCTCCTGGATCACTCATTTGGGTTGAGCTCAGT
Source organism: Rhabdornis inornatus (assembly GCA_013397075.1). NCBI lineage: Eukaryota > Metazoa > Chordata > Aves > Passeriformes > Rhabdornithidae > Rhabdornis > Rhabdornis inornatus. The sequence continues at coordinate 523,286 of VWZS01009079.1, forward strand.
GGAGAGCAGGAGGTGTTCCCCCTTTGCAGAGCAGCTCTCTGAGCCTCCCTGAGATCAGCATGATTTGTGGTAGAGGAGGGAGGATGCTGAAAAGCTGCTCTGCTTCCTGAAAAATCCACCACATTAGCCATCCTTTGTGAGTAAACTATAAATCCTGACTTTAGATGGCATCTGATAGAAAGTCAGTGGAGTCAGTCTGGGTCTGGCCTGGCATAGCAATTTTTAAGATAGATGTCATAAGGTAATTTATTGGAAGAGGGAAGAGCTACTTTGTTGGCCTGAAAAGCCTATAATTATTGACTATCAATATTCTTTTCTGTCAGCATCACACATAATTGGATATATTCAGGATTCAGTCAAAACTCCTGACAACATCACACAACTGAGGCAGCCTCGTAAACCTCCAGGAATAATGGGGAAATCTCTCCCTGTGTGCAGTCCTGGGAGAGCAGCTCTCTCCCCCTGTCAGCTGCCTCTTCCATTTTTAGGTGCCTTTTTTTGCTTCTTTAGCTAAAAGTTGTACTGACCCTGCAGGGAAAATAACAATAAAAGGAAGAAAGTCTTATTGTCTGTGCTTGGGATTGAGGTGCAGGGAAGCTCCTGCATTTTTCAGAATAGGGCAGTAGAGCCCAAATGAGTGTCTTTAAATAGTTGGTGTCACCCCAGGCAGATCCCTGAGCCTCTGTTCTCCTCTCTCCTTCTCTAAAATTGGGACAGCAGTGCTTAAATTTGCCTTAAATCATGACTTTGAGATCCTGGAGAGCCAAGTATTTAATACCAAGTTGCATCTGTCTCCTTAATTCTTCATTTTTAGCAAAGCTTCAACATCACAGCCTGTTTGGATGCAATGTGCAGGTTGATTGTAGGGGCTGAGGATCTTCAGGTGATTCCAGAAGCAGTCAGAGGGAAATTTGGGCATTAAAAGGGGAGATAAGTTCATCCAAAAATGAAACTTCAGAAAGCTGCTGGAGGTATCTGTGGAGGAGGGATGTTTGCACACCTTTCACATGGCAGTGCTTTCTGCTCTGTGCTGCTGCAGCCTGAGGTGTCTTTTCTCTCCACTAAGTGAAATATTTGACATCTGCTGGACTGGGTTTTTCCAAGGCTGGGATTTCAGAAGCTGTGGACAAACAGCTGTAGCTGAGTGCCAGGCTGTGCCCTGTTGTTTGTGGCTGCTCCTGGCTCCATCCCTGCAGCACCACACCAGGGCAGCTCCTTCCAGCCAGGGACAAAGGCTGCAGAATGCAGAGGAGCCCTTGTGCGAGGCTGGGCCTGAGGAGCCTTCTGTGAGCTCAGCATCCCCCAGGGAATGTTCCTGCACAGGCAAACAAAAGGGACTGCAGAGGTGACAGAGTGGAAAGGTGATTCTGGGCAAATGCTAGTGAATCCTGCTATTTGTCAAGCTCTAAAAATAGCAGCAGCCTGGATGAACCAGGCTGGGGCAGGCAGGCAGTGCACACAAATGCCTGGGTTTGGAATCCCCTGCCCTTGGACACAGGGTTTAAAGCCTTCTCATTCAGAGCTTCTCAGTACCCTGTTAAATTTTATGTCAGGTGCTGGAATATAAATCATGAAATCCCTGCAGGCTCCTGCCCAGGGTGGCAAATGGGGAGGAAATCCTGTCTGTGGAGGTGCAGGACAGCTTGCAGCAAAGTCTGGTGATGAGAACCTGTCCCATCCCATATTCTCCTGTCTCCTTCCCCTGTTTTTACATGCTCCATTTGCAAGTTGCTCAGGGTAAGATTTCCCAGCTCTGGAATGGCTCCAGAGTGGGATTTTGTCTTTTAGGGCCCTGCAGAGCACAGAGCAGGGCAGGAGGGGGAGCAGGTGGATGCTGGAGCAGGTCTGGCACAGGTTTCAGCAGCTGAGGAGGGGCTGTTTGTCTGTCTGACCCCTCAGGGCTGGCTGGCTGGGGCTCACAGGTCATGGGTGCTGCTGTCCTCTCCCTCACTGGGATGAGAAAGGATTTGCTGTTTCTCAGTTCGTTATTCCTATATGTTAGGAATATATTTTTATGATTATTCCTGTTCTGAGAGGGGAGAGGGATTGCCAGCTCCAGCTGGGGACTCTTTAGGGATCAGCCCCCAGGAAATCCCTGCTTTTCCTGTGGGAGCTGGGCTGTTCCTGGCCAGGAGCAGCATTTCCTCCTCCTGAGCAGTTCCTGACATGCTGCCTGCTGCTGTCCCCAGGTACCATGTCCACAGCAAGCTGGTGAGCTTCATGGCACCTATTGACCTCTGCACAATGAATGATGATGCCAGGTGAGTAAGAGATTAATTATGTTTCTCAAATGGCTCCATGACAGCGTGGTATTGACCTGTTCTTCAGCCTGTCACCCTCTCCATTCCTTCTTATCAGTTCCCCATTTGTCACTGGCTTCACAGCCTGGATGTCTTGGTCACATCTGTCCTGGCAGCCTGGCTGAGCTTTCACTCTGTAATTACTGTGACACCAAAGGAGGAATTGTCATAAATCTCAGCACCTACAATTTGATTCCTGCTTTAGAACTCCTCCCATTTTGAAATTTGCCTGTTTCCTGAAATTAGTTTGGAAATACACAGCTAAGCTACCTGGTGTCTTCAGGTAGAATCAGAACTTTAAAAGAGCTTCTCTTCTAACAGAAATGGCAGCTTCTATATTCTGGTTAGTGTGCATTTTCTTAGCTCAGTTAATGACTGAAATAGTTCTCTCAAGATTCACTCAAGACTTTTATGTTGCTTGTGTTTATCTCTATTTAAAGAGTCAAGAATTTTATTGGGAGACTGTAATGTTTTAATGTGGTAATTAGTGAAGAAAACACCAGTGAAGTTTTGTGCACAGTTAGCAGACAGCTCTCCCACACACTCACCCATATTTCTTCAGCAACTCTTTAAACCCAAATCTCCAAAAGCTGAGCTGTTTGTGGGAAGGAGGTGGAATCATTTTTCCAGTGAATGGATGGAGAAAACTTGAGAAACATTTTTCCCCTGGGTTGTGGAACATGTTTGTGCTTTGTGAGGGAGAGATGTCATTTGTCTGTTTGTGAAATGGAAACCAAATACCTGCTGCTCTTTTGCTGCTGCCTTTTGGGGGATTGCAGGGACTTATGGATGAGAGATTTTGTGTCCATAGGACCTGTGCTTTTTGTGCTGTTTCATCAGTGCATCTTTCTCAGAGCTGCTTTACTCTGCTTTTTTTCCTCTCCTTTTTTTTTTCAAGTAAGAGCAAAGCCCAGCTGCTCTGATTTTTCAGTATTTTTTGGATCCTCTCACCATAAAAAGGAATTTGGTAGGCTCCAAGCTGTTCCTTCAGCCATGTAGTCCTAACGTTTAGCTTAAATTTCTCTCTGCTGCAATTTAGGACCACAATTTCTTGTCCTGTTCCAGGTGGGAACAGATTCTTGCTTCCTCTTTGCACATTTAAATGGGAATTCTTGTGAAAAGCTGGGTGTTGCTTTTTGTCTTCCTCCCCAGTTGACACCATTTGTGTTTTCATCCATTCACAGAACACGTCCAAAATACTGAATGGGTGTCTGAAAATCAGGCTTTTTGTAGGAGTTTTGGCTCAGCTGTCCCCAGATGAAGAGATCTGCTGCTCTCAGTCATTTGTTAGAAAATCAGAGCTCACCTCTCTGTTTAAAATGCCCCTGCCCTTGGCATGAGCCACAGGTCCTCTGTCCAGCACACAGCTGGGCCACACAGGGCAAGAAGAATTCAACATCTGCAGGGGGATTAAACAGAGCAGGCCAGGCCTGTTCTGGAGAGGGAAGCAGCAATAACAGCTTCCCTTTGTGGCAGAAGCAGGTCACTTTATTGTTTGCAAGTGTGAATTATTGGATTGGAAATGCACATGTACACTTCACAGAGATGTGACTGTGCTCTGAGCCAGTTTTTGGTTGTTTTTTTTTTTTTTCTGGTCAGGCACTTGAAAAGCATGACCCCAAAATTAATGCACCTCTGATCAACAGGACACTGTGCTGTAGTGGGAGAGATTTCCCAGTGCCAGTGAGCTGTGGATAAAGTGGATGTAGAAACAGCTGGCAGAGCTTTACCAGTGGCCACAGGGGCAGGAAGACACCAGGAAAATGCCAGTAAATAAATAAATAAATATGAGTCTGCAGGTGGGGGTGGTGCAGAGTGCAGGGAGTGAGTGGTGCTGTGCTTCTGGTTCTTCCTTGGCTGTGCAAACAGAGAGAAGAGAAATCCCTGTGAGGAGGAGCAGCCTGGGCACTGCCAGGAGAGGGGGATCACTCCAGATTTTACAGCCTGAATTCAAGAAGAGAAACAAGTCAAATAACTGCCTTTGTCAACAGCCCTGCCACTTTGTGCCTCACTCCTGCTGCTGGTTGGGATACCAGCACTGCTGGAGGCAATTCATCTTCTCCTTGCCCATTTTCCAGGCACCCCAAGCATGGGCAGGGCTCTTTAACCTCGTGCTCACATATTTTATGTTGTAATGTGTGGGGCACTGGTGGCCTCCAGCCCTCCTCCTTTTTAACCCCTCTCTGGTAGTATTTTAAAACACACACTGGGAAGTGATTTTTATGGTTACCTTGGGGTCTGTGTTTATAGACTTTTAACACATTTATTGTCCTCTTGGGCCAAGGTTTTTCTGATCAGTCCAAGGTCATTGCTGTGAGAATGTTCTGCCTTGGGACAAGGAACCCAAAGGCAAAGCTGGGAGTGTGGTCTGGGGGCTGTCCAGAGGAGAGAGGAGCTGTCTGGGGCAGGACAAGGTTGGTTGTGGCTTCTCCTGGGTTTGAGGGTGGCATCCTGTGGTTTCCCCTTCTTGGACTTGCCTTGAGACAGATTTTATCCTCAGGACATGGCATCCTTCAGTAGCACCTTGTGCAGCAGAGCTGAGGGCAGGCCAGTCTCTGCTTTGGGACATCACAGAGGGGTGATGGCCCCCATGTCCACAGGCTTTGGGGTCCAGAGATCCTCGAGCTCAGGGAATTCCTAAAGATGTCACACAGGGCTGGGCTGGAGCTGGGGCTGAACCCAGACCTTCTGTGCAGTCACTGCTCTCTGAAAGCCTCTTTGAGGAGGTCAGATGTGTGCACTGCAGAGAGCTCCTGTGCCAGGTACATGTGTTTGTTTATTTAGGGGCAGGCTGATGCTCAGGATTGTCCCTGGATTGTCCCTGGACGCCTGCAGGCCGTGGGCAGGTGAGGGGTTCCCAGTGCTGGGCTGGATCCAACTCCCAGCCCAGGTGAAGTCTGTGTTCCTGGAAGAGCTGTGTGTGTTTTGGGGTTTATTCCTCTCTGTGGCAGCTGTGATACACAAACCCTCAGATCTGCCCCTGTGGGAGGGGAGCAGAGACTGGACACACACACTGAAGCAAGGGCTGGTGTCTAATGGCTGCAAAGTCTGGTGGACATCCTAATTTCACCTCTGGAGGACAGTAACTTGCAGGAAGAGACATCCTCTAAGGACACAGATGTTTGGTCCAAACACCTTTATCTCCCAAGACAACTCAGGTTATTCTGACAGGTAAAACAAGATTGTGCAAATATGCAACAGTGATCTAATCAGCTGGAACAACAGCACTATTTTAACTGGCACTACCTTTTAACAGCATCATTAAGGGCTCTCATTACTCTTTTATTAGAGGCTCACTCTATTTCTTATCAGATTACAGAGTGAACATAACTCATGGCACTGATTTGATCTCATGTTAAAGAGGATTACAGCTTTGCATTAGCTGGGATTGACACAGTTTATAATTTGCTGTTGAGGCACAGGCTGGAGGTGTCACACGTGTGACACCTCCCCACACCCCCCCAGGGGAAGGGCACCCATACATCATCATTAAACATGGCACCCAGGGCTCTGCAGGAGCCTTTCCTGCAGGAAAGGCAAGCAGGACATGCTGGAATTCCAAATGGGGATTTACAGCTGGGGGAATAGATCCCATTTTATATAGGTTGGTTTATGCCTCAACAAATGGATCAAATGGATGCTCATTAGGGAGGAGGAATTTGCATCCTTTATGAGCCAGATCAGAGGGAAGGAGATGGCTCTGATGGGACTGTGTCAAACCAGGCAGTGTCACCACTGCCTTAAATCCCACATCCAAGTGCAGGAAATGAACCCCTGGCTCCAGGATCCTGCTGGAGCAACCTCCAGCCCAGTGCTGCTCCTGCAGGTGCCTGCTGGGAGGATGAATTAACAGCCAGATTATCCAGTGAGGTTTGGATTAGAGCCTTTCCCTTGGATCCAGCCAGTGCATTTCCCAATCAGCATCCTCCCTTTAGTGCAGCTGCTTTGTCACAGAGTGTCTTGCTGCAAGCAGAGCAGGGTACATAGCAGGAAATCCTGGTATTAAAAGATTAATTTACTTATATGACATAAGAGTTTAATAAAAAAATATTTTTTAAAAAAAAAGGCTGGTGAGATAGCAGCCTTTAACGTGGCTCACTTCATACTTGGGGTATTAAAACACCATGAGAGCAGATTAATGGAAGAATTTGGGCTTGGTGATTGTCAATCTGGGGTGTTCAGCACCACAGAATTCCTGGGAGGAAGCAAAGCCCTTCCTGCTGGAAGAACTGAGCCAGCAGCTCCTGTGCTGCACAGCACAAACCCCAGGGACCCTGTTTGGTGAGAGGAAAATTCCTCCAAGTTTGTTCAGGCACGGCCTGGAGGAGAGGATGTCCTGCTTTGGCTTTGCTCTGGGAAACAAAGGGAGGAGCAGGAGCATGGAGAGCAGCCTGGAACCAAAGGAAAAATGTTATCCTGTGAAACTAAACCTGCTTGGATTGATCCTGAGGCATCACAGCTTTGGCATTGTAGAATCCCAGAATCCCAGATTGGTTTGGTTGGGAGAGAAATTAAATCCCATCCAGTGCCACCCCTGCCATGGCAGGGACACCTTCCACTGTCCCAGTGTCCAACCTGGCCTTGAAATTTCTTCTCTTTGTGCCTGATTTTGTTTTATTTAAAATCCCCCAGCCTGTGGCTCAGTGAGCCCCTGGAGGTGCAGTTTAGCACCCATGTCCCTCATCCAGGGCTTTTGGAGGGCTCTGAGGGTTCAGCTGCCAGTCTGAAGGGTGACCCAGCTGGTGGCACTTGGCTGGAATCATCATGTCCCCAAAGCTGATGTTTGACATCCCTGGCAAGGAGACAGGAGCCTCTGGTATGGAAATTTCCTTCTTAAAGGGGAAAAAAAAATAACCTGTTAAGGGCTGCGAGATGATTTGTCGTTTTTCCTTGGTGAGACAATTTGTCTTCTCCTGCATGAAATCTGTTATAAAACAGGCAAGCTGTGAAAGAGGGAAATCGTCCTCGGAATATGAGGAGCACAAAGAATGGTTCCCTCTGCACAGGGCACTTCCCAGCAGCATCCCAGAGCCTGCCCTGCTCAAAACCCCATCCCAAACCAGCCTGGGAAGGCAGCATTTGATGGATTTCCTGGGGGAATCAGAGCTGCTGGAACACAAGGCGCTGGAGCAGCCTGGAGGTGTCTGCACTCTGTGTTTCACTGGTTCTCTGCATCTTCTGTGCTTTGTGCTGCAAAAGCTCCTGTGAAAATGGGGCTGGGACCAAAATCTGGATGAGAGAGGTTGCAGCTCTGCTCCATGGCTGTGTCCTGAGCTCAGGAGCTGGCTGCTGCTGGAGGGGAATGTTGGAATTGTGGCAGGGACAGCAGGGATGGAGCCCAGGGCTGGTTATGTCAGGGGACAGTGCCCTGAGCTCCATCTCTCTGCTGTCCCCCTCTCCTCACCCCATCCCCTCATCCAGCCCCTCCAGATGTGCTCTGTGCCTTTGTTTAGGGCCAGAACCAGCTTTCTGAAATATTTATAAACCCGGGGCTGCTCTCAGGGGACGAGCCAGAGGTCACAAGTCACCTCCTGTAATTTAAAGCCGTGGGGTAAAAGCATCTGCAGAGGCACCAAGGAGCTGATCCCAGCCTGCCTGGGAATTGCAGGAGCCCTTTGGGAGCCTCCTTCAGGAGCTGGCTGTGCCACCAGGGCTCTCTGGCCAGGGATTTATGGCCAGAATTTTGGGAAGAGGCTGAGTGTCACCTCCTGGGGCTGCAGCAGCCCCACAAGCCCCTGAACCCCATCCCAGTGATCCCATCTGGGAATGCCTGAGCAGGGAATGTGTGCTGGGAGGTGTGGAATGCACAGAGATCCCTCTGTGCTTTGGGCTTTGACTGGTTCAGCCTTGGAGTAGAAACTGGGAAGAAATGGTTTCAGCTTTTTCTGTCTTCCTGGTGTGGAGCAGCCACACCAAATCCCAAATATCCCAAATCCCTGGGATTTGGAGTGGGCACTGAGCACACCAAGCTCACCTGGAATTCCTGTTCCTTTCATTTCTTTTTTAAAGAGAAATATTCATTTTTATTGAGAAATTTTAGGCTTCAGCTTTGTTTCGTCTTCCTGGTACCTGCTGTGCTTGCTGGGCACTTTAATCTGAATTTCACACCACGGGGCAAAACATTTCACAGATTATTCCAAGCTGGCAAAGACCCACATGGATCATCAAGTCCAGTTCTTCAGGGAATGATCCACTCATGGATTGAACCCCCACACTTGGTGTTCCCAGCACCCTGCTCTGACCAGCTGAGCCTGGTACACACACAAAAGTTTTCCAAGGAAACCATCAGCCAACTTCAGTTTCCATCAGGAGTTGTATTTTCCACGGGTGTTTATGTTCCATCTTCTTTTCCACTTTTTGTGAATTAAAAATTCATAGTTCCCAGTAGAGGATGGCAGTAGGAATGGGGGATATACTCATTTCAGTTCTGCTTGTGGCATATTCTAAATTATCTCTTTTTTTTTTTTTGGGGTAGAAGAAGAGAAGAAGTAAAAGGTGCTTGGGAAAAGGCAGAGAAATTGCTTGGAGGGTATTTTTACTAAAGAGCACAGCAGTGACTGGAGCACTACTGCTATTTTAATAAAAAAACACCCCCTACAAACTGAATTTTCCCCCTTAATATTGTTTTTCTACTGGTTTACAGAACCATATTTAAAAAAAAAAAGGAAATAACCTGGCTGTGATTACCCAGAACAGCCCAGCACTGGCTGCTCCCCTCCCATGTTTGGTTTCCCCTTGGAATATTTGGTGCTGCTGCAGGGGGGCAGAGGAGATTCCTGGGGATCTGCTGAGAGTTTTTGTGATTTCTGTGTTGATGCTTCATAGAGATTTATGAAATCTCTATTATAAATATTCATCCAGGGCACTCCTTTCTCTCTGTTGTGCCTAGAAAATGTCTGTGGTAGCAGCACCTGGGATTTGGAGGGGGAAGAACCACTCAGCACCCAGCTCACCACCTGGACTGGCTGTAGCTGCTTTTATTTCATTTTTAAATTTAAAAAATTGTTGACCTGGAAGCAGCAGTGTCCAGGTGGGGAGGTGCCACGTGCCATCCCCTGCCTCTGCAAGAGATGCATGAATAATTAAGCCAAGGTACTTACACACACATGTTTTATGGGAAATGGCTCTGTGGTTCCTGATCATTTTTTCCAGAAACAGGTTTTATGATAATACAGTAAAAATATTAAATTAGAAAATGCCTCACTAAGGGTGATAAAACCTTACTACAGTGGAAATAGGTAATTATCCCCTCTACGGCCTAAATGACAGTTTAAAAGAAATAAAAATGTTAGTGCTCATTACTTGCTTTTGTGGGTTGCAATAAAGGGTAAGTTAAATTTTAATTCAGGGAAGACCCCTGTATCGAGCTGCTCTGGCTGTACCTGAGGTGGAAGTTGTGTTAATTACCTGCACAGGTCATTCCTCAGCCCTGGCTGCTCCAGACCTTGTGCTAAAGTCACCTTTCCCCCAGCTCCAGGTAGCACTGCCTGCTTCAGCCCACTGGCTCGAGTCTGATGTTTCATATCTGTGGGTGGAGGAGAGAAATTTTATATTTTTTTAACCAAAATCCAAGTTCATTATGCATAGCCTTAAGGGGGCTGAAAGTATTAAAATCTGCACTTACCCTGGTGAATTGAAACACAGACAAGGTTAAACCTGGAGGATTGATGAGTTTTACTCTCTGCATGGTTAAATCCTGCTGAGGGAGAGGCTGGAAAAGAAAGGGAGCCTGGCTGATGAGGAGAGGGAGGGAAAAATAAAGGGTTGGGTTGTTTTATATTTGATTTTCAGGGTGAAATATTTGCCCTGTTTTAGGGGTGCTGGGGTTACCTGATTTTTCTCCTTCTCTTTGTCACTCTGCCAGGGTGTCTGTCCCTGCTGTGTCAAAATCCAGACAAATCCACTGGGATTTTGCTTCATCCCATTCCTTTTGCCAGTGCCATTCCTGGGGGGATGAGGGAACCTCCCTGACCCCCAAAACCTGGAGTTTCCGTGTCACAGCCTGCCAGTGCCAGCAAACATTGCTCTGCCAGCAAAGACAAATTCTTCCTTGAAATCTCCCCGGGCCCTGCTTGTTTGAAAAATGACTTTTTTATTTAAAATCTGTGGGATTGGAGCAAATTCAGCATTGATCCCTGAACTCCTGCACCCACAGGAGAGCATCACACCCACAGAAAGGGAGACAAAAATCCAAGGAGTTCTCCCCCAGGGGGAAGGGCCAAGGCAGAGCAGCACTTTTGGGGTTTAGCTGCTCCTCAGGCAGGCACAGAAGTTTGCACATTCCCCCAAAAAGTTGGTTTTGAACTGCCTCACGTTCCTGGGGATGGAAAAAACAAATGCATGTGAAAGGGAGGAGAGCCTGGAGAGCCTGGAGAGGGCAGCAAGGCCCCTCTGGATTTTCCCAAATCCTTTGGGATGGGTTTTGAGGAAGGTTTGAGGCTGTTCCCTGCAGGCAGGACAGAACTTTCCATCCATCCTGCATTGCCACTGAGACTTCATTCCTTCACTTCCTGGGGAACTTTTTCTGCCATTGGTGCTGAACATGGAATTCCTCCTTTGGAAGCTGGCAGGGAAACCTCCCATGGAGGTGTCTGCAAGCAGGGACAGGGCCCAAACCCAAAAATATTTGGCTCAAACCCAAATATTGCTGTGCTTGGAAGGGAAAATCCCATCTGTGAACCCAACCCTCCCCTCCATGTGTGCAGCCAAGAGGCTTTAGGAGCTGCACTTAGAGAAAATCCAGCTCTTCCCCTGCTTTTCCCTCCATGCCCAAAAATGCCAGGGCTTACAAGAATCCCTCCTTTCCCCCAGCTCACGTTCTCTGGTTCCAAAATTAAAGATAAATAACACCAGCCCACTTTTCTTTCCTTTTTTTTTTTTAAAGGGAAATTTGCTCCTGTTATCAGAATTGCTGCACATGGGATATTAATTGGAATCTTGTTGCTGGGTCATTTTCATTGTTTTTCAAGTACTGTCCAAGAAAATGTATGAAAACTAAATTACAGCCCCACGTTGGCTGTGTGATTGAATCCTCCTCACGGCCCCGTACATCCTATTAAAATATTCAATCTTGTTTTCTTACTTGAAGAGCCTGTCTGTAAAGGGCAAACTCACAGAAACCCTCATTCTCTGGAGATCCAATATCCAGCCACACTGGAATATTTCCATTTTTCTGTGCTGCCTGGGATTGGGCTCACACGAGTTCCCCCCTCTGCCTGTATTTATTAATAAAGATCCTCAAATGTGTTTTTAATTACACAAGGCCTTTCCTGTTGAAGGAGGGGAGGGTTTGTGGCTTTTTGCTTCCATTTTAACCTTGGAAAGTAACTTTTCCCTCTGCACCTTTTTTCCCCCAGGACGGAGCTTTATCGGTCGCTGTTTGGAAAAGTCACAAATGGAGAAGAAGCAGAGCAGAATTAGGATCTGGATGGAGCTCCTGGTGTTCTCCCAGCTGCTCCTGCCCTCAGCTGCTCCCCCAGGCTGCCCAGGAGCAGAGCCAGCCTCTGGTTTGTCCCTAAAATCCTGAAGGAGCAGCAAACCCTGCTGAATCAGAGGGAAGAGTGAGCCCTGCCCAGCCTGAAATGCTTCTTCCCAAAGACAATCCATTTTAAACTATTTTATTTTTAAATATTCCCTGTAAATTTCTAAAAACCTTGATTTTGCAGCCTGGGCACAGTGTGGGGGGGGGGGAAGGACACAACCCAGCCCCCCCTGCAGCTGAGTCCCCCATGGGTTTTTTATGTTAAACCCTTGGAGATTTGGGGGCTGGGGGGGTTCAGTGCCCTGTTCTGGTGCTTGGCTGCGTATTGGGAGTGTGTGACTTCATCTTTCACCAGCCAGGAGGATTTAAATGTCATTTCCATAATTAACATGGCCTTAAAACAGAGGAAAGGTGCTCCAGTGCAGGCACCAGAGCTCCCAGTTCACCTCCTGGTTGTTGAACACACACAGGGACATTTGCTGCACCTGACACAGGGATGTGCCAGGATGTTGCTGCTGCAGGAAAATCCTGGGGGTTTCTCCAGCCCAGCACTGCTCCTGCACACTCAGTTCTTGCAGCTGCTGTCACATCCCAGGCGAGATGCCAGCACAGGACTGAGGTGACTCCATGAGGGGTGTGTGGGGTTTGTTGGAAATCCCATAGAGGGAATTTTGGGAGCTGGCCTGATCAGAAATGGGGCTCTTCTGGTGTCACTGATCATGTAGTGACCATGGCCTGTCCCACAGAGTTACCCTGTCCCTGCCTGGGGTTTGGGCACTCCAATTAAAAATTAAACCAATTAAAATTAAACCAATTTAAAAGGTTTGTGAGCTGCTTGTCCCGGTGTGATCTGTGCAGGAGAGGCCCCAGGGGGAACAGAAAAATCAGAAAGCCCCACAGAAAGCAGAGCAAGAGCCAGGGGAGGCTTGGCTTTGGGTGGAACAGAGCTTTCAGGGGTGAGTAAATCTCTGCAGCTCCCAGGGAAGTGAATGGATTTCCCTTCCCTCCCTCCCTCCCTCCCCAGCTCTCTGATCCAGGCAGAAAAGCACCCGGATTTTAGGATCTACTGATGGGATTATGGGGTTTCATTGACCCCATACCCAGCAGAGCCCCAGGCAGGAGCTGTGGGGAGCAGGGAAAGGCTGAGTTTTGTGAGCAGCCCTGCTTTGGCTCCAGCACAGAGGGACCTCCCCATGCCTTGGGGTGACAATTCCCATGGGAAATCCTGGCAGTGTCACCTCCTGTCCCCATCAGCTCCAGGTCCCCGACAACAGGCAGGGTCCCGTGGCAGGTTCTGTCACCAGAACCTCGGTGTAACCCCCAGAGCTCTGAGCTCGGTGTTTTTGGGGTGCTGGGGGCTCTCCCAGCCCGGGCTTGCCCCTGGGGGCTCTCGGTGGCCCCGGCTGTGCCACCCCTCCCGTGTGACTCTGCGTCCTCTGCAGCTCCGGGGCTCTCGGGGTTGTTTTTTCTTTTTTTCCTGTTCCCTTCCCGGCTGTAATGTTAAAAGGGTAATAGGAACCACTTTAAATGTGATAACTTCTCGCCGGTATTGTTGGAGGAGATAAGAGCCCGAGCCGAGCTAAGCAGCGCTTTTGAATTCACTTATCAGTGTTTGAGCAGCCGGTCCCTGTCCCCGTCCCCATCCCTGCCACCACCTGGGCCGGGGGACACGGGGACAGCCCGGCCCGAGGGATCCACAGCTCTGACCTTGCTCAAAGGGCAGGAAAAGGGACCTGGATGTGGAGGTGCTGCAGGAAAAGTGCAGAAATCCCCAAGGAGAGGCTCTGGCAGCTCACAGAGCCTGGGGACAGCAGGGACAGCAGGGCTTGTCACCCTGTGTGTCCCCAGTGTGGCTCAGGCAGGACACAGGCTCAGCACAGACAGAAAGAACCAGGCTGGTCTCCACCAAGTTTTCCTAACGCTGCCAATCAATCTCCTCTCCCCCACCCCGACAGAATATTAATTCTTTATTAATTCATGATACAGCTGCTAATTAGTACCTCCACAAACGGGCACTACACCTTAGCAAAACACTCGGAGGTGTTTTGGGGACTGGGGTGTGCAGAGGGAGGGACACGGGGTTGTGTTAATCCTCTCCCCCCAACCCCTCCACAGCCAAGAATTTCAACTTTCAGACAAACAACTTCATTTACAAGTGTGTCTCTAATTAGCTGCAGAATTAGTAAAGCAGAGTTTTCCCCCCATAGATCGGCCAAAGCCCCGGGGGAGGCTCTGGAATGGAGAGAATCGCATTTCCAATTATTTTGTTGAATTGCTAATTTAGTTATTGTGCCTGGCGTAATTGTGATGGGTATTGGGTGTGCAATTCAATTTGTTTTAAATATTTGTGGGAAGGCTGATCAGTAATGGAGCTGACCTATTTCATGGCCCAAAGTGAGAGAAGAGACTAAAACAAAAAACAGCTACAAAGCCCCAGTTTGTCTCAGTTTTTATTTTGATGTCTCTCATCCCTCTTAAGACTGTTGATGCAACAAAAGGTTTACATTAAAAGATGATGGCACTTTGATCTTGGGCTTTGGAGAGCTTACAGCTTTGGTTTGTCTTTTCTTGGCATTTTAATATGGAGATATTTTAGGCTAAAGAGTTTTAAATGTGATGCTGGAGTTCAGTAGGGTCTGTCCCCTCAGCACCCCCCAAATTTTAACTACCATGATTCTGGTTTGAGAAACGTGAAAAATCAACTGCTGGAGTTGTGGTGGCTCATGTGGGCAAATTTAAATCTTACCTTTTGTGTGGAGACTCCAAAGGGTGTTTGAGGATGAGCTCCCAGGGACATCCCTTAGCCCAAGTCCTGGTGGGCCCTTCCCTGCAGGCTCCTTCTGCCCAGGGCACAGGATGAGGCTGGAAAAGGTCTCCAAAATCATCCCAACCCTCCCTGCCCCCAGAACAGCCCTGAGAAGAGAGTCCCGAAATTCTCCCACCTCAGCAGCAGTCCCTGGGGTTTGGGGGGGTTTTGTCCCATTCACTGTGATGTTAAAGATGACAATAAATCAAATAAATCATGGAGGATGGGAATGGGGAGTGGGCACCATCAGGCTTGGAGACACCTGGGGGCAGTGGGGACCTGGGATGGGAGGGGATCCACAGAACCCTCCCTGTCCTGGCCTCAAGCAGAGCTCAGCACATCCAGGACAGGGGTGACAGATGGCACTCACAGCAAACAGAGATGTAATTCATTCTTTTTATTAAAAGAAATTGAGGTAAGTGAAAAACTTCAGCACCAGCGAGAACCGTTCGTACCCAGGGAGGTTCCCCCCACCCAGTGACCCCCACACACACCTTGGGGACATCACAGGTGCTGCTGCCACAGGGCCCCAGCAGGCCCAGACCCCCCAGACCCCGATGCCACCCAGCAGATTTTTTGGGAGCTGCTTTACCCCCGAATGAAGTGGGGCCCGAGCCGGTGCTGTAACACTGAAACGGGGGAGCTGCCCTGCACGAGGCTGTGGCAGAGTGGGGACATCCCCTTGCACCTGCAGATATCCTGGAAAAGGGACTCTGGTGACACCACCAGGGGAGTCCTGGTTGACAGGGGAGGAGCCCCACGAGTCCCGGTCCTGCCTGGCTGACACATTCTCTGTCTGTGTGTCCTGCTGCAGCCCACCCTGGCATAAGCAAAAGCATCTTTGGGGCTTGTTCAGGGGGCTCTAGTGGAAAAAAAAAAAAAAAATCTCTGAAATCAAATTAGGGTTCTTAACTATTAAGAAAAAGCAAATCCTGCAGGTGGCCGAGCTCTGCTGGCCACAGGCAGGGGAGCAGCGACCCCGGGCTGGCACCTCCAGTCACTGGCACCACAGGCAGAAGGGCTGCATTGCACTTCAGGAGGAAACAAGGAGAGGTGAGAGGCACTGGCAGCATCATTGATTCATTCTCTCGTAAAAACAGCCCTTCTGATGTACCACAGTCCTGATGTACAGCCCTTCCTGCTGTACTAAAGGAGGGGCTGCAAAATCTGAAATTCTTCCAAGACCATCATTGGTGAGTGAGCCCGGGACTGCGCAGACCCAGCTCCGTGACAGGAGCTGTGTGAGAGGGGTGGGCTGTGCTTCCCTCCAGCTTCTCTGAGCTTTTGTTACATAAAAAAAACCTGTAGAAAGGACTTGGGGACCTGGGCAGCTTCCATCCCTTCCTGCACTTACCTGGCACCCAATAATTCCTGACCATTGGAATGAGATACCAAACCCAACATTTTTTCACATTGCCAGGTGAGAGTGGCCCCTCCCCAGCCACGCACAGGCAGCCCTGGGGCAGGGCAGGACGATGGAGAAAAGCTCTCCTCAGATCCTCAGACTGAGATTTCCTTCTGCAGCTCCAGCCCCACTGGGGGATTTGGCTCTGTCCTTCCTCCTCCCTCACCTCAGCTGCCTGGCTCTGCCTCCTGCTGCCCACAGGAGAGGGATGAGCACTTACACCCAGGATACACCGAGGATACACCGAGGATACACCCAGGACACACAGTGGGTGTGTATCCCCATCCCTTATCCCTGAAAACATCAGGGAAGGGAGAGCAGAAATGCTGAGCAGCTGCACTTTGGTCTCTTGTACCTCCTCCCAGAAGGGCCTTTCACACAATTCACAGCCTGTTCTAAGGGAATTGGGCACAAAGGCAAAGCAAGGGGGGTTCAGCCCCCAAAATCCTGTCCCCCAAAAACCTTCACAGCCCTGGGGAGCCCAGGAGCCTCCTGGGGGCACAGGGACAGCCCCAGCCACAGCAGCTGAAGGCTGGTTTTGCTCTACCTACGAGACAAGACAGACGTGGGACACACAAATCAAATCACCACTGACAGAGGGTGACACAGAAATCACCACTGACAGAGCCAGGGGCTGCACAGGGGACAAGGGGACATTGGCACTTGTCAGCACAGAGCTGCTGTTGCTGCTGCTGGGCACGGGGCAGGAGAGGAGGGCAGGGTGTCCCTGCAAGGACAGGGGTGTCCCTGCAAGGACAAGGGTGTGTGTCCCTGCAAGGACAGGGTGTCCCAGCAAGGACAGGGGTGTCCTAGAAGGACAGGGCGGCCTTGCAAGGAGAGGGGTGTGTCCTTGCAGGATAGGGGTGCCCTTGGAAGGACAGGGGTGTCCCTGAAGGACAGGGGTGTCCTAGAAGGACAGGGGTGTCCCTGCAGGACCCTGCCATGCCAAGACCTCTCGGAACTGGAGCAGCCAGCCCCGCTCTGGTCAATAAATAAGGTACAGGAGGGGACTCAGTTCCGCAGGCGCTTGTGTTTATACATTTTCCTCGTGTCCCTGGCCAAAGGACACGCTTCCTCCGGTCAGCCTGATTTGAAAAAATAAAAACTGTCACTGCAGCAGCGTTCCCTGAGCCTCTCCGTGGCAGCCGAGCAGACAAAGGGCAGTTCCCAGCTCCGGGATCCTCCAGGCGGCGCCGGGCAGGGGCGGGGTGGGATCGATGCTCTTACGTGGAAGAAGGCGAGTCCATCGTGGAGAGGATCCGCACGACCTCGGCTCGCTGCGTGGGGGAGATGTGCTGGGTCATGTGCACGATGGAATCCATGGCAACCTCGGGATTGGCCTGGACCAGGCTGCAAAGGGGACAGAGGTGAGAGAGGCACACCCAGAGCCTCCCACAGCTCCCAGCAGGAATTCCAGGGGGCTGGAATGTGGGGGAGGTGAGGGGACATAGGGACACTCAGGACACCCCGCTGGTGGGACTGGAATCCTGAGTGTGCGGAGAGGGCAGGAGCTCTGGAGCCACCCCTGATGCCACCAATGTCCCCTCCCTGCACTCACCCCCGGATCTGCTTGAGCACGTAATCCCTGGAGATGTATTTGATGTTCTCCTCCACCACCGAGCGCACGCCCTCCTCCTCCGTCAGCTGCTTCTCCAGCCACTCCACCAGGTCCTTGTTGCTGTCCCACAGGTAGGCCTGCCAAAATCCACAGCTCAGCCTGCACCCCACCCCCAGATTCACCCCCCAGCTCCTGGACTGGCAGCTGTGGGTGACACATCTGGCTGGGGATCCCCACACACACACCCCTAACAGTCAGCAAAGTTCAAAGATTATTTATTCCTTCTGCATCCTGCCATAAATGGGATGGGAGGGGACCAAGGAGGTTCTTGGTCACTGCTGCAGAGAAGGAGCTGCATCAATCCCAGGAGTTGTCCCAGATAAATCCCAGTTTCCCTGGTCACCAGCTGCCCAAATTCTGCTGGAATGTGGCTGACCTGAGATGCAGCTGCTCCAGGGATTCTCCCAGTGCTAAATCATCAGGGACCTGAGTCCCCATCACCCCCAGCCTGTCCCTGTGCTGTCCCCAGCAATCCTGGGAGCCCTGACCCAGCCCTGGAGCCAAAGCAGCTCCCTGGGCACAGCTCAGGGTGTCCAGAACCCTCAGCCACAACCCCCTTTTTGCCTTCACCAAGATCATTTCACCTGATATTTGCTAGATAGTTGGCTGTGTAATAACTCAGGAGTGTGTGAGCCCCTAACAGCCTTCTCTCCTCTCCTCTCATTTTCTTTACAAATCATTTAAGAATCGTTTTGTTAATGGTTTCCGGAAAAGCAAGTACTGCCATTAGCACTCATTCATATTTATGTCATTTTATTTGGGTAATTAAACACAAAGCTCCTCATTTAAAGGTGCACTATCCTTCTCTGTTATCACTAACCAAGTCAAAGGCAGAATGACAATGAGCTGGGGGTGGTGACACCGTGGTGGCACCTCCCTGGCACCCCCAGAACCTGCCACACCTTTGGGACACACAACCAGGGACTCAGAGAGTCATTAGGGTTGGAAAAACCTCTGAGATCATCGAGCCCAGCACTGCCAAGGCCACCCCTGACCATGTCCCCAAGTGCCACATGCACTCAGCTTTGAAACCCCTCCAGGGGTGGGGACCCAGCACTGCCCTGGGCAGATGTGCCAGGGCTGGGCAGCACTTTCCAAGGGGGAATTTCCATTTCCAAGGAGGAATTTCCCTTTCCAAGGGGGATATTTCCCTTTCCAAGGGGGATATTTCCCTTTCCAAGGGGGAATTTCCATTTCCAAGGGGGAATTTCCATTTCCAAGGAGGAATTTCCCTTTCCAAGGGGGATATTTCCCTTTCCAAGGGGGATATTTCCCTTTCCAAGGGGGAATTTCCATTTCCAAGGGGGAATTTCCATTTCCAAGGAGGAATTTCCCTTTCCAAGGGGGATATTTCCCTTTCCAAGGGGGATATTTCCCTTTCCAAGGGGGAATTTCCATTTCCAAGGGGGAATTTCCATTTCCAAGGAGGAATTTCCCTTTCCAAGGGGGATATTTCCCTTTCCAAGGGGGATATTTCCCTTTCCAAGGGGGAATTTCCATTTCCAAGGGGGAATTTCCATTTCCAAGGAGGAATTTCCCTTTCCAAGGGGGATATTTCCCTTTCCAAGGGGGATATTTCCCTTTCCAAGGGGGAATTTCCATTTCCAAGGGGGAATTTCCATTTCCAAGGAGGAATTTCCCTTTCCAAGGGGGATATTTCCCTTTCCAAGGGGGATATTTCCCTTTCCAAGGGGGAATTTCCATTTCCAAGGGGGATATTTCCCTTTCCAAGGGGGATATTTCCCTTTCCAGGGAGGAATTTCATTTTTCAAGCAGGAATTTCCCCAATATCCACCCAGAGCCTGCCCTGGCCCAGCCTGAGGCTGTCCCCTCCTGCCAGGGACTCGTGCACAGGGGTCACCTCCCCCTGTCCCAGGTCACTCCAAGCCCTGTCCAGCCCTGGACATTCCCAGGGGTCCAGGGGCAGCCAGAGCTGCTCTGGGCACCCCTGCCAGGGAGGAATTTTGCTTCCAGAGCCCATCCCAGCCCCTGCCACACTGCAGAACCCCCAGGATGATTTGATTTCCTTTCACACCATGTCTTTGATTGTCTCAGCCCAGTGATGTCACTTCAAGATTTTGCTTATTTCATTGTTTTTCTCCTTATTACGATTGGAAACTCATCGGGTTTTGCTCCCTGCCTGTGCCCCTGCCATGCAGAAACATTCCCTGCATACAAAGGAAGGTTCCAGGGAAGGGGGGAAAGCCCAGCCCCAGACCTGAGCAAAGCTCCATTTACCCAAGAATCCCAAAGCTTTTAGTTTAGGAGAATATTTAATACTCTTATTAATCATTTTTAATCCGTTTGCTTTTAATTAAGAAACAGCATGATGCTTCCCTATCAACATATGCCAGGGAGCAGATTAATTGTGGCTTAAGATAACTCTCCTTGATTGGTGTAATGTATTAGCTAACGAGCTGCCTGCTTTTGGAGAGCTCAGGCTGTACCTTGGAAAGGCTGCTGCCCTCCAGAGAACATTCCCCCCTTCCCTGGAACCCCTGGGTGTTGGGGACTTTAAAAAGGGAATGAAAAAAAACCAACCCAGAATTCAAAAATAAAACAATGAAATAAAATAGAATTAAAAAAAAAATTAAAGTAAAATAAATAAAAATTAAACGTGAAATAAAATTAAGTGAAATAAATAAAATAGAGTGTAATAAAATAAAGTAAAATGAAGTTACATAAAGTAAAATGAAGTAACGTAAAGTAAAATAACATAAAGTAAAATAAGGTAACAAAGTAAAATAAAATGAAACAAATAAATAAATAAATGAAATTAAGTAA
>VWZS01009079.1:555982-587492 GCA_013397075.1 Rhabdornis inornatus
GACAGGAACACGGTCACATGTGGGTGGGGACACGGTCAGACATGGATGGGGAGGGACAGAAAAATAGACATGGATGGGGATGTGGTCAGACATGGTTTGCACGGGGAGGGACAGGAAAATGGCATACATGGATGAGGACATGGTCATACATGTCTGTATGGGGAGGGACAAAAAGTCACACATGGCTGGGGAGGGACAGAGAGGTCACACGTGGCTGGGGACATGGTCACACATGGCTGGGGAGGGACACACAGATGTCAGACACAGATGAGGAAGGACAGAGACATGGTCACACATGGCTGGGACAAGGACACACAGCCTGCAGTCACAGCTCATCAGTGCCCCAACCTTGGACATTTCCAAGGATGGGGCAGCCACAGCTTCTCTGGGATCCTGTGCCAGGGCCTCAGCACCCTCCTGGGGAGGAATTTCTTCCTGATATCCCATCTAAACACACTCTCCTCCAGGCTAAGGCCATTCCCCTGTCCTACATGGAACCTCCTCCCTGGAAATCCAGCCTGGAGACTTTCCATGAAAGCACATCCATGCCAGGGCTGCAGCTCCTCAGTTCACACCAGCTGCCCTGGGGATGATCCATCCCTGATTTCCCAGCCCAGCAGCATTCCCAGAGTTTGGGAAATCAGGCTGGGTTACATCTGTACTGCCCAATTTCAGACTTACTACCCCAGACCTCTCCCACAACTCACGTAATGTGAATAAAATGCACCTAAGGGCAGCAGAGCTTTTCCAGATCTTCATAAAAACGTGTGTGGGGAGGGATGGGGAACAGCACTCAGCTCTTCCTCCATTAAAATTTGTTTAAGGCATTTTGCTCAAAATTAATAAGACCAACTCCACTGTGTAAAGACAGTACATTGAAAATATCAGCCCCAAAGGTGATTTAAATAAAAGAGAAAAAGGGAAGGCAGAAGAATTTCTATGAGATGATATAGTTTCTAATGGATGCAGTTTGTAATGGGAACGGGCACTCTTGAATATATATATTTTGTTACATATAATTATATCTAGAAGTATTAAATCAAAATACAAGAAATGAGAAATAGTTATTAGGCTCATCTAGCCCACCTCTTTGTTCACACAGGACCATTTCCTCCACAGTGCTTTTGAAAGCTCCCATTTAGAAACCCCAAACAATAAATCCACTGCTTCTTTAGGGGCATTTCCCCAGCCAAGTAGATGAGATTTCCCTCAGAACTCAGCCAAACTTCCCCTCCCTCCCCATTAATTTCATGTCACTACCCCTTGCACCTTCCCACATAACATCTGCACTCCTTCAGGCTCACAAACAGCAGCATTTTAGGATTTTCAGTGGGGTTTGTCCTCACCCACTACAGGAATCCATCCCTCAGCTCTCTTCCAACCCCCTCCATCATTTGGGTTTTTTTTGCTTGGACCCTCCCAGTTTGCCTCATTTTTTCCTGGCCATTAAAACACCAAGGAGAAAAGTAAGGAGCTGCATTTTTGTACCTCACACCTGCAGCAACAGGAGCTGAAAACACTGAGACACTTTTATTCATCTAAAGTCCTTCCATCCCTCGAGAAAAGCCTCATTTCTGGAGAAGAAAGAGACCCCAGCCAAGGTCCCTTTGTCATTTAACCCTCGTTTTAGTGTTAAGCATTAACATAATTAAGCAATTAACTCTTTAGGAAACACACACTCTTTTCTATTTTAAATCCATATCTACAAACAAATATATATAAATACATATTTGTACTACAGGCATTGATAGGATCTCTCCATTTCATTTCCAAGGTCATTGCCCAAACACCCAAGAAAAGGAATTTCATGTTATTTAAGAGGTATCAAATGCTGACAAAAGGAAGAACAATTTATTCCCTCTAATTGGGAATAAACATAAATCCCAGAAGAGACAGTGAGGATTGAGAACCAAACAAAACTCCAACCCTTCCCTTTGTCCTGAGCAAAGAAAAAGACTCAAAAGGGGTGACAAATTTATTACTAATTATACAATTATTTTATTATGTAGTGCTAGTAATAAACCACTTGAAGTACTTTCAGCTAATTCTAGTGTTAAGAAAATAATTGCTTGATTCAAATTATTTTAACTGAATTAATTCTTTACTAGACATTTTTTACTAGTGCTACATAATAAAATAATTGTGTAATTAGCAATACATTTTTCACTCCTGCCATGGGTGTATATTTTTCTCAGGTGAAGTGCAGAGAAGAGCAGCACTAATTGTTTGAACAGGAGCACAGAAATTGGGGGATCTTGGTGCTTTCTCCAAACCTCCCTCAGGTTTCCCAGGTGTCATCAGGACAGGATTTTATTTCTTTTATTTATTTCCCAGGTGGTCAGGGAAGCATTTTCTGTGCCTGTGGATTTTTTGGGATCAGGAAGGGGAAATCTCATCCCTGCATGGTTCTGCAATGGGACCCTGCAGTGCAGCCTTGGGATTCTGATGAAATAACTGATTAAAGCTGAATATTTGGTATGAAATAAAACCAAGTTCTGGCTTGCTTTGCACACTCAACATTTCTCCAAGGCCAGTGGAGGGGCTGGGGACACCCTTGGTGCTCCCAGATCTGGCTGGGAATTCTGCTGAGGAGCATCCTCCTCCCTGACTGCCACCACCAAAGGGTCTCCAAAGCCAAAATCCCTGTGTTAATTTAAACTCAGCCTAATCTGGGCAGCCTGGCCTAGTGAGAGGGGTCCCTGCCCATGGAGGGGGTTGGAGTGAGGCACTCAGAGCCCTCCCTGCCCCTCTGGAGCTGCAGCAGATCCCACCAGCCTGGCTGGAACATCAGATGGCACCTGAAGGTAACAGTGGCCAAGGGTCTTGGTTTGGGGCAAATTGATAACAGACTAAACAAAGAAAAAATAATAAAAACAAAAACAAAACAAACAAACAAACAAACAAAAAAAAACCTCTGCACCTCTTATCTGCCCCCTCACTCCTGGAACCAGTGCTAAAGCTGCAGAACTCGAGATCCAACACAAACAGAACAGACAATACAAGCATCATAAAAAGTCACCCCAGGACACCAAGACACCCCAGAAATCCATCACACACCCCAACCCAGCACCCAGCCACCTCCCTCTTCACTCCACTGAATTATTTCATTTTTTTTTTTTATTGTTATTTAGAATCAAAAACGAGAAGTAACCCAGGAGCCCCCTGTGGGGAGCAGGGTTGGATGTTGGGGGATTTGCATGTGCTCCAACCCTCCCTGCAGAGCCCAGGAGCCTGGTGCTAATTTCCAGGGAATTTCACGCCTGATGTCTCCCTGTCGTGGGTCACTGCTGGTTCTCCCCAACCAAGCCCTGCCAAATGGCTCCTCCATCAGAATATTCCAGCCAGTTTTTCATAATTTAATTTTGCATTATGCTCAGGAGCCTTCTGGCTCGTTGGGGAAACCACCACCACGAGCTGCCTTTATTTAGGGAGTTATTTATTTATTTTCCAGCAGGAATTCGACCTCCCAGGCTGACTAGGAAAGAGGGGGTTTAATTTTTTCCCTCTTTTTTTTTTTTTCTTTTTTTTTTTGTTTTTCCCTCCCCCTTCACTAATGTCAATTTTCAGCATAGCAAGAGCTGTCTCTAATCTTTTCCTACTCATTACACACAATTTTGGAGTCATTTTACCCACAGTGCAGTCGGCTCCTGGCAGTGTGTTTGTGTGCACTGAGGGGTGGCATAATTGTTTATTTTCCCTCCCTGCATAATCCCCAGCCAGCACTGAAACCAAAACTGCAAACAACTCCCCAAGGGACACCGAGAGTGTCAGGAGACACCAGCAGCAAGCAGGAGGCTGGAAAATGCAAGGAGCAAACTGCAATGGCTCTGTCCTTCCTCCTCCTCCTCCTCCTCCTCCTGCCTGGCTGGAATAACTTGGAATACACAAAATAAATATTAACACCCTGGTGCTGCCCCAACTCCAAAGCTAAAACTCCCATTTCTGAGGAACACAGCAAAGCCAGATCTGGCATTTTAAGGTAAAACAATAATTAAGGATGAAATAAGGTAAATAAAATAAGTTAAAATTACATCAACAACTTCCCAGGGAGCTGTGTGGCTGGGAAAGCAACTCCTGTAGGGAGAGCAGTGGCAGCACATGGAACTGGCGTTTTCCAAAGGGAAGAATTTTGCCCTCTTTTGCCACTTCCCACCTTTGCCTCTGCAAATTCCAAGGCTTTGCAGAGGAGGAACAGAGCCCAGCAGCCTCTGAGAGCTTCCCCCAGCTCTGCTCCTGGGGCTTCTCTCACACTCCTGAGAGGCCCTGAGCGAATCTTTGCAGATTTTCCAGCATCAATCTCACATCCCTGGCACTTCAGGACCTTTCAAGCAGCACTCTGTGGTGCCCTGAGCAGCCAAGACAGAGCCCAAACCACCCCAGGACAGCTCCAAAGTGCTGCTTACCTTTCATTCCCCCAGAGAAGCCTCTCCAGTTTGCAAAGACCATCAGGGGCAGCCCTTCCCTGTTGAAGTCCTTGATTGCCTCGGCTGTTTTGAAGGCAGAGTCAGGGAACCACACCTGCCCAGCCTGCTGGATTATCTGGTGGCAAGAAAAATCCACCTTGAGGCCTTGAAGCACATCAGTGTGAGAGTTAAAACACAGAAAAATCATCAGGAGGTGTGATGTGGGATAAACAACAAGGAACATGGCATGTGAAATGTGTGGGATCTGCTTGGCCACGGGAAAATTGGGACAATCCTTCAGCAGCATTCCCATGAATTCAGCTAAGAAAAGAGAGTATGGACAGCCTGACACTGTGATGCTGCAAGGAGGGGAAGGGGAAGAAGAAAGAAAAGGACATGGAGAGGAGAAAGAAAGGACATGGAGAGATGAAGCAGAGCCAGGGCTGGGAAATCAGGCAAAATGTCAGAGCAGGAAGGCCATGGAACATTCCAGTCACAGCAAGAGAGCAGGGAAGGGATTTCTGCTTGTCACATCCCCTGGGCCCCAGTCCCTGTCCCTCCCCTGAGTGCTGGGGGAAGCAGCACTGGGGATGTGTCCAGGAATGGTCCCACAGCAGCCCAGGCACCCCCAGCTCTCCAGGCACGGCTGCTCTTTGGGGAAAGGAAGGAATCCCACTGGACAAGGGCTCCTTCCACAGGGACACAGGCAGGGGACAAGCAGGGACAGAGCCCACAGCTCGCTCACCTTGGCCTCTGAGTCCAGGTTTGCAGGATCAGCAGGAATGCTGAGCTCCACTGTCCTTGTTTCCACAGCAACCACTCCTACAGGTATTCCTCCCAGCCTGCAAACAGGTGAGACAGAACATTCCTACTCCTGCTGCTGCACATCCAAACAGCCAGCACAGACAAAGAACAGCAGCAGCCCTGAGGCATCTTGCAGAGTTGAAGCACAATGCTGGAGAGTTCCAGAGAGGTCACAGCTCTCAAAGCAAAATCTATTCCAAAAATGAGCAAATTCCTCTCTAAAAATTAAAGAGAATAAACCAAACCTCGATTTTGAACAGTAAATCCATGGACCCACCACTCTTCACCTGCCACCACCCAGATTTTGGTACTGATGGTCTTGACCATGAAAAATCAGAATCCCAGAATGGGCTGGGAGAGATTTTAAACACTTGCTGCAAGGTGACTGCCAGGTGAGCAGGGGGCAGGGACACACAGGGATGGACAGGGTGCAGGAGCAGGGTGCAGGGACACAGAGGGATGGACAGGGGGCAGGGACACACAGGGGTGGACAGGGGGCAGGGACAGGGTGCAGGGACACACAGGGGTGAGCAGGGACAGGGAGAATGCCCAGCTCTGCCTCCCAAAGGTTCCAGCCCCTCCTGCACACAAAAGCCATCGATGCCACGCTCTCAGGACAGTCCCAGCAGAGCCCCCTCTCCCCTCCCAGCCACCCCAAGCTGATGACACAGGAACAGGCAGGGAAGAGACAGGGCCCCTGTGCACTGAGGGGATGGAAATATTCCCATTTCTTATGATGAAGGGTCTGCTGGAACCCCATAATTGCAGAAGCCGTCCTAAATCGGTAACTTATAACTTCTGTGTTAGGGCCCATGTGACCTAATAAAGAACATCTTTATCCAAGTATTACAGTTATTTATTGAACTTGAAAACAGCTCAAAACAACTTCTGTTTTCCATAATACTTCATATAAATTTTATCAGGCTAGCACATGAAGATGCTACATCTTGTTTTATAGTGTGTCCCTGGACAAGTTGCCATAGAATAATAAAAGACAATTTACAGCCAACAGCACACATATTCCAAACATACATACAAGAGATGAGTTTTGGCAGCACTTACAGTAACAATCCCAGAAGAATACATTCATATTTGTTTTTTTCAAAGTGCCAGTGCTTTTGAAAGGAGTCTGTTTCATTTGTGTTATATATCCCTGCTGTGTGAGAGTCCAAAGCCACTTGGAATTTGTCAGAAAAAAGGAACTGCAAGTGAAGCTGAGCATGGACAGAGAGCTTCTGGCTTTGCCAAATCATTGATTTCCACCCCTGGCAAACTGCTTAGCCTGGAAGCCTTTAAATTATAGAATTATAGAGCCATGGAATGGGTTGGAAGGGACCTTAAAGGTCATCTCATCCCTTTCTTTCCAAGCCTTTCTATTAAATAGATATATATACACATAGAGAGAGGAAGAAATAAGCACAGGAATGTTGTGTTCTAGAGAAAGGCAAAGCAGAACTCAAACTTGATTTCTACAATTGTCAGAACTTACCTTGCTCTCCCCACCACGACTGTCTGTGCCCAGGGCTGCATGATCTCCATGAACGAGCCATGGTCAAAGAACCCACTCAGCCACTGCCCCTTCTGATCTAAAGGGAAAGGAAAAAAAGGGAAATATCAAAATAGGAAGGAGAGAGGGAAGAAAAAAACAGAACATCAAAGCAGCAACTCCAACTTGCTTAAAAATGCCAAGCGGAGAACATGGCCCTGTCTTTTTATTTATTTAATTTTAAATAGATGACAATAGAAGGGAGCATTAGACAGCTGAGCATTTGTCTGCCTTCAGCCATCATGTCTTATTTCATTTCCTAGTCTGCATAAAGACAGCAATTTATCAGCAAAAGCATCATTTATTGTTAAACGATGGGGTTCGGAGAGCAGAGGGACTTCCCGTGCTTTTAAATAAATAACTCTGCTTTTTTCAGGACTACAAACATTTGTCAAAAGGCAGTAAAGTCATTAAAGACGGTTTTCAACACATCTATTTCTGTTTTAAAACTTATCTCATATTCTTCTCTTGATCCTGCCTAATCTTTCCTTGAAAGAAGGAATGCTGAAGAAACCCAGGAAATAAATACGAAAATTTCAGTGGTATTTTAGAGTCAGTCACAGAAATCCCAATTCTTTGGGGACACCTGCTTTGCACTGGGGTTTTGGGAAGTCCTGCATAAAAATAACCCACAAAAAAATCCCCCCCCAAAAACCCCAAATCCCTCCCAGCTTCACCCCTTGGCACAGAGCTCCCGAGGAACTCTTTCCTCTGCCTCTGCAAACCCAAGTCCAAAACCAATTAAAAAGTGGAGATCCAAGCACGCTAACCTCTGCTGACTTAAACAGGATGGAGAGTGTTTTATCAAGCCCAAACTTGTAATTACTGTGTTCTACATTCCTTGCCTCTGTGGCCCCACTGTAAAATGTGACCATCCATTTCAAAATTATCTCTTTATCGCGAGCCCAAAGCTGATCGTTTAGATTCTGGCCTCGTGTCGGGCGTCAGTTTGAAGAATATCACAGCAATATCTCCTCTAATAAATGGCTTTAACTTTTCACCTAGGAGATATCTGCTTTAACTTATCACAGGGAATCATCTGCTTTCCTTAACGCTTCCACTAAATTAAAATCTGAAGTCACTCGATTTGGAAGCCGGCGATTGCGGCGCCCGGACAGCTGGATGAATTGCTTGAGAGATGATGAAAAAATATTATCCAAAACTAGAAAACTTAGTTTATCACAAATCTCATTTTAGCCCCCCAAACTCATTAATAACAGCAGGAGTAATGGTCACCCAGTTTGCAGCTTGGACCTACACAAGGCTGCACAACCCCAGTGGTGCCAACACAACAACTGCCCAAGATCTGCAGGAATATTGTGATTCCTTTAACACACAGACTCTCTGTGGATGGACTTTCTGCTAAATAATTTCAAAAACCCATAAAATTAACTATTCTAAGTAAATATATCATCTATAAAAGTATGGTGTCCTTGAGTACTCAGGATTTACATGCTACTTTTTTGTTCATAACTAACACTATAGATGAACATTATTATATGTAAACATATATTATACCCATATTGCTTAAGACTAATTATTTTACAGAAGCTGAAATATATTTGGGTTGCAGACATCTGGCAAACAGCTTTGAAACAAGATGAGTTGCTGCATGTCCTGGCCATACTTGGGTTGGGGCGTCCAGCCAGCATCCAGCGAGGGTCGTAGGGGGTCTTGGTGGGAACAAAGTCAATGGTTCTGTCTATGGGATCCTTGGCCTTCAGGATGGGCACAGGGCTGTGGATATTCTAAGGGAAAAAGGAAAATATTGAAGGAAGTGAGAGCCACCTTTCCCAAAAGCCTGCAAACAAAGCACCCAGTGGCAGCTCTGCAGGCCCAGGAATTACCTTTGGCATGTAGGAAAGCCACTGCAGGATGGTGTAAACTCCTTCAAAGTCATCACAGACAGTGTCATGTGTCACCCCGTTGTTGTGCATGATCTGGATCCCTCCCAGCTGGTTGTTGGAGGTGTAAACTTCCCTTCCAAGTACCTGGGGAAAGAAAAATGGGAAAGCCATCAGTGCTGGGATGTGACCAGGAGGTGCTGGCTGAGCAGGTGCACACACACCCACCCCTGCTGCACCTCAGGGTCACTTGGAAATGACAAGGATGGAGCAAACCTCTCACAACACAGCCCCCCAAACCCTGTGTGCAGGTAAGAGCTGCTGAACACTGATCCCTAGCGAACAGAGGGCAGGGATGGGTGGGATATTGGGCAGGAATTGTCCCCTGGGAGGGTGGGTAGCCCTGGCACAGGGTGCCCAGAGTAGCTGTGGCTGCCCCTGGATCCTTAGAAGTGTCCAAGGCCAGGCTGGATGGGGCTTGGAGCAGCCTGGGATAGTGGAAGATGTCCCTGCCCATGGCAGATGAGTGGAATTGGATCTTTGAGGTTCCTCCCAGCCCAAACCATCCCGGATTCTACAATCCCCAAGGGGAATAACACCAGTGGGGAAACTGAGGCAGTTTTCCCACTTTCCTTCCCCAAGCAGCAGAGTGACCAAAACTCCCAAATGCTGAGCCCACTCACTAATCCCAAACTGCTCCGAGAAATCCGCAGGGTGGAAATATTTAAATATAGAACCGGGGAAAAAAAAATAAAATAAAATAAACAACAAACCAGACAAAGGCCCAGCAGCTCCTTTGAGAGGCTGGACAGAAGCAGGCTGGGGCTCCTCATTCTCTTGCACAGCTCCATCTCTAATCTGAGCCTGGGCAGAGCAGCTCTTTTCTCATTCTCCTGCTGTCTCTTCCCATTTGCCCTCTCCCTGACTGATACACTGATCTCTCGGTCACTTGGCTTTCTGCTCCACTGCCTCCATATTACTAATAACACCTCTGCCACGGCCAGTTTACCTCATGAAGGCAGGAGCACATCATTACAAAATAAACTCATAACTTTGACATTCCTGCAAATACACGCCGTTTGTTATTTTTATGGGTTGAGTCTTTCTAACAGACAGAGGACATTACACACCTGCTTCATTTGGATCTTAAAAAACCCCTGAAATGCACACAAACTGCCTGGCCTCCCCCAAACAGCCAGCACAGCTCATTTTGGGGACTGAGGAGCTGCCAGATGCCAGTCAAGGTTTATGTACAGAAGAAATCAAGGCATGGATGTTACAAAACCAACCCCCAAACATAGAATTCAGTTTGTGTTTTAGCACAGGGATGTTCCTGGGTCTCCCTTCTGAGCTCAAACATCTTCCTCCTCCTTTAACAACATCAGTGCCAAGCAGAGCCATGGTAGAGAAGACAGCAGCACAGATTTAGGTTCAAGGATAAGAAAAGCCTCCAGATGCCAGGCACAAGCCTAGCTAAACGCTTCCCAGGGAGGAAAATAAAAATAAAGAGGATTTAAAGTCCCCCTCTCTGAAGTAATGCAAACACATGTAGATGCAAAATGAGCCCCTGCTCATCTGGAGACACTGCAGACAGCTCAGGTTCAGCACTGCTGACAGGCAATGAAACAGCCTAAAAGAGCACTGCTCTCACCCTTAAATCCCTTTTTGGAGATCAAGATAAACACTCAGCTCCTTCTCCTGAGTGCTGCAGCCCTTCCAGCAGAGCCTGGGGCAGGGGGAGATCCCAGGGCAGGATGGAGCCAGGGACAGAGGGTGCCCAGCTGTAGGAAAAGCTGCTCTGAGGAGAGTTTGAGCTGGGATTTGGATGAGCTGGAGGTGCCCAGGTGAGCACCTGTGCAGGTGAGAGGGGACAGGTGAGCTCTGAACCAGCCCCAGCTGAGCTGCTCCATCCCCAGACTGGCACAGGGCACTCAGGGGGTTCAGGAGGGTCCTAGAATGGTCTGGGTGGGAAGGGACCTTAAACTCTTTCCATGAAGGAATTCTTCCTCCTGTCCAGCCTGAACTTCCCCTGGCAGAGCTTGAGGCCATTTCCCCCTGTCCTGTCATTTGTTACCTTGGAGAATATTTCCAAAACATTCCAAAACACTTGGGCAGTGCTGCCAACGCTGAGTTCATCTGATCTTCAAAAACCCCACTGGGAAATCCCATTTCTTGTTATTTCAGAGGAGCTTTTGGCATCCACAAGCAGAGCCAGGACTCTAACAGCCCCTAAAGGATGGTCCTCAGCAGGTTCACAGGCCCATCATGTGCACATCAATAATTTTCCAGCACTCCAAGCCATGCTGAGCAGCTGCTTTCTCCTCTCAGAACCTGAGCTGCTGGAGAGTTGGGACTTTCCCTACAAAGCTGGGCTGGGCTGGCTCATCTGTTTCACCCAGGATGAAAGATCTGAAAACATGACAGCTTGGAGGGCTTGAATGGGAATCATTATGTAACATAAGTGCTGTTATTATTCCAAGCATATCATGTGTTTATATCAAATATAAGTGCCAGATTTTTATCCAAATAATTTCAATAATTGCAATTCCCATCCCACAATTTATATTGTCTGCCAGAAACACGAAGCAGAAGAGGCATATGCACGTCCTATAAATAGCCTATTTTTCATAAACAGGCAGAAATGATGGGAATGAATGTCTCATCAGAAAAAATGTAGGAACACAAAGCAGGGACTTCAAACCTGACTGCTATTATGTGCAGCCAAGCCTTGGCACAGCTCAGCGCTCATTTCCAGCTCTTCCCCCACACGGATCAGGGATTAAGGGGGGAAAAGCAGCAAGAGGGAAGGGAGCCCAGCTGAGCAGAGCCCCTGTGCCTGGCCAGGGGAGCACAGACTGCTCCTCTCTGCCCTTCCTGCATCCCTAATCCCTGAATCCATGCAGCTCCTGCACTTCTAATTTACGAGTGGTCGGTGGGGGACCCTTCTGACTTGGGAACAGATTGGCTCAGTCTAATGCTTGGAGATTATTAAAGGCAGAGCTATACTCCACTATCAAGTCTACAGATCTTTTATTTAGAAGATATGGTGCTCTAAATGCACAAAGAGCTCCCTGTCACCTTCACATTAAAGCCCCTAGTGCCTGGTAAATGGAATTATATAGCTGTCATCTCCTTTCCCCAAAGTTTTAAGAGTACAATGGGCTCATTTTTTCCCACTCCATCCCAGCTTCAGAACTAAGAGACCTACTTTGTATTGATTTAGAGTCTGGGAAATAAATAAACCTGCTTCTCCAATGTGATTCACAAGAAATTCATGATACACTATTGCATGATATATTTCAAGCTGCAGCTCTGGCTCTTTTTTCCCTTTGGTGAGTGATGGGGGAGGTGGGAGCTGGGGGGAGGTGGGGAGCTGACAGCCTGATGGTTATTGGGGATGGCTCCTGACTGCAAATCCACAGGCAGGTCCTGCTGGTGGAGCCTTTCCCTGCTTTCATTTGGTGAGATCAGAGGGGGGAAAGGGGCAAAAAAAGCAAATTGCACTTCACCTCCAGGGAGCAGGGCAAGGTGCAGCCAGTGCACAGGGAACTGCAGCTCCTGCCTGGAGATGCCAGCACTCCTCAGAGATACAGAGAGCAGGGCACACACACACAACAGAGCCTCTCTGTTTGCAGAATCACATTTTTTTGGTGGGAAGGTGGGGGGGGAAAAAAAAACAAAAAAAAAAAGGTTTTTCCACCTTGTGGTTATTGAGGAGGATTTTGGAAAATTTCTGGGTTGCAGCAGAAAAATGAAGTTTTGCAGGCTTGAGAGCTGAACTACAAACTTGAGAGCAGGCAGGCTTCAAATGACCTCTAAAATATTTGGTGTACATATTAAAAAAAGAAATTAATTTGGAGAGAAAAGTCAGCTGGGAAATAAAAACCCAACAACTTTTCATTTGACCCAAAAAATTCCAGAGGAGAAGCTCATCCAAACCGATACTTTTTTCCTGAAGAGCTCCAGTTTCAGTGAAGTGGCATTTCCAAATGAAAAATGTCTTGTCAAAACCCTGGTGCCCCTCTCTCCTCTCCCTGCGTGTGTTTTGCTCAAGGTCACTCCCTCAGTCAGTGCTAAATCAAAAGGACTCAATACACTTTGCAAACTAAAATTACAGCCCCTATTCTACATGGTGCCAACAGCCATAAATCCCACCTGTCTCAGCCAGGGGTTCCCTAATCTAGATGTGAACCCCATAAACAATATTAATGCTTGTCTCCAACTTAAAGGGCTTGGTCATTTCCTTTGTCACCTTCTGGACCCCAGAGGTTACTCAGAGACCTCTTCACCAGGACAGTGAAACTCTGTTCACTTTTCCAGGGTGAGTTTAGGTTTAGTCATGAGAAATTGCAATTCTCCAGTGCTGTTCCTATCATTCCTATCATGCATCCAGAATCACAGGGAATTTCTGTTGGGCTGGTCACCCCAATGTCCTCCTGGGGACATCCCAAGAGGGATGGTGAGGACCAATAATTGTGGGATATGTTTGAAAAGTTCAGCTCCTGTGGAACATCAGGGAGCAGAGTTCATGCTCCAGTGAGAACACAGCCTGCAGGATTCCCCAGGAGCTGGGACACAGCTCTGGGCAAGAGATTTGGACAGGCAGAATATGGGCCATGATGGCAAACTCCTGAATTAAACAGAATTAAACACACACAGAGCCCCCACCCACACACAGATAAACTGAGCAAGATCTGTATTAAAAATGATAGAAGGAGGGAGAATAAAAAAAGTCAACAGAAATCTATTAGACTTTCTTCCCTAAGCAAACATCAAGGGACTGATAATGGCATGCCTGGAACGTAAATTGTCTCTAATGGGAACAATACACAAATATCAGCACTTAAAGAAAGGCAATTAAAACGAAAATGCAGCAACACAGGGTGGTGGTTGTTTATCTGCACTGAGGCCAGGCATCCATCCTGCTTGCATCCCCTGCTCCACACAGAGCAAGGACCTGTGTGTCACCAGCACTGCCACCAACCACAGCCCCTGCAGCCCCTAAATTCTCACTGCAAGGGAAAGGAAGGAATGAGCCTGGCTTTGCTGGGACTGAGCCATGGTGAATGTGCTGGTTACACCTGGAGGAGGAGGAGAGACTTAAAGAAGCTTTTAGATAGAAAGTAGAGTCACGAGAGAACTGATTTTTTTCCCCTCTTGGAAAAAAAAAACCTTATAACCAAACAAGAGAAAGCTCCTCTCCCTGAAGTGAACTGAATAAAATTATTTAAGCAGGGAACTGACTGAAGTGTCTTTGTATATTGTTGTTAAAAAGGAACAGAAGAAGGAGGAGAAGGAAATAGTCCGAAGACCTTATTCT
This sequence comes from Rhabdornis inornatus, assembly GCA_013397075.1. Taxonomy (NCBI): domain Eukaryota; kingdom Metazoa; phylum Chordata; class Aves; order Passeriformes; family Rhabdornithidae; genus Rhabdornis; species Rhabdornis inornatus. The sequence goes on from VWZS01009079.1 coordinate 569,900, forward strand.
GAATTTACTATTTTCTTTTTCTTTGTATAGTTAATAAAGTTTTTTATACCCTTTTAAGTTTTAGGCCTGCCTTGCTTTTGCTCCTGGCTCTGTCTCACAACAGAAAATAAGTATATTTAAATCAGCAAATCAAAACCATAACATTATTAGTGTACTGGCCAGGAAATTCAAATTAAACCAAGACAGTGACCCACACCAGGGACACCTCCAACAGCAGCACAGGGCACCTGGGCAGCTCTGGGAGAAGCCCCCTGAGCCCACCCTTGCTCTCAGCACCTCCACTGCCACAAGCAGGCAGGGCAGGGGGGTCTGTCCTGCTCCCCAAGGCTGGGATAACCTTGGGCAGCTCCAACCTCCACAGCAGGAACCAACACTTGATGCTGCTGAGTGCTGATTTCTGGCTGACACTTGCCAGCCCTCCTTGCTTAGCATTCCCCAGCACCCTGCACCCATAGAGATCCTCCCACCAGTCCTGCTGTGCCACTACAGAAAGATTCATATCATGCATTAATAATTATAATGCTTCTTTGAATGACAGGGCTGGCACTTGCTGTTCTAACTCACATGATTGCTCTCACATGATTGCTTTGATCTAATCCCAAGACTGGAGTCATCTTGAGCAGGTACTGAGCTATCCCTGCCTCGAATCTCAAAAAAAAAAAAAAAAAAGAGATTTCCACAGCACAAACCCCAAACAGCATCAGGCTCACAGGGCTTTTATTTAGTTTTGCAGATTGTGAAATTGAAGGGTAAATATGACTGTTGGCAATCACTCCCCAGGCTGTGTGAGCCTCCTGTTCCTCCCTGAGCTCCTCCAGGGAGCCTCAGAGCTGCCCAGACCTTTCTCACATGGGCACAGCCCCCTGAGCAGCCCTGACCTATTGTCTCATCCTCTTATTTGAATCCCAGAGCATCCAAAAGGTTCTGCAGCACAATTCAGGACTGAATCAAAAATACAAAGATATTCTCTAGCCAACAAAACCAAACAACACTTTTTTTTTTCTTTTTTTTTTTACCCATTCTGGTGAAAAATGTCACCCCACAACCAGGCAGGGAAACGAAGCCCCAAGTGCTGAACTATGCTTTGAATATTTCATGTTTTACTTTCTGACCCTGCAGACTCCTGGCACGTGGGATTGCCCAGCTCATCCTTGGTACTCTTGGATGCTCTGAGCAAACCATGGGGAGCACAGAGCCTGATGGTTCAGGCAAATCCAGACCAGAGAGTTTGGGGGAAAATAAAACTAAAACAGGGGGGGAAACAAACCAGTGCTGGTCAGAATTCTGTCACCTGCAGAAGGGAGGACAGCTTTGGGGCAGCTCTTCATCACCATCACAAAATAAACTATTTGAGAGCTTGGATGAACATCTACACAACTGATGGGAATGCTGCCTGCAGCAGCTCCTGGAAGTCTCAGCTGAACTTGGCTTCCCTCAGGAAAAGCCTAGAACAGGGATCTGCAGGGAAAATGGGACTGAAAGCCACTATTTGTTTCCATTAACACAACAATCTCCAAGACAGGATTTCTTTTAAACACAAAAGACAAGGAGGAGCAAACTGATTAAAAATAGGTCAGCAGCAGAGTCTGGAACATCCTTGGGAGGACTGAAATGGAATGTAGCCCTGGAAGCACAGAAGCACTGCAGGAATTGGGAATGCCAGGCTCTTTGGTCTTACTCCCATTAAAAAGAAAAACCCATGGAAATGAAGGTGTTGGTGCAGGGCACAGCATGTCAGGTCTGAAATCACCCCGTGCTCAGGCTGTGAGGAGAGGAGGGAAGGGAGTGAGGGAGGAGGAGGAAGGTTTGGGGGTAGAAAAAGGGGGAGGCAGGGGAAGTTTAAAAAAAAAAAAATCTCTGCCTCAGCAAAAGTTTTCATTAAAATTTTAGACAAATGATCTCTGTGTCCTTCTCCCATGCTGCCTGGGGCTCCATGCTATTTCTATGCAAATAACAACCTCGTGGTTTATATCTTATTATTTCCACCGGAGCTGCGGCGACATGACCCGAGACGTGTGTGAGGTAGAGACAGCCACAGAGAGAGAGGGAGAGAAAGAGAGGGAAGGGAGGGAGGGAGATGGAGTGGCTGCTCGCTCAAGTGTGAAAAAATATTGTCAGGAGTGAGCAGCAAGAGCAAAAAAAAAAAAAAAAAGGGAAAAAAAAAAGGAAGAAAAAAATTGCAGGGATAACGTGTTTATTTCAGCCCCTCTCCCCATGTGAACCAGCATCTTTTAAAATTCATTGGGCATCAGGCGATCATGCACAATCCATCTGCTTTCACTTTATCATTTGCATTTCATGCCTCCTGGCTTTTGATGTGCTGATACTTTGATGCAGTCAGGAGACGAGCATTATCATTATTTCAATTTGCAGGGGGGTCAGCGGGCTCGGCACACGCTCACCGAGAGCAAGGAAATGGCATTTCCACCTCTCCACCCCCTGCTGAAATGCACTGGGGAGACAAAAGGGGGCCAGCAGGAACACGGCCCCCTGTCCCCTGGGCTGGCACAGCCCCAGCACACCTTTGCCTGCTCGGGACAAACAAAGGCAGCTCCACCAAGAGCTCAGGGAAACCCTGGCCAGCCCCCGTGCATCCCCTGCCAGGGAATGGGGCTGGAGGATGCTGTGACCCTGCTGTGGCCCCTGGATGTGCCTCTGTGCTCGCTGGTGGTGAGTGAGGAGCCAAGCCCAGAGCCCACCAGGAGCTGCAGCTCCAATGCCACTGACCTTGAGCTCATCATCAGAGTTAGAGGTCACCCTCTGGCTTTGGCAGCTGGACCTTTCCCTCTACACCTAAACCCTCAGGCTGCTCCTACATAATGATCATGAACAAGACCAGCACATAATGTTTGCCACCATTCCCCTCTGCAAATTAGAAAGAATCCAGCATTTCACAGGGAAAAAAAAAAATCAAATTAAACAACTTCCCAGAAAGCCCTGCCTGCTGTCTGAAAACCCAATTGTCTCCATTGCTGCAGAAACAGTTTTGTGCTGCACATTCTGCTGGCAGAGAGGAGACATTTTGAAGATGTGTTTGCAGGCACAAGAAGTGGCAGCTTTGTCCTGCATCCTGCAGGCATGCACATATGTAAAAGTCAGCAATGGAAAAATTGTCCCAGATCTCTGGCACCTAACTGGGAAAAGCTAAAGGTGGCAGTTGCCAGGATTTATCTTTGTTTCAGCCATCATCTCCTCCTGAAGCCCCTGCCAGCCCTGACTCCCCAAACTCTCTAAGGGAAGGAGCAGCACCAAGAGTGACTCAGAACAGCCACAACAGGTTTTCCTTTCCAGTCCCATTCCTGGAATGAGCAGGAACTCATCATATCCCACAGCCAAACATTCCCTGCACTCCTGCAAGGGCACACTCAGCCCCCTGGCTGGCACTGACCTGATCTCTGCCTCCAAAAAATTCCAAGTGGCCTCTGAATCCCAGAGACAAGTGTTCAATGGTTTCAGGGAGCACAGGGTGAGTCTGAAGCCACTCCACGGCAGGAGGATGTCAATGGATCAGCATTCACTGCTTGTTTCACATCCTCCAGAGGATCAGCCAGCCTGAGCTTGGACATTCCCTGGACACCAGTTCCCTACTTCAAACCCACTTCTGGGACACAACTGCAGCTGGATCCCTTCAAGAAGGCCTGAGCAGAACTGCAGGGACTGGAAACTGAGGATCACTGGGCAGCAGACACATCAAACACCCAGGAGTGAGTGGGGACTGCCAGGCTCCCACTGTTCAAGGGCAGGCAAACATTGTTGGGAACACTGGATAGGATACAACAGGCTCTTCCCTCACCTTTAGGCAGGCAGAGATTCAGAGCTGGCACAAACATCCCAACAGAGCAGGGAGGAGAGAAAAGGACACATGGGATTATTCAGCCCACTGACATTCTCAGGATGGGATAAATCCCCCACCAGAAAGCAGCTCCTTCTGCCTGTGCCTGCTGACACATGTCAGGTGCTTAATTCAGTCCATATCCTTAATTTTTAAGTGCCTAAAATTTAGTGAGATTAATCCAGTCCTGTGGAAACAGCCCCTGAGTCCAGGGGCAGGGAGTGCAGTTGAAGCTGGGCAGAGGGGGAGAACTGAACAGCCTGGCCCTGCCATCTGGGGAACTCTGCAGGATCCCCAGCAAGTGACAGCTGGAACCAGGCAACTCACTGCACTCCAGCAAGCACTAAACTGACTCAATTCCTCTTTAAAGGCTGGATCTTCAAATGCCTCTTTTCCTCCCATTGATGCAGGTGTGTGTGTGATGTGTGTAAGAGATCTAACAGAGGGTGCTGCAGCCTAGAGCTGATAGGATCAATGCTTCATTTTCTGCAGAGCCCCCTTTATTCAGGGGAATAATTCAACAAGAGCCTGTTTTCCTTTATCTCCCATTGTCAGGCAGGCACTCCTGGAAACACAGCTTGCCATGGAGCACAGGCACCCCAGGTGCTGAGAGTGCCTGAGAACAAAGCTGCTCACTCCAGGGAAACAAAAGCCCTCAGGGACAGGGATGGCAGCAGAGTGGGCTGGGAGCTGTGTCTGCACCAGGCAAGGAGCTGCAGCCTGGGGGATTAATGGGCTTGGGGCAGCAAGGGAGAAAAATCTGCCTCTGGGGTGGGGAGAGAAAAAAAAAAAAATAAAAAAAAAAAAGAGCCACTGTAGTAGTGAAGCTGTAAGTTTTCTTTGTAACAGCCCCAGTTATTCCTCCTGACCCCACAGCTGAGATTTCCAGCAGGAAATCTCATTCCCAGCCTGGAAAATCAGCATCCTTCAGGTTCAGTGCTCCCCAGAACTAACACAGTGCTCTGGGTGACTGCAAGTTCAGCTGATTCTTCACATATTTTGGGACAGGAACTTCCAGACACTGGGAACAGCCCTCACAGCACCCAGTGGGTGGGAGAAAACACCACCTGGGCACTCCTGGTGTTTAATCCACGCCCACAATTTCTGTTAAAAGCTGCTCCAACATCCTTCCAACCCAAAGCATTCCAGGATTCCAGGACAAAGCCCAGCTCTGAGGGCTGAAATGCAAGGACTCACTTTGTTGAGGGCCCCACAGCCCGTGAGGATGATGTGGGAATTCTCCACCTGGATGGTTCTCTGGCCCAGCCTGACAATGTAGGCACCAATCCCAATGGCCCGACACGTGACCTGGGAAAAAAGGGAAAAGAAAGGGATTTTAAAAAAAAAAAAAAAAAAAAAAGAAGCAATGGCATTGATTTCTGTCTCTCTGCACAGCCCCAACCTATTGATTCAAACATTGAGATAAAACCAGGTGTGTTTGCAGTACAAGGCCATAAAATCTACTCTCCCTGGAAAATTCCACACAGGATGCGAACATTAATGTATTTTATTTATAAAAACAGAAAAGCAGCAACCTTCAGACTGAGAAGCCAAATGGCTGAAGTGTTTTAAATGCAGTGTGGAGGGGACCCAGCCCTGCACTGGTGCCAAGAGCATTGCTCAGAGCCTACAGGAGCCCATTCTGGCTGATCCCACAAGGATGTTTGGGATATCACCACAGGATTTTTAGCTGAAACAGACAATGCAGCTGAAGAATAGAAAGCAGTGGGGGATTACCAAGCTGATGGTGATAACACTCTCATAGGCTAAGGATGATTCTCCAGCAATCATGCCAGATCCTCGGAGGTTCTCCACTCCAAGCCCATCCTCCTTCCCGATAATATCTGTTATCTTGTACCTGAGGGAGACACACACAGCCTTTGAGTCACAGGGTCCAGTGATTTGCTGAATCAGTTTGCTACAAAGAAAATGAAAAGTGACTAAATATCATCAAGGCTCCAAGGAGAAATGTGCATAAAGCTCAGGCAGGAGCTGTGCAGGGCACATCGTGCAGCACCGTGGAATGATCCCACAGCAGCAGCACTGCAAGGGGAAATGCCAAGGGAGGGAAAGCTGGGAAAAGTGTCCTGTCATTCCTACAGGATGTGAGGAGCAGGCTGGTTATAAGAAAAAGGGCAAGAAAGGAAAGGAATGCCATGGAAAACAAGGGAAGCTATGCCAAGGGAAAAGGGAAAAACAGGAGGAAAAAGAAAAAAACGGAGGAAAAAGGGAAAAAAGAAAAAAAGGAAAAAAAAAGGATAAAAAAGGGGAAAAAAAAAAAAAAAACAGGGGAAAAAAAAAAAAAAAACAGGGGAAAAAAAAAAAAAAAACAGGGGAAAAAAAAAAAAAAAACAGGGGAAAAAAAAAAAAAAAACAGGGGAAAAAAAAAAAAAAAACAGGGGAAAAAAAAAAAAAAAACAGGAGGAAAAAGAAAAAAACGGAGGAAAAAGGGAAAAAAATGGGAAAAAGGAAGAAAAAGGAGGAAAAAGGGAAAAAAGAAAAAAAGGAAAAAAAGGAAAAAAAAAGGATAAAAAAGGGGAAAAAAAAAGGATTACAATGAGGCTCTCACCTTTTCTTCACTTCCTTCTTCCAAGCCTCCATCCCCTGACCCTAAGGAGTGCCCCAGCTGAGGACAAGGACATGCCATGCACCACCCAAGGATGAACAGAAAGCTTTTCATTCCTACCTGGACTCTCCATTTTCCTCCACGTGTTCACAGTGAACAGAGTTCAGGGCACTGACTTTCTTATAGTCTTGAGGAGTCAGGTACAAGTATTTGTATCCCTGCAGGGAAAATCAATTCATTCATCCCAATCCCACCTGTAGTCCCTTCCTGTTCCCCTGTAACCCCTTCCAAAAACAGATTTTCACAGGGGCAGAATTAAATCCCTCAGGGTGGTAAGAATATTCTCTCAACATTGGAGATACAGCTGAGGCCAGTGAAAGCTGGGAATGGTGCAATATTTAGCACTAACTCCTTCTAGATGCCAATCTGCTGCCTGGGAGATGGTAAAATCCTGCCATGGAATGGTTTGGGTCAGAAAGGTTGTACCCAGCCCCATCCAACTCAGCCTTAAACATTTCCTGTTCCAGATCCAACACCAAGGAGAACTTTGGATGTGACACTCTGAGAAACGCTCACCCCCACCTCTGTTAGAAGAGGTGGTGTCTAAACAAGACTCCTGTGGGCTGCTGCAGAGTTTCCCCCCTTGGTTCCTGCTCCCCCTCACCTTGTAGGGGTTGTCTGGGTCTTCCCAAGCCACGTGGAACATGTGCCTGATCTCCTCAGCCAGCCCAATCCTGGCCCCGCTGTTGGCAGCCACGTAAATCCGAGGGATGCCCTGAGCCCGGGCCAGCTCAGATGCCCTGAGGAACAGCACATCCTCCTGGGGCCCAAAGGAGCCAATTTTATAGGTGATGTCATTGCCAATGACAATGATATCCCGGCCCTCTGGATACTCTGGTGTCTTCAGGGTCATCTTCCAGGCCACCATCCCAATCTGCAGTCCAAGAGAACGGCACAAAATAAATGTTGTGTCTTCAAGGTGTGAAAGAAGGGACTCACACAGGGGTCAGTTCTCTTATTTGAAGAAATGGTCTCTTGGATTCTCTTGGACTTGGCATATTTTCCTGGGGAACCTGGATAACAGCAGCTCTGATGGGCTCTGCCAGTGCACAATCCTTCCCACATTCCTTGGAGCTCATTCTCCACTGCTCCCATCCCACCAGGACACTCACCCTGGATTTCCCTCTCCCTGCTCAGGGGTTTATCACAGGTCCAACACGTTCAGCCCATGTCTCTGTCTGTGTATTCCCTGTGCTCCCAGGGTCAGGTGGGGTGTGCTGCTGCACAGGATTCCCAGCTATCACCCCACACCCTCACCCAACCCTCATTTTAAACACCTTTTTATTTCATTGCTATCTCAAATTTCCCTCTGTCCTCCCATTCATTTCTTCCTCTCTTCCCTTCTCCCTTCCCCAATTTCACAGCAGCTCCATCCCAAACCTGCCTGGGTAAGCAACGCTTTTTGCTGCACATTTTTCTTTTCCAAAAAATCACGGGATGATCTCTCCTGGCCCATCCCCTCCCCTGCCTGCCCCATCCCTCAGGCACTGCTCCTGGAGCCAGCCAGCTCAGAATGCCATTAACAGATGGGAACAGCAGTGTCCCTTGAAAGCCACATGCATCACCCAGTCCCCGCTTGCCCAAGGATCATAAGCTCTGAGTACACATTCCTCAAGCCGACTGCACATCCTCTGCAATCAGCAGGGCTGAGACTCTCATTGTGGAGCCTCGGAATTCTGAGCATGATGAACTAAAGCAGGAGGGGGAGAGGCAGCAGATAGATCTGTGCCATTTAATCCACATCCAAATGGCACAATACACAGCCCAGATCCAATCAGCATCTGCAATAAGATATGCCATAATAGGCTCATTAAAAAAAATAAAGAGGCAGAGGAATTAATCAAAGGGTCATTGGAAGTAAAGCAGGCAGCAATCCAAAAATATTACAGCCAGCTACTGGCAGATCCTTCCTTACACCTCCCCTTCCAAGAGCTGAGATTGCAAGTTAAGAGTGTTTCAGTTCACCTTCTCCCTGGATTCCTCCACTCCTACACTGACAAGTCAAAAGGGAATAATCTGTTTGCCTCTGAAAATTTGCAGACTTACAAGTTCCACCTCAGCATCCACCTGCAGGGTTTGGAACAGAGAAATGCTGCAGCAGCTTCAAAGAAGGGAGCAAAAATCCCTGAAAGTTGTTTCCTTACAGCCACACTGATCCCATCAGCCAGGGCTGAGGGACCACAGTCCATCCCCCTCACCAGAATGTTAGAGATTTTCCTCACTTTCAGCAGCTTGATGATTTTTGACAGCACAGGAAACAGGCCAATTTAAGGCTTTTCTTACTTAGAAAATTCAGATGGTAACAGAAGTGTTGGAATAGTTTCTTAACCCAAGATCGTGTGCCCTCTACACCAGTAAAGTCCCTTTTGCCAGTGCTCACCAGTAGAACAGAAAACAACCAAACCAGGGCACAAACTCCTGAAAACAGTTTACAGCTGAGAAATATGGAGCAACCCTATACAGCTTAGGAAAAGCAAAATTAAAAGTGCACCACTTTTAACTTGGGTGTCTTTTGCCTCCCCAGTTCATCCCACGTTTCGTGCCATTTATCCAGTAATAAAAGCCATGGGGATCTGCACAACTAAGGAATTTTTTTTTTGCTATGAATTTGCTAGATTCGGTTGAGATTTATGGGCAGTGGAGAATGGCTTTCTATTCCAGAAAAAATTTAAAAAAAGGAATAATGAGATTTTTAAGTTAACGGCAGCACTCCAAAAACTGGAGAGTTCCCAGGTTAATTAGCCAGGCTGAGCTAATCACCTAAGAGCAGGTGATGGTTTGGAGCAGGCTCTTTTGAAGAGGCAGCACAGTTTGGAAGTGCTGCCCCTGCCACTGCTCCACTCCCAGCACACCCAGGAGTGAAGAAGAGGCGGAGGAAAAAATAAAAGCAGGAACCGTCTTATTTAACTGTTTTTATGTTGGCAAAATGATTTGTGCCACGGTATTTCCATAAGAAGTGGGACCATTATTCTCCTGTAGGAACACATTTGGTTTGAAAAGTATCAGTGGGCAGCACGTGAAAATCAAAGAGGATGAATTATTCACAAGCCCTGATCAGAAGTGATCATTATTTCTGATGCTCCAAACTGTGATTAGGATTCAGTGCTCAGCTGTCATTTGCTCCCTGAACGGCCCCAGCCCTGCTGGATTGCACGACACAGGGAGATGACACCCAAGTTTCAGATGTGTAATTTTACACACACCTTCTCCCTCTCCATCCTGGCCTTAATGGAAGCATTAAGAGCCAGCGGAACGGGCGCGCTAACGAACGGCGCTCGTAAACGCCACTCGTTTGACACCCAGTGTCAACACTAATCATGGCCTAAAATTAACACCAAAATTGACTTCAACATTAATTGCACTATCGATGGGAACAGTAATACACACACTGATGCAGTTCCAAATTGACTGCCAGTGGCAGGCAGAGCTGTTGACAACAGGCACCGAGGGGAACGGAGAAGGAGCCGATCCCAGCTCCCTCCGGGAAGCACGGCAGGCTCCAGGCAGAGGGCAGCCGGTGCCAGTGGCAGCTGCTGCAGGGGAGAGGGAGCTTTTCAAGCTCTTTCTGGCAGGTTCTGTAATTCCTGGAGAAGCACAGCCAACAGAATCATAGAATATCCTGAGCTGGAAGGGATCACCCAATTCAACTCACAGACACCCTGACAATCCCACCCTGTGCATCCCTGGCAGCGCTGTCCAAACACTCCTGGAGCTCTGGCAGCTGTGCCCGTTCCCTGGGGAGCTTGTTCAGTGCTCCACCACCCTCTGGGGGAAGAATCTTTCCCTGATATCCAACCTAAGCCTTCCCCTGGCACAGCTCCAGCTGTACCCTCAGGTCCTGTCACTGGGCAGCAGAGAGAAGAGATCAGTGTTGGTTTATTCCACTTCCCTCGCTACAGGATGGTGCTGAGCCTGGGGACTGCAGGCCAGGCTTCATTTCATCCCTTTACATCCAGATTTGGAGAGCTGAATGTGGGTGTTTATCTGGTGCAGATGCAGCAATTTTGGCACTTCATCATTTGAACCTGGAACTTCAGATCTAAGAGAGTGACTCTGCACTTACCCTGTGCAGAGCTTTCCAATTTTTATCTGGAGCATGAACCAGCTCCCAGGAAAAGGGCAGAGTGCACGTGGCTTGCCAGAGGCATTCCAGCTCCGTGCCTTGACAAGGGTGCAGTGCCAAAACCCAGGATTCCTTCTTGGCTCTGGAAAAGGTGTCCCTCAGCAATCCAAGCGTGGTGGTGGCAGCCCAGCCAAGCACGCTGGCACGAGCTGAGGGATGGGAGGGAACAGCTCCAGGATGAGACGTGACCAAGTGCTCAGGGAAAGGTGTCACAGAATCCCAGAACCATCCAAGGTTGGAAAAGACCTCCAAGACTGAGTCCAATCTGTGACCCATCCCCACCTTGTCACCAGAGCAGAGTGTCACATCCAGTCATTCCTTGGACACCTCCAGGGTGGGGACTCCAGCTCTTTCCAGTCCCTGACCACCCTTTCCATGGAATTTCCATGCAGAAATTCCTCCTGAAGTTACAGATGGATACAGATACATCACAGAGAGCCAACAGACAACCTTCATCAGGAGCTTTCCTGTGGGCAAGAACATTCCTGTCCACAGCATCCACGTGTTCAAACATCTGTATGAGAACAGAGAATAAAACTGTGCCACCTCTTCCATCTCTGTTCCTGGAAGGTTTGGATTTGGGGATTTTAAAACCCTCCAAGAAGCCTGCAGCTCTGGCTGCTGTTTTAATTCCCTGTGCCTGCCATAAAATGCAGGAACAGGGGGTGACAAAGCAGAACATGCAGCTCAACGATTAAGCTGTGCTTGTATAAAATGCATTAGCTACACCTTTCTGCCTCTGGCAATCCGGAAAGCCACCAGAGCAGCATTCCAGGGGCCCTCTGCCATCCTGAATTTCCCCTGGCCAAACCTTCCCAGCTACCCAGGAAAGGTGCTGCAGCCAAAGCTCCAGCAGACAGCAGCGATTGTGGATTATTTCTGATCCTCACACTACTGAGGAGGAAAAACTGTGACATCTAGTGCCAGTGGGGAAAATGACACATTTTCCATGGGCACCAGGAGAGGGATGAAGGGGGATGTGGGGTGCTGCTGCAGGCTGTCCTTACATCACTTTCTCCTTGTCCTCGAAGATTAGTTGGGTCTTATCAGCAGCTGGTGCTTTCCTGGTGCCAGAGGATCAGGGGAAATTGTAGTCAAAATACATGAAGTGCTATAGAAAAGCATCCAAATGCCTGGCTCAGGACTGACAAGGAATATATTGAGTTCTGCAAGGGGCTGAGGGAATTACCTTTTCACACTGAGATTTCTGCTAATATGCTAATCTTGGGAACAAAGCCCTGGGCTTTGAAGGGGGTGTCACTGTGCTCCAGGTCTTGTCTCCAGCACCGTGATTTAAACAGTGGTGGATACACTCCTGAACTGCTCTGTGCTCACCCAATTCCTGACTCTGAAAGAGATTTCCTCATTTTAGCACAGCCCACAGCAGGGGTGGAACAGGATGAGGTTTAAGGTCCTTCTAACCCAAACCAGCCTGGGATTCTGTGACAAAATGGAAGAAGAGGTGGATGGTCAGAGGCTGGGAAAAGGAAATCAGAGTTAGTGATGGTGCTGTGCCCCAAGGGCAGGGCAGGGCCAGCAGCACAAGGACTGGGACCCTCTGCTCTGGAGCAGCCAGAGCACTCTAGGAATAAAGAGCAACTTGTCTTTTCACAGTCCATTAATTCCTTGGCTTCTTTGTTGAGACCACAGCAAAGAGCTAATTACCGTGGTGAGTGAGGGGAGTGGTCACGAGCCACACACAGAAAAACCTCTCCAGTTGGGAAAAGTCTTGGGACCTCAAGATTTTCCTCAAAACACACAGATTTTAGCCCAAAATGCTGCTTGCAAACTGTGAGGACAGGGAGAAGCCCAGCCTGGAGCTCCTGCCCTGTGGAGAGCAGGGATTGCAGCTCTGTCTGAACACACTGCTCACAAATCTCCTGGATTTGAGGCTGGTTTCTCAATTCATCCCATCAGCTCAGACACTCAGGGCATTCAGCTCAGCTGAATGCTGTCAGAGCAAGAGTGTCTTGACCCTTTTTCACAGGAGGAAATGGAACTGTCAGGAAAGTCAAGCCCTGGCTCCCACTGGAAGGATGGGAATGGCTCTGAGCCTCTGGTCCAAAACAAGAACAGGAACCTAAATGTGCCCAACAACAACAACATTCACCACAGACAGCAGCTCCCAACAGATTTTACTCTTTACAAAAAAATGGGCAATCTTTCCAATGACTTTGGAGAGAATTCAGAGAAACTCAGAGAATTCTCTGAATTTGAATTCAGAGAATCAGCACCTTTTGCTGGCAAGAAAGAAAAAGAACAATAAAAATGCCACATTTACCTGAGAAGTTCCTATTTTACCTGTCAGCTCATTGGAACCAGCTCTGGATCTCTGGGGCACAGACTCCACTGTGGAGCTGGAGGGACCTCAGAGCCCACCCAGTGCCACCCCTGCCATGGCAGGGACACCTCCCACTGTCCCAGGCTGCTCCAAGCTCCATCCAACCTGGCCTTGGACACTTCCAGGGGAGCCCACAACCTCTGCAGCCCCTCTGGGCAAGAAGACATTTGATAGATCACATCAGACCAGATAAATTTAAACACCAACACTCCACACACCACAACAGCCGTGCAATTTCTTTACAGACTGAGCACATCGAAGTCTACCAAGGGTTAAAAAAAAATCTCCTAATTTTTTTTTTTGGTGGTCTTTGGGTACAGAATCTCTTATAATAAGACTATTTGTATTCATACTGGCAGAGTAAACACTACATGTTCATGCCCAGGCAGTTCTGTGCTTGTAATTTCAGCAAGAAGAGAGCGACGTCCCTGAGGGACTTTGCTATTTCCCCAGCCACCATCCACTCAAAGGCTGAGTGAGAGCAGGGAAAGAGAGAAAGATGATGGCACAAGGCTCCCCAGCAGCCCCAGCCTGCAGTGCCAGGGAATAGCTCATTCCAGCTTTAATTAGACCAGTTCAAACATTTCTCCTCAAGTCCAGCAGAAGACAAGGCAGCAGCAAACCCACAGTCACCATCAGGGGGAATTTGTAAAAATCTTATTCCAAATCTTCCCCTGACAAGATCCATGCAGGAAATGGTGAGGAAAAGCCCTTTTTCCTTCATCACTATCCTGATGGTTTGGAACAGAACCTCTGCAAACCTGAAGCTGTGTACTTATGAAAATACGGTTCAACAACACCAAGAAAAAATAAATGATACCATCACCTAGAACTGCTCAAATTCAAATTACTTTAGAACATCCACTTACTGATTCCCACAAAAATAACCACCACATCTTCTAGTGGCTCTCTTTACTCTGCAGTCATTCCAAAGCTGCAATTTCTGCCTTCCTAATGGGAAGGCACCCCAGCAAAATCCCACCATGACAGCAAAGACTCCTCCTGCTCGAGCTCCAGGAGTGACTCTGCCATCCCCAGCATCAGCTCGTTGTAACTCTTGAGTAAATCCTGCTCCAGAGAGGGAGATTCCACACACCTTGATACAAACTATGTGGGGAGGATGGAAATGGAAGTATAAAATAGATTTTTCTGTGGTTTGGGTTGGGTTTTTTTTTTTAGCAAATGAAAATATTTCTGTTTAGTCTTGTAAAACACATTTTGCTCAAATACAAACCCCAGTTACCCAGAACAGCTGAATGAGCATTTTTTAATTATGAAGCAAGCCCAGCATAGGCACAGGTTTGAAATGGAATCATCATTTACCATGGAAGTTAAAATACCCATTGTAGGGAAGGTATTAATTTTTAATGAAACAAAAACCTCATTTCCAAGAGTGAGATTTCATCTGTGAAACGCTGAGCAGATTTTGTGCCTGGCTGGAAAATTCTCATTCCGATTGTCCAAAGCACAACCACCTGGTGGGACAAGGAGGGAGAAGAGCATGGAAGGAAGTGGCACTTGCCTCATTTCCCCCTGGCAGCCTGTTCATGTGCACCAGCTGGCCCTGGTCATCCAGCACCAGCTCTGTGTAGGTCAGGATGTCCGAGGGCAGCGGCGCCGGCGGCAGGAACGCGTGCTCGTTCATGGAATTCCAGAGCTTGATCAAAGACTGCAAGAGAAATTCTCCTTAGGAATGTCACCTGCAGGTATTTGTATTCAATCCACCCCAGTGTGGTATTCCCAGCAGGATTTGGGATTATTCCCAACAGGATTTGGGATTATTCCCAATTTATTCATGGAGTTCCACAGCTTGATCAAAGACTGCAAGAGAAATTCTCCTTAGGAATGTCACCTGTGTTTCTATTCAATCCACCCCAGTGTGGTATTCCCAACAGGATTTGGGATTATTCCCAACTCAACAGGACACCCCAAAATATCCCTCCTGACAGTATTCCAGGGATATCACCTGCTCTGGGATTTGATTCATGAAATAGTTCCCCGCAAAGTGAAATTTGAATGAAGTGGTTCGGGACAGAATCCAGCAAACCAGAAACACCATCTAGGAAGGGCAGATGACAAGGTGGGAAAACAAAGAAATGGCAACAAAAAAGGGGAGATGGTTTGTTTCAGGTTTTACTGTTTGACTCATTAATGGAACTCCAGCAGTAGTTTATCCTAATTTCATCCCAAGTAGATTCAACCCATAGCTGATAATCCCTGGCAGCCACTCCAGACCCCTGGCTCCCCCGACAACGAGGATGACAAAAAGAAGAACCCAAGGAGTACTCACCTGCCTGAACATCTCAGGAATGTCATAGACATATGATGTCCCCAAAGTCTGTGCCTGGAACCTCTTGGACTGCAGCAGGTCTTTGGTCACGTAGGGAGTGTTGATGAGCATCCCATGGAGTGGTCCCTGCTTATCTCCATAGGCCTGGAACATGATCTGCAGGACAAACCACAGCCAAGTCCTGCTTAATCCACAGCTTCTGTACCCTGAGCTGATCCAGCTTTTACCAAAAATCCCCAGGCTGCTCCAGCCTGAGTGTCCCTGCCCCCTGCAAGGCTGCTCCTGCTCAGCCACCCTGGGCTCCATCACACCCTGCTGCCCCTTGGGGACACCTCCCTGCACAATCCCAGCATCCAGGACTGACTGCTCCATCCCTGGGGAGCACAGAGCACACAGAGCCACACCCAGAGCATCCCTGGGGAGCACAGAGCCACACCCAGAGCATCCCTGGGGAGCACAGAGCCACACCCAGAGCATCCCTGGGGAGCACAGAGCCCACAGAACCACTCCCAGAATATCCCTGGGCAGCTCAGAGCACACAGAACCACTCCCAGAGCATCCCTGGGGAGCACAGAGCCACTCCCAGAGCATCCCTGGGCAGCTCAGAGCACACAGAACCACTCCCAGCACAAACCCAAGCCTGAGAGGAGCTCCCAGGCCCCAGCAGCTCCCCTGACCCCAAGGCTGTGCCATGGATGGTGGGAGCTGGGAGCAGCCAGCAGAACTCTGTTATTTATGGAGCAGGATCTGCCAGCCAGGTCAGGACTTGCATATGTCACTGGGCTTGAAGTTTTGATATTATAAGTTTAAAAGATTTTCCCAGAGTAGCAACATGAATTACCAACTGCAGTGCTTCATGGCACTATATATTCCAGACAGGCAGGATTTGGAAGGGAAGCTTTTCAATGGAGAAACAGGAGATAAAAATGGGATAAAAACACCTTAAATGGCCCAAACTCTGCTTAACAGGGACACACCTGGCAGGAGGGACATGACCAGGATGTGTTTAACAGAACTGAGCTAACTGAAGAATTACACAAAATTCAGTAAAGCCTATTTTTATTTTTAGATAAAAAACCAGCAGTTTATGCTCTCTTCAGTCTGCACAAACATTAATTTGGGAGGCAGCTTCTTTAATGGGAGAAGCATTTGTTCAGGGTAATGAGTGTTTGTGACAATGCCTGTCTTGGGATCTGTCAGGATCTGCACTTGGAAATTCTCCTTAAATCTCTGGAAAGCTCTGTAGGGAACTGGAAAAGTCTGTGCTGAGCATCACCACTTACCACTACTGAGAAGCAAGAGGTCAGGGTCATTCTCTCACCATTCTTCAGAAGTCATGAAAGTACCCAGCACATTAATAATACTTGAATTTTTATAAAAGATTTCTCTAAGTTTAAATGAACCCTCTGAAAACACAGGGAAAATTCCACAGATCTGAACTCGCCCTATAAACCTCCATCACGAGGGGGAAGTTTCCTAAAAATCTGTACTTTTTTTTACTAGGACCTGGTTTAATATTCTGGAAAACAAAGCAAATTTAATACTGGAAAAGTTGCTAAAGCCACACACACCCACACGAGCCCATTCCCCAAGCTTTCAATAATGAAGCCCATCAGTTCAGAGTTCACTTGTGACCTTCACAAGTGACTGACCCAACTCAAGGGTTAAGCTGAGCTGCTGGAGGTTATTAAAAAGTTCTTTGCTTTCCTCATCTCCCCTCCAAGGCAGGAGTGAGGTAAAACACACTGACACTATCTGTTCTGGGATCTCAGAGCTGGATGGACTCCACAGCCAGCAGCTCCCTGGAAAAATTAAATGGGAAAAGGGGGAGAAAGGTGACTCAGCACTTTGTGTTCTACATTCACAGTGCCCAAGTGATTTATTCTGCTGCTTCTCCTGCCTGGCAGAGAGATGATTACACAGGGAGATGTAAACATTTCTCTATTTAAATATTTTCCATGCATCCCATGCTCCATGGATTTTAGCATATGTAGGTATTTCAGTTAACCACACTATTCCTGCACCATGCAAAACAGAAATACCACCACCATTACAGAGAAGCCCATTATGCTTCATAAAAATGATATAAAAGCACCTTCTATAATTTTACATCATCCTACACAGGTCATTCCTTATATCTTTAGAATTTAAAGGACACGTCCACAGATTTTCTTCTATCTACTCAGGAAAATGTATAATTATTAAAATTTTTTATTACAACCTACAGGATGAGCACCAGCAATGATTCCTATTCTATGCTATTACTATATACTCTCCTATTCTATTCTCAAATTCCTATTTGAGCACTCTGAGGAAAACTCCTTGGGAAAACAGCTGCCCAAAGGATTGTACAAAACAACCAGAAAACTTGACTGACTTAA
>VWZS01009079.1:588244-649034 GCA_013397075.1 Rhabdornis inornatus
GCCGGCACCCGGCTGATCAAATTCCATCACCCCACGGGGTGCCAGTGCATGGCTGATCAAATTCCATCGTCCCACGGGGTGCCAGTGCATGGCTGATCAAATTCCATCGTCCCATTGGGAGATGCTCCACCCAATGGGAGGAACCAAACATTTCCTACCTAGATAAAAACTGAGATTTGGAACACCAAGGCAGCCCTTACCCACTGGATTCCAGAAGACAAGAGCTACCACAACTTTCAACAGAATCTACTTCTGCAGAATCTACTTTTTCTCCTGCTCCAACAAGACCATTTCATCTGGACTGCTACCACCACCCTAACTAGCGGGGTGTCAGCTTGCATTCTGACTCTGTCAGTGCTTTTTCCTTTGTACTATTGCATGTATTTTATTTTTCTCTTTTTTTTCCATATTAAGCTGTATTTCTGGCTTGGAGTCTCTCCATGGTTTTTCAAACCATTACACCATCAGCTAGCAGGTGTCTCCTTCCCAACGCTCTCACCCATCCCTGTAGAGCCGTACCTGTCCTGTCCTGGAGTCTGTCACCTCCTTGTAGAGGCTGATGTCCAGGTAATATCCCGATTCATTGGTGAGGAAGAGGCGGATGGGGATGGCCTTGCCCGTGGGGGTCAGGCGGATGTTGATCTTCAGCTCGGCCTGCAGCACCCGCAGCTTCCAGAGGCGGCTGCCATAGCGCATCACCATGGAGCGCACCGACTCCTCGATCTGCCAGGGAGCAAACACAGCAAACAGCCTCGCTCAGCAGGCACCCACAAACCTGCCCTGTGGGGTGTGCCCTGCCCGTGCCAGGGGTGCAGGGAGATGGGCTGGAAGGTCCCTTCCAACCCAAACCATCCCTGGATCCATCGCTGCTCCGCGTCCCATCCCACTGCTCCAAGAAGCACCAAACATCAGCACGTGGCCCAGGGCAGCTACAGGACCTTGGTGACCTGTCCCTCCTCATCCTAAACCTTGAGACAGGCAGGAACTCCTCCTGGAGTACCCACTGATGTAGTGGGACAGTGCTGGAATCAGATCCCTGTTCCCTGGATTCCCACCCCTCTTCTTCCCCGGATTCCCACTCCTGTTCCCTCATGGCACACAGAACTATAGTAGGATGCACAGCAGGTCTGTGGGTTAGAGAGGGTTAATGAATGAGATTTGTTTTGAGAAGTTTTCTCTGACCAAGGCTGTTGGCCTGGAGACCAAGAAGAGAAAGAGATAGCCAGGGAAAAAAAAACTCCGCAGCGGTGGAAAGTATTTTGAGGAATGTCCTGGGAAGACTAAGGGTGGAGAACTTTCCACCAATCATTGCTGTGTTGACTAACTGTGACAAATAAGAAAGTGTAAACTGTATAGAGGGTATAAAAGATGGTGCAATGTTGTAATAAACAGATATTAGCCTTCTGAAATGTAGTGTTCCTTTTGTGTGTCACACCCACCCCTACAGCGACACAGAGTCACAGAATGGTTAAGTTGGAAAAGACCCTGAGGAACATGGAGTCCAATCACCACACCCCCCCTGCATCCCCTCCACAGGCATCACTCACACCTGGGAACTACAGAATCCAGGGAAGCCAAATCCTTGGCAAGCAGCTCTGTAGCCCTTGCATGCACAATAATCACATTTCGCTGCCTGCACGGAGCTTTAAATCAACAAAGCAATTACCACTTGGAGCTGGGCCTTCTGCTCTTCTATTAAACTTTATTAAATACCACTGTGGGCAAAGTGCATATTAAAAGAAGGCAATTTATAGGCTGGGTTAAACATTTTTCCCAAAAAAGTCTCTTTTGCACAGCAGCTCAAGGAAAACTCACGGTTTTCCATGAGTTCCAGGAGTGAATATTCCAGCTTCTTCTGAACTTCCTGGGAACCAACAACTCTGGACACGCCAGGAAAGGTTCATTCAAAAGAGATTTAAGCCACCAATTTTTAATCATGATTTAAAAGTCAGCAAGCAAGAGAGTTATTTTGATACCCAATCCATCTTTTTAAACTTTCAGCTGTTCTCCTCAGGAAAGGTCAGCTCTCATCTTTGGGTACCCATGAACTGAATGCTGATTTCCAGTTAAATTCAGCCTGGATTTAGGACTTGCCTTGTGGTGATTCTGCTAACCACAAACATCCTTTATGACTGAACACTTCCATCTGTGCATCTACAAAGCTTAATGTTCATTTATTTAATACGTTCTTCTCTGTGGTTTTGTATCAGAGACTGAAAATGAGGCACTTCTGCAGCTGAATTTACAGATTCTTTTTAAGCTCCTAATTTATCTCATGTTTTATTTGGGTGGAATCTGAATTTTGTAACAGAAGAGCATTTACATCTGCTTCCATATTAAAACTGCTTACCTCAAACACACAATGAAAAAATAGGTTTGGTTTCAAACACAAAACACATTTCTAATAATTGTCCCTCAGTTAACACAGAGGAGGCTGAGCTGCACAACAAAATGGCTTTAGACTGCCAGAGGGCAGGGCTGGATGGGATATTGGGAAGATATTCCTGACTGTGAGGGTGGGGAAGCTCTGGCAAAGGCTGCCCCATCCCTGGAAGTGTCCAAGGCCAGGCTGGACAGGGCTTGGAGCACCCTGGGACAGCGCAAGGTGTCAGGGTTGGAACACGATGAGCTTTAAGGTCCCTTCCACCCCAAACCATTCCACGATCCTGTGATCCTATGAACAAAACTCCTTTTGGTTCTGACACGTGAAGCCCTGGAAAGACAAGCAGCCCTGAGCTGGGCAGAGCTCCCACCTTGGAGGGGTCCATGATGACGGTGGGCACGAAGTTGAGGAAGATGTGGTTGCAGTCCGTGCGCACGTTGGTGTTGTTGAAAGCCACCTCCAGCTCGTCCATGGCCTCCAGCAGCAAACGCTCGCCCTCATTCTGCAGGTACTCAAAGGAGGCTTCCTGCCAGCAAAACATGGACTTCTTACTCCCAAATCACTGCCTGAGAATGCAGGGTTTGGAAAACTGCAGGAGGATGTGATGGGGAGAACAGAATCCACCCCCAGCACAGAACCAGTGCTCCCAGTGCCTGCATCCCACACCTGGCTCCCTCCTTTAGCTCACAGCAAATCTGAAACCAGGGCAAGCCACTGCTGCCTCAAGATCTAAGGATTTATGACTGTCCTGTCTTCTTGGGCCCCTGAAAAATCTCCCTGGAGCACAGGAATACCAGGACTTCAAAGAGCAAGGAGAGGCCAAAACCCTCAGCCCTCCATCCAGGGAAGGGTCAGTTTTGGATGCTGCAGCTCCCTAGGATGACCCTGGGTTTCATTCACCACCTTGGATGGCACCTTAAGTTCTAGCCTTCATATTTTCCAGATTCTGTACTGCATTAGGATATAACTCTGAACTGCATACAAAGTGTTCCAAGTTCTCCTCACAGCTCAGTCACACAAAACAATCCTTTTCCAGCCCCAGAACCAAGGACAGCACTGCAGCTTCAGCCCCAAAAAGTGCAAACAGCAGCGAATTAAGGAGAGAATCTGGGAGGCTGTGACTGCAGAACCTGGAGCTGGAATTGAGGACAATGAACCCCAATATGGAAATGGACCAAAACTTACAAAAGTGTGAAAACTCCTGACCTAGGGTCCACACTGGGTATAGCCACAGCCAGGCTCTTGCACTGCCCAAGGCGAATGCTTTGAAAGCCTTTTAAAAAAATCCCTACTTTATTCCTTTAACTCTGTCCAACCTCTTCAGGCATCATGGAAAGGGACAAACTCACCTTGGTCACCAGGTCTGAGTGCCTGATGATGGCCCTGACAAAGAACCTGTAGTCTGTGACCTCTGTGCCCACCTCCACCTTGGCAGCCCCCAGGTAGAGGTGCATTTTGTGGTTGGCACAGGGGATGGCCGTGAGGTCGAAGTTCCTCATGCGGTTCAGCTCCAGCTGGAAGGCCAGGGCTGGCTCCAGGTGCCTGTAAATCCTGTCCTCCTCGAACTGCAGGGGCCACAGACACAGGAGAGGGTTGGAAAGAGTGCATTGGGAAGGTGAAACACTTATGAAGTTTCATATTTAACTCCAACTCTAAAAATTCAAACAAATCCAACCCAGACTTTTCTATCTCACGCAGTCACTGTGAGATTGTTGAAGCACTGAGAGCATAACACAAATTGCAGGACAGCAAGTTCTCAAGCTCACCCTCCTCAAAAAACCCTCTTTTCCACAGAAACCAGATAGTTTTGTCCTGATTCTGAGTAGTGAATCACTGCATGGAAGAAAGATAAAGCCTAACACTGGAGAAAATATTAAGAATATCCAACCCACCTTATCCCGGGCACGGAACGTGAAGAACTTTGGGAATTCCCTCTGTTTGAAAATAAAAACAACAGTGTTAGCCCTCCCAAAGCAAGCACTGATGTCCCCAGAGTGCTCTCAGGCCACTCCTGGGGCAGCACCACAGCACAGGAGGTGACACAAGTTGTTCCCAGCTACTTTTTCAACATCACAAAGGTGGTGGAAAAATCAAGTCACCTTCAAGACAGCAGAGGCAGCTTAAACCTGCCCTCACTAATGCAAAAGAGGCTACTTGATTGGCTTGAGATTATTATGGTCAGTTATTAACAGATAAAACAGAAGTTGGAAATTTTTCCTAGTGCTGTTATGATTAAGATTCCTGTGGAAATGTCTGGAGTGATATGAACACTCTGTTATGGATGTAGATGTACACAGAATAATGATCTTATTCTACATCTCTCTTCATACCATTACTGCCAGAAATACTCTCTTCCCAAGGAAAATTGGGAGCTGCAATCAAATAACTTTATTCTCCTGTGTGGAACAGCAAAAACATCACAAAAATCCTCCATACACCACTCAGGTTCTCTGGTTTTCTGTTGCATAGATAAAACCCTGGCAGAGCCTTGAGAGTTTTTTGAAATATTGTACAAATATGAAGAAAGCCTAGACAGACAGCATCCTGTCCCTCCAGTTCCAGCCAGGCAAATCCATCCCCTGCTCTGGAATTGCACTTTCACTGGGCAGAGCTCTGCACCACATGGAACACTGCTGCCTGTGCTCAAGGTGACTTCAAGGGACACACACAACTTGCCAGAACTGTCTTACTAAGCAGAAAACAGGGAATCTGACCTGGAGCCACTGAATTTCTGCCTCACATTTCATTATCCATGAAAGATGAACAAGCCCAGCTGGAGGGAGTGTGACAACCAGTGACACTGTACAAGCCACCACAGATTTTAAGGCTAAAAGCACAATTCTGGTCAGTCATCTTCCTTCCCTCCTAGGTAAAACAGCCCCCAAATATCACCTGGTGACTCTCAGTTGAGCAAAACAACTTGTGTTTGCCTGGAAACTCTTCCAAAATAAGCAGTGGTACAAGAAATGCTGCCTAAAAATTCAATATACCCATTGTCTGTGAGCCTCATGTAAGAAACAACCTCTCCCCTGTTTCCTCACTTCTCCCAACCCCTCCTACCTGCCCTCCCCTGCACACTGCCAGCTTCTCCCACCATCTCCAGGCTCATTCCACCACTAATGGAATTGCTTCCAAGGCACCTCACTGGTGTGCTGGGCAAATATCATCATTAGATGTGCACACACACAAAAATCCTCAGTGCCCTGGTACCAAAAATCCAAAAGAGTGCTCCATTTCCTAGGCAGAAGAATTATACCCCTGCTGTGTTCTAATCAACCAACCATCATCAAGACAATCAAAATAATTTGCCTAAATTAGCCAATCAAGACACCCTGCAAACTGCAGAATGCAAGAAGCTACACCAGAAATCATCAGAGTTGATTATTATACTAATAATCACGTTAAAAACCTAATGAGATGAGGAAATTGGAAGCTTGCTGGAGCAACTCTCTATTACCTCAACATGCTGGGAACTAATTATATAGACTGTAATTAAAACAAAAACAAACCCAAGCCCAGGCCCTGGCTAAGTTAATAGTTGGTCCAGTAATGAAGGGGCTGGGACAGCAGGCAGTAATAAAGACTGACAGAGCAGCTCCCAGAGGTGCTCCACAAACTTTGCAGCCAGATGACACCGAAGTGAGGGTCCAGGGAGAGCTTGGGGATGGTTCCTTCTGTTCTGTGCCTCCTTCCTGACCTCTGACATGTCCCATAGCGTTTACTCAGCAACTCTGATTTTTCATTCCCCCAGCAGCCATTCTGTTCTCTAAAACTTCCTTCCTCAAACCTAGATTTTCAAACCTAAAGCCCAGATTTTCTTGGTAAATGTCCCAAAAAGCTCCCCACAAAATCCAGTTTCCTAAGCCACTGACTGACACCTCAGTACCTGTACTGCAACAATTCTCACTTGGTGACTCCCACATAGGTTCTAACACTATTTCTGCTGATTTTTGAACTGGTTTTCCCTTCATAAACCTTCCTAGAACAGCTGTGTTGAGCACAGGGTGAATTTCTTGCACTTCAAAGGCTCTTGATAACTTCCAGAATTGAAAAGTGGATACCCAAGAGATAAAAATCTGGTTTATGCTTTACATTTCCACCTAAACCAGGCCCCACTGATGCCCAGCTCCTGGGGAGAGAAGTAATTCTCAGCAGTAAGAGCATCCAACATTTCCCACATCACAAAACCACTCTGCCAAATTTAACAAGTCTCTTCAGTGACTGCTCTAAGTTATTTTTAAAATCAGTAAGAAGCCAGAAGAAATCACCACACTAGCCAAGAAATAAGTTTTCACTGATAATTGCACTCCAGAACAGAAGACAACACTAAAACACAAGGAAATTTTTATCAGTGTGGCTTCCTGAGCTCAGCCAGGGAACAAGGGGGACTCAGAGTTTCATGGCCCCTCTGAATTGCAATCAGATGTTCAAATAAATACTTCAACACTTCACTTTGGCACCAGTGTGGGCATGAAATGAGATCCAAATGAGAAGCCCAGAGCCCCCTGAGTGTCTCCTGGCCTCACTTCAGGAATGCCACCACATTCCAGGCCCTTTTTACTTACATGGAATCTCTGATCCACCTCATAGTTGACCTGTTTCCTGAAGTCCTTACAAACGAAACATACACACATAGGAAGAAAAAAAACAAAAGCAGAAGACAGCTAGCAATTAGGATTAAAATCAAAAATTAATTAATTCAAGAATACAAGAGGCGTCAAAGATTGTTTACAATTGTAAATTAATTTTCTTAAGCGAATTCATGAAAACCATCTCAAGTTTTAGAGGACAAAAACAGTGAAGAGAGAACTAAATACAGTAAATACAGCATTTAATTTGAAGAAAAAACATGTCAGATGTCAATGGTAAAATGAGCTAGAAACCAAAGAGTTCTGAGCTTCAGGAGAGATGCTGAAATACCTTTTGTGCCACAAGGAAAGTCAGCCTCCGAATGCCATGTTCAATCAGGACGGATTTCTGCAAAAACAAGCATGGAAACAGCTGGCTGCACTGGCAGAGAAAGAACAGACTGAAAGCATGCTGAAATCCTGTGTGGAGTGAGAAAGCTCTGCAGATCCTTCTATTTACACCCAAATAAATGCCCAAAATAAATACCATAAATATCCAAATCCCTTCCACCTGAGCAGGTAAATGACTAAATCCAGGAACAGTGAATTCCAGCTGAGCCTGGCTAAGCAGGAATGCAGGAGAGTCACACCCAAATCTTGCAGGAAATACCCTTGGTCATTTGCCAAGATTGTTTTTTGAAGGGACCACGGTGTAGATGTGGTGAGGTGATGGAAAATGATGGGAAATGATGGAAAATGAGTTTTAGAGGAGCTAGCCCATGGAAACATGCAGCTCACACTTGCCTTTGGGGGGCTTCATTGTGGCCTCCCAGTGCTCTAAGGGCACTAAAATAGAAGTGAGAGGGACTTTTTGTATGGGCAGAGAGGAACATGACAAGAATTAGATGAACAAGGGGTAGATGGGATGGCAGGAAGGTCCCTCTCACCCCAAGAGATTCCAAGATCCCACACTGCAAAGGGGATACAAGTCAGATGTCAGGTTTTTTTTTTTCAAACTCATCACAGAATTTCCATCCTGGCTGCTTCTCCCTCATGCTCCCCTCAGCCCCCTCTCAGAGGAATGCTGCCATCAGTATTTGCAACACCACTGATCCCTTGAAGTGCTAAGATCTCATAATTCTCCTCTTTTTCAAACTTTTCTCCTGCCTGCTCCCTCTTCCAATTTAAAAGCAAAGAACACAAAGAGGAACAACAACTCAGCTCAGGCAGGAACAAACCAACCCCTCTCTGCACAGACTGTGATGTTTTACTAAGGTTAAGCCCTTTGGAAATGAGCAGCAGTGACTATATTCATGGCAAGAGGAAGAAAATAACTTTAATAATGCCATGATTTAAAAAGCAAAAATTGTTATTGCTTTTAAAATTCCACAAGTGGCAGACAATAACAGCAGAGCAACAGGATTCTGATTACATGGTAATAATGTGGGTCTCCCAGCAAGGCCACAGCTATTACAGAGTGATTAGCCATCAGCACCTGGAGAAACTCCATTTCCACTGACTGCCTCAATCTCCTCCACAAGTCATTTACAAGTATATGATCCTAATTTCTATTAAAAAAACCACACACAACATGCTGGGACTAGAAGATTATTTGGACAATTTGGATCAACCTATTTGATAGTTTAATGTGGTTTTGGATTTTTTTTTTTTTATATATGTATTTTATTTCTTTCCTTTTATCCCCTCCCATAAAACGCCTGGAGCATGATCAAGCAGATGAAAAGCAGAACTAGTTTTAATCCTTAGATTTGATTGTTTTCCTTGTTTAAAGGGACAGGAAGCTGCTGAAGCCACGTGGATGCCAGTCCCACTTTGGAACCCCTGATTTCTGCAGGATACGTTCCCACCTCCCACACTGAGAAGTTGTGGAGCTCTTCCAGTGCTCCCAAAACCAGTGCAGCACCAGGAATCCCTGCTGGGATATTCAACTCCACAAAATGGAGTTCTTCACACCACAGAAAAGCAGGTGCAGGCAGAGCCCAGAGTGGACACAGGGAGGCTGTTCCCAACCCAGGCTGTCCCAGCACTCACATCTGGGACTCTAAAGTGTATCCCACACTTAGGAAGGAGCACCAGAACATGCCAAATAATTCCTCCTCATGCCAGGAATAATGTATAAGGTGGATGCTCCAGCATGCTAACAAGGGCAGTAAATTTTGATTGCATTAAGACTGTGGTGATACAGAAATACAGGACATTTTAATGTCATTTTACATGGTTCTGTTGCTCATGCAACAACTTTATCAGCAGGCAAAGGGACAGAACACATTTTCAGAGTATGTGGATTGACCTGATGTGTTTAAAACCTTCCAAGTCT
This sequence comes from Rhabdornis inornatus, assembly GCA_013397075.1. Taxonomy (NCBI): domain Eukaryota; kingdom Metazoa; phylum Chordata; class Aves; order Passeriformes; family Rhabdornithidae; genus Rhabdornis; species Rhabdornis inornatus. Next base: position 597,534 of record VWZS01009079.1, read on the forward strand.
TTCATCCCACCAAAAATTCAAGGGAAGAAGTCCTGACCTGACAGATTAGAAGGACAAACAACGACCTGGTGGCTTCAGGAAGGTGCAGCTACATCCAGTCAAAACAATGGGAAGGGTTTAGCTGGCATAAATCAAGGATGTAACTGTAGCATGCTCGTTTTGAAATCAAACAAAAACCCTCCAAAAACCTGGGAACAGACAGACTTTTCCCATCCTGCAGAAGGCCAGAGAGGCAGAGGGGATGCAGGGGCCTCACCTTGCTCTGGGTGAACTCCCTGAACATGGCAGCCAGGCCATCGTCATCCACGTCGCTGTCGGTTTTGATGGCCACGTTGAGGATGTGGATGGGCTCCTCCCGAGCACTCTGCAGGGACAAGGGAATGTTCCCCATGGGGAAATCATAAATCATTAACAACTTAACATCTGACAGTCCTCAGAACAGGCTCCCCAAACCCAGCTTTAAAGAGATGAACCCAGAAATGCTCTGGGGGAAATGAAACCCAGAGATGCTCTGGGGGAAATGACCTCACCAGGGAAAACTCTAATGGAAATCCTTGAGCAAAGAGCCTCATAAATCTGCAATTTCACACAAGTCAACGTCCACAAACATCAAACAGGAGCCTCCTTTGGAGAATCCAAGTCTGAGGATGAGACAGGGCACAGGGTCAGGGCCTCTTTATCAGATGCAGCACAAGGATAGTAGAGGACTTTGCATCAAGGAAAGTAATTAAATTAATCAAAATGTAGGGGCAAAACCATGTGAGTTTTCAGATCTACAACAACATGAAATAATGTGGAAACATCAGCTCCATTAGAGCTCCAAGCAATTACAACTTCAGTCTTCAGGAGCCTGTGATTAACTGGGAAAAAGTGAGCCTGGAGAGGAAATTACCTTGGTGAGGTGAGGGGATGTGAAGAGAGGGATCTGAGGACATTAAGGTTGACAGTAATATTCTGGAAAAGGCTACAGTGCTTACACACATCAGGATCAATGGATCAGTGGCAAACAAAGCCCTGTTCTGGACACAGGCTATATTCCAGCAGAGCTTCCCACTCTTGTGGAGCAGCTACCTGTGTCCTGAGGGAAATGCATTTCTATCCCTATGGATTAGGGACCACCTGCCTCCTCTGCACCTGTTCTCCACAGCACTGCAAAAACTGAGCAGCTCCACTCAGCTTTTCCTCCCAAAAACAGTTCCAAGAGGCAGAAGAGAGGGAAGAATGAGGATTTAAGGTGACTGGGAAGGGTGTAAGACAGGAAACACGGCGAGTCAGACGTAGGACAAAGACAGCTGAAGATGCAGTTCAACATCCTGGTGCAGAGAGAGGGTCTGGAGACTTAATGGTGGGTTTAAACTCTGCCATGCTGCTGTGGATCCAGTGATTCTGCTGATGCTAAAAGCCATAAACTAAATTTACATGGAGAGCAAGAGGCTGAGCCATAGCTTTAGAGCAGAGCTGGAAAGCGGCCGCCTACGCCGAGTCACCCGCTGTGGAACAGGCAAGCAAATCACAGCCATAAATACACAAAACTAACTCCTGCTCCCAGCACTCCAGCCAGGGAGGAGCATCCAGCCTCAGCCTGCTGCCAGCCTGAGAGCACCTTCCAGAAAAAAACCCACCCTACCTTGTCTTCATCATACAGGGAAGCGTGGCCGGCCTCGGGGAACGTCGGGCTCTGCGGGGGAGAGTCACAGAAGCATCCCATGACTTCATCAAAGATCCTGGAACACAGCAGGGAAGGAGCAGTGACCACCACAGCGCTGCCAGCACACAGAGCAGCCAGCACTGGACCACCAGTCCTGGCAGGAAAGGTTCCTTCTCCTTCCCTCAAAGATGAGGAGGCAATTCCTCAAACCAGAGTCAGGATTGTCCAAGATTTGTCAGAGACTTTGTGGGTGCAGGCTGGGGGCTCTGTTTGGGGTTTGCCTAGCCCAAAAGGTTGGAAGCACAAAGAACTCCCCCCCACACACATCCACGGAGCATTAGGAGACATCAGCACATTCCCAAGTGGTCTCCAACCAGCAGGAAGCCAGGATGCTGATCCCTGTCTGCAAACTGCTCCTCCAGCAGCCTGGGGACACACACAGAGGGATCCAAAGAGGGAAACGTGCTTAGGACCAGTCTAAACCTGGCTCTAAACCTGGCTCTAGACCTTCCCCCAGCTCTGTCAGGGCCCAGGTGGGGAGGTGGCCACAGAAACAAGCCCCACACACCTGACAAAGTCCTCGAAGGTGCGGAAGGAGACCATGCCACCCATCCTCTGGCACGGGGGCGTGAAGGAGTTGTCCAGCAGCACATCACTCACACTGGCCACGTGCACCATCCCATAGTGGTTGAGGTTGGAAGAGAAGGACATTCTAAACAGCAAGGCAACAAGAGCACAGTCAGCAGGGACAGGGGGACAGCACTGGGAGCAGGTCTGGGCACCTGCTCTGAGCACCTGGAGCGTGGCTGTGCAATCCACGCTGGATTTCTCAGCCTGCTCCAGAGCCCCTGCCACGCCTCTGCTGCCACCCCTACCTGCACGTGACAGGAGCACACAGAGTTAGCAAGTCATCTAATAACTCCCCCCAAAAAAAAAAGGGATTTCTTGAGATGACAGGAGAATTCTGGCTATGCAAAGCTGAACTTATTTTTCCTCCTGTCTTTATGTTTTGCTCTACAGGTGGAACGTGATTCAAACAGCAGCATTTTAAGATTTGACACTTGAAGGATTCAGTACATTTTCACAAATTAGGTTGAAGCACACCATGCTGTATTATCTTATTGATTCCATGACTTTTCTGATCATACTATAATTTGCACTCCTCCAGTGCAGTGTGGTGCAGTGACTTCTCCAAAATTCTTCACTGAGTCTAACACTCATATTCCCACCCTTCCTGTTCAAGAAACAACTCAATGTGGCACTCAGTGCTCTGGGCTGGTTGACAAGGTGGGGATCAGTCACAGGTTGGACTCCATGGTCTTGGAGGTCTTTTCCAACCTCACTGATTCTGTGATTTTTATGGTTTTTTTTAAAGACTCACAATGATCAAGACTAGCAGAGGAATCTTCTCACATAGTGAGGAAAAAGCACACACTCAGATTGGACCTTTGTCTGGTGACCACAGCTGGGATTTGCCTTCTCTGCAATAATTATCACCAATTTCTGAGCTGCATGACAGACTCATCTTCATTCAGACTTATTTCAAGAGCTGCCTGTGATGTGGTGACACTTCTGAAGAGACACAAGCAGGGAGCTGGCCCAGGGACTCCTCACTCACTCTCCCTGGGCTTGGGGACACATTAATTTTGCTCCTCCCAACTGGTGCCAGAAGAGGAGGAGATGGGGAGAAAACTCAGGGAATTGATTCCCCACCACTCACAGTGCCTCAGAGCTGAGAAGTCCAGGGGTGCTCAGCTGTGTGGGGAAAGCAGGGCCAGCTCTGACCCAGGAGCTCCTGCCACAGCCACCCCCCAGCTTTGCTGGGATTTCCTCCTTCCCACACAGCAAACCCACTGTGATCCAGCCCTGAGTACAGTGTTAACGAGCCTAAAGTATCATCAGTGTGATTAATAGCTCTCCATGCTTAAAGTCACTCTCTGTTTCCTCAATTTATCTCTGATTAAGAGCCATGAGACTTCCAAGCCCATTTTTACTATTTTTCCCTAAATAGGCTTGTAAGCAGTAATAAATAATAGGTATTCACGTTTTGAAAGAGGAATTTTTCAGGACATGCCTTGGTGTACGTTTCTTACAACTAATACAAAAACTATCACAGAACAGGAACTGAACAAAGAGACAGCAGACATTTTTCATGTATTATTTAAAACAAGAAATACTTTTCAACTGAGACACAGGAGGAAAAATTAGCATCCAAACCACAACAAAACATGCTGTCAGCTGTTTGAGATGTAGATTCATCTATGGTGTGAGGGAGGTGAAACAGCCCTGACAAATTCTAAGCTATGGACAAGAAACCAGGGTGGCAGCAGGTTGGGCTGGGAGGAACTGCCTGGGATCACCCTGGGAATCCAGTGCCAAAAAAGACCCTAGGACAGCACTTTGCTGTGTAACACTCTGCAGATGAGCTGACTCACACAGCAAATCTGATTTCAGAGATTGCTGCATGCAAAGATTTTTTTTTTATTTTTTTTTTTTTAGCGAAAAGCTGAAAACATGTTTTAGACAAAGGGAGAGGAAAAGGGGAGGTAAAAGAAGAGTTATGGTTGAGAGTTTCCCAAGTAAAGAGAAGGGCACTACAACAAAACATGTTAAAACATTGAGGATTAGGCTACTTCTTTCTAGTGTGGCTTTTGAAATGTGAGAAGATGATGAGTACCATACCTGTTTAACGTGGGGATGTTCCCTCTGTAATCAAACAACCACAGTTAGTCACAGACTGGTGAGTGAAAGCCATCATCAAGAACCATCATCAAACTGATGCACACAACCAGCAACAATCTTTGCAATTGGCTCTCTCAAATTTGTCAGCTGCCAGGGAGAGCTCCTGGGGAGGCACCCACCACCTTCCTTCACTTGCCATGGGCAGAGCCAGGCCAATAATGGAATATCCCAGAACCTTTGGCATGTGCCAGGGAGCCCTTCCTTTGCTGTTCACCTTCCATTGCTGTCCCCACTTCAAGCCCTTTGCACACACCCAGTGCCAAGCAAGAGCAGAGGGCAGCTTGCACTCCCTAACAGACCGGCAGAGATGCAAAAAAGAAAAAAAAAATTTAAAAAAATCACCATCTCACACAGGAAAACTGCAACAGGTTCAGGAAAACAAGCCAAATGCTCAGTGCCAAACCTCCAGGCTAAGCAGCAGCCCACGCACAGGCTCCCACCATGCAGGGACAAAGCAAACACAGCACCACGGAACACGGTGCATTCTCAGCACTCAGGACTGAAAACAACAAACTTAAGGCTAAGAGGAACAAACTTAAGGTTAATTTGAGGAAAACTCTATTATAACATCAACCCAACTCTTCCCATGTTTGCCTGCAGCCCAGGGCTTGGTGGTGCACACAAGGCAGAGAGGAGTGAGGGGCACATTTTCACACCAGCAGAACAGCAGCACAGCCCAGCCCACACCTGGAAGAGCCAGGAGAGTGCTCCATGCAAGATGGAAAAATTGCTGGGGTCTGGCATGCAAAATAGCATAGATTCAATTTTTAAAACGTCCTTGCACACATGAGGCTTGTGCAAAGGGATGAGCAAGAATGAAAAGATGGAAAGGAGAGTTCTGAGGAACATGTGAGTGGACATTCACCCCCCTCCCTCCAGGAGATCAAACCACAAATTTTTTTGACATCCTAGACCGCAGGCAAGACCCCAAGTCACTGAGCACAAAGTCTCAGTGCTCAATGACCAGGGTATTGCATGGTCACACTGCTCAGCCTGCCTGCCCTGCTCCTGTCCCAAACTGCTTTGGTCACAGCAGAGTCACCTTCCCTGCAAGGTGATGGGATTACTGCTAGGTGCACAAAAAAATTCCCATAATCTCCTTAAATCATATGGGGGAAAAAAATACCTAAAAACATATGTGTTATGGTAGAAGTAACACAAGTATTTAATTTTTGGGGGCATGGTGGGGACAGCCCCTGTGCTGCAGAGCCTGTGGTCAGCACAGAACAAGCCCTCAGGGGGTTGGGACTATTTTTTGAGTTTGGCAAAGAGTGGGAAAGCTGCATGTGATCTACTTCAGTTGGAAAAAATAGTCTGGAGAGGACTGGCAGTTCCTACCCCCAGCAGGAACACTCCTGTAGCCATCCCTGGAAGGCTTTCAGAAAAGAGAGGGATAAAAAAACAGCCTAACAAATGTTCAGCTCAGCCTCAAGAAGGGCACCCTGGTGCTGGGCTCTGGGAGCTTCTCCTGCCACTCCACAAGGAGCTGGAGAGGCTCAGGCAGGAACAGCAAGGAGGGAAACAAGACAAGGAGGAGTGGATTGAAACAGAGAGAGCAGGTTCAAATGGGATGTCTGGGGCAAATTCCTCCCTGGGAGGGAGGGGAGACCCTGGCACAGGGTGCCCAGAGCAGCTCTGGCTGCCCCTGGATCCCTGGAAGTGTCCAAGAACAGGCTGGACAGGGCTTGGAGTCACCTGGGATAGTGGAAGGTGTCCCTGCCCATGGCAGGGGTGGAAAAAAAGATCTTTAAGGTTCTTTCCAGCCCAAACCACCCGTGGTTCTGTGCCAGGGCCACGTCAGAGCCCCTGGCAGCCCAGGGGTGACACACACATGGGGCAGTGCTGGCACCCACAGCCTCACAGCCCCAGCCCTTCTCTGATCCCAGAATGGCCCTTCCTGACCAGGAACTGATCCCAGCACGGATCAGCTCCAGCCCTGCTGTGCCCATTGCTCCTGCACCCCCCCGGGGGCTCTGAACTCAGTTCCCCTCACCCCCTGCTCCTTTCCTTCCCCCTTTTCTGTGAGAGCAGGAGCTCTCCCCCATAGCAAGGCCGTGCATGCAAAGCTGCAGCTGTGAGTGAGTGCCAGAGCAGGGCAAGGCTTTGGAAATGAGGCAGCAAAGCAGAATCAGCAGAGGTTGGCTCAATAACCCACTTGTAGTTATTAACAGCAGTACCACAGGAGAAAGAGCAATTCCACTGGCTCTGACCAGTGCCATTCCTCTTATGTTTCTTCATTTCTGCAGAAGAATCTAACCAGAAGGCTGTGAAACATGCCTCAAACCATACATTTTGATTGGGTTTTTCCTCTCCCTCTTTCTTCCCTTATTCTTCTGCTCCCTCTGTGATTCAGCCAAGCTGAATCTGCTACAGAAGTCCAATTTGCATAAAATTATCGTTGTTCCATTCAGTTTGCTGCCCCTTCCACAGCCCCTTCTTTGCTCTGCTGGAAGATTTTGCCCTTTCCAAGGCAGGCAAGCCAAGGGAACAGCAGCACATTACTGCTGCCTGCTGCCTAATTAACATCAAACCTCAGCACGGAGCTGCAGGGATTTACAGGTGTCCTGGAATCATTTTCCCCTCCTCCCTCCCTGTACAAACCACTCTCACAACAAGGAGGGGACCTCAGGCTACCTGACACCCCATGAGTTATCCCTTTGGGGCTCCAGGTAGGGTCAGAGCCCACAGCAGCACGGCTGGGTCACTCCTGGCATCCAAAGACTGATGCCAGAGGCTGCTCCAGCAACTAGAAAATGCTTTCACTTTGTCAGAAATTCACATTTTATGAGCAGATCATTGTAAAATGATAGCAGGAAAAAAGCCTCTGCATGCTGCTCTAAATGTGAGTGTGGGGTTCTGAAAAAAGCCCTGTTTGGGACCAGGGATATTTAACCTGGCTTTCAGCCTTCCAAATGGTTCCTACCTGTAAGCTAAGCAAGAGGCTGACAAAAGGGAACAACCAAAATACCCCATAGATGATAAAACATCAGGAGACAGCAACGGGGAGATCATGCCCCACTCTTCAGCATTGAAATCAGCAACACCAAAGTCCAAGGTGGGGCATGGACAAACATCCACAAGCACAGAGGGAGGAGGCAAAACCAAGCACAAGATAATTGAGACATTTATGGTCTTGGATGGGGCTCTGGTGGGAAGTTCCCTGTCCACTGCACGGGGTAGAATGAGATGAGCTTTAAGGTCCTTCCACCCCAGGCCATTCCATGGTTTGATGGTGTTGATGAAATGAGAGCAACTCATGCCCAGGATTGAATTCCCCTTGAAAACAGGATGCAGCCCCAGGAATGAATTCAACCCACACAAGGCATTTGCCTCTGCATCCATGTTTGTTGAGAGTGTGCTTTCCTGGCTCCGGAGGCATCCAGGGGGTGCTGGATCAAACATCTCCTTTGTCCAGTCCCCAGAGTCACAGCTGCCCTAAAGCTAAGCAGGTTCATGATCAGAACTTCATCTGCAGTGCTAAACCCTTCCTCCCTTCCTCCTCCCAATGCTGCATCCTGATCCAAGATCCCTCAGGACATGCCAGGGCCAAGTGTGGCAGCTGGGGGTGTTCCATGGGACACGGGGAAGGTGTGGGCTCAGTGCCCAGAGGGCTTGGGAAGGCATGGCTGGGGCAGCAGGGACCAAAAACAGCCTGGGTTGTATTTCAGTTTCCTCTGGGGCTCAACAAAGCAGAAGGCAGAGCCCTGGGCTATCCCTGCCACACCCCAAAATCAGGATATGAGAGCACCTCTAAGTCTCCTTGTCAGCACCTCAGCATCTGCTACAGGGGACACATCCAGCTCTGAGAAAAACAGGGATCTGTTTTGTGGGAGCACATTTATCTGTGAGCTCTTCCCTCCTGACCCTGCAGCACATCTGTTCCTGGTGAAGGGGGATCATGAAGCAGCTGGAATCAGCCTGGCTGGGGGAGCTGGAGAGAAGGGGATGCTCTGGGAGGAGCAGGGCAGCAGCAGGCTCCAAGAGCTGCCGACAGCAGACAATGTCCCAGTTTAATTTAAACCTTACAGCTTCAGACATAAGAAAGGCTGCTGGAAAGCAGGAGAGGAGAGGGGATTAGAAAGAAACACTTTTGTTGAAAAAGCACTATAATTCCCTCTCCTGGACGCACAATGTTTCTTTGAACAGAAGATTTTAAGCTAAGATCAGGCAAGGGCTGTTCCATGAACACCTCAGAAAGGCTTTTCAGTGGGTGTCACCTGGGCTGCCAGGCTCACAAAGGCAGCTGAGCTCTCTGAGCAGCAGTGCAGGATTGCACAGCTCCGAGCAGGGCTCCTTTCCTCCTCCCATCCCCTCTCCCCAGGACCAGGCTGGCTGCACAGGGCAGCCACCCCGGGCAGGGGCTCTGCATTGTCTGCAGCCCCCCGTGCAGCGTGTGACATCCCAGAGATGCCACACCTCCACACTGGCTTTCTGCTCAGGGAGGGTCCCCAGCTCCATTTGCTGCCAGATGGTGACACTGCACTCCTCCTCTGCCCTGCACTGGGCACAGGGAATGCTGATGGATCCCTCAAACCCTCTGGGATTCCCATCAGAAGCTATTTTTCTCCCTATGACTTTCCCTTGCCATGCAGTGGGGATTCTCACATTAGGATGTTTTCTCTTAATTTAAACAAATAATTCCCCAATCAGTTTCTGCCCACAAAACCCACCAGGAGCAGGTTGCACTTCTGTGACTTTGTCAGCAGATTTAACAGCTTTTCTGTCCTCTCTGCTTCCCTGTGGGCAGCTGATGGCAATCTTTCCATGGCCAAAAACACAAAGTCTGAGCCTGAGCTGTGACCAGGCAGCTCAGGAGGAGTGACTGGGATTGTTTCTGCCACAATTAAGTAAAGGCATAGCGGGGTTAAATACCAATAATGAAGAATTTAAATATAAACTTAAAAACCTAATTAGAATTTAAACCATTATCAGTTTGCTGTTTTCTCTACGTGAATATTTGCTTCAGTGAAACTTGGGCTCTCAAAGGTTCACAGCCATCTGACACAAAGGGACCAGGGTTTAAAAATACCTGAGGCAGTGCTGGAAAATGTGTGGCACCATGTGACAGCAGCTCCCAAAGGGAATGAATGCTCCCCTAAGGGCTCTCTGGCATCTGCTCCTGGGTCACCAGCCCTGCAGAGCCTCGAGGGACATTTTGGGATATTTTGGCTTTGGGGTTTGCCCTTGGAATGCATTTTTAGCTTTTCAGCCTAAGGATTTGTGCTACAAAAGCTACAGAAAAGCACATGATGAACACAGACCATGGTCAAGAACAACAAAGAAGACTTAAGCAGGACAATGTCAGAGTTTTGAGATTTCCATGTCCTGGGTTTAACTTCAGGGCTTCCTTAAACCCTGTGCCACCATCAGCCCCTGGGCACCCTCCAGCCACCCCAGAGGGACAGCAAGAAGCAGCAGGAGCCAAATTCATCCCTGGCACCTCCAAGGAGCTGAAGCTGCCCCTGCAGGGCTGAGCCTGCTTCCCTCGTGCATTTTCCACCAGCCAGCAGCCTGAGGAGCACAACTGAGCCCACAACACTGTCCCTGTGTAAGGGGAGAGGGGATTTCAGGCCAAAGAGCTGCTCCTGGAGCAGGGAACAAGAAAATTAAAAGGGATCCCTCCTCTTGCTCTGACCTTGGCTGATTAAGGCTGTGCAAACAGCAGAGCAGTGGCCAGCACTGGCAGGCCAAAAATCCCTGAGCAACAAAAGCAACTGAGGCCAGCAGAGAAGAAATGGAGGAAGAATAAAGGGGAGAAGAGAACATTATAAAGGGGTACTAAAAATAGTATGCAATTATTTACAAATATTCTAGAAATGCAGGGAACAGATGAGCCCAAACACGTGTCCCATTTGTACCAGGAGTGGTTTGGGGCTGGCTGGGGACATCCATTCATTTCCAGCAAAGCAGACCCTGAAAACCATTTCATAAAAGGTACTGATGGATTCTCAATGAAGCGAGACCGGACCCCACCAAAAATGAAATCAGGGAAGAGAGGTTTGGGAACAAAGGAGGGAGAAAGGGCCGGCACGGACCGACAGTGGCACCCGGTGGCTGCAGGGACTCACTGCGACCTCAGAGCCAGCAGGGACAAACCAAAGGGACAGCTCAGACACCCTCCTGGGGAAAACAGGGGACACACTGACCCCACAGACAGCCACAAACAACCTGGCCCATGGCAGGGGCTGGGAAGGAGATGAGCTTTCCAACCCAAACCACCCTGACCCCGTGCTCCTGTAAGTTCTGATAATCAGGTTTTGTTTGTTTTTTTTTTAAATGAACTAGAGATGCCACCCCCTTCTCAAGGAGGAGGCAGCAAGAGTTGATGCTTTTGGTCATGATCACAAGAAATGCAAAAATCAAAATCAAACTGTGTCAACATCAGCACTTTGTATAAAACTCTCATCTTGGTCTGCTCCACCAAAAAATGGTGTGCTACAAAAGATGTCACCTTATCCAGCAAAGGCAGGAAGGAGTAGAGCCACACAAGCAGTCAGAAAGGGCTGGCAGGAAGGGGACAGAGACTGTTGGACTGTTCTGTATTCAAATTCCCATTAATTGATTATTCTGTTGGACTGTTCTGTATTAAAATTCCCATTAATTGATTATTCTGTCTGGAATTGTATCTTTTGGAAGGCTCGGCATTCAGCTAGAACTGACATTCTACAGACAATTTACTACCCAAGCTGAAGCTAAAAAACAGAAAATACATGAAAATTGTATCAGGCTTAAACAAACCCCCTTTCTCCACCAGTCCTAGCACAAGTTTTCTGTTTTTTTTCAGGATGAGCCCCTCCCAAACGTGCAGCTGCAGAGGCAGGTGGTCTGACCTGTTGGGATGGGAGGTGGGCAGCATGAACTGGAACTCCACCACGCAGGTGTTGTCCTTCAGCTGGCGGTGCTGGACACTGTTCAGCTCATAGGCAATGTAGGCCCTCCGAACATACACCTGGGGACACAGAAACTCCATCAGCTGCACTGGGCTGGGGCAAGGAACACCCCAGAGACCCCAAAAGTATCAAAAACCAAAGAGATGCCTCCAAATGAGCAGCTGGATAAACTCCAGCTCTACCAGAATTTAAAGGTATTCTTTAAAGAAGGCCAGGACCATCAGGATTATGATCCTGTCCTCTGACAACAGCTTCATTTTCTGCCTTCACCTCAGTCTTCACACAAATATAACCTGAATTTGATATTTCACTCAATTATCAATGTTAATGCTGTTAAACATCAGATTCTAAGCATGCCCAATCCCACACAACCTACAGCTCTCTTGGATCTTGCAGGGTGACAGTGCTCAAAACAAACCAAATCCACAGGAAAATTAAAAATACTGATTTTTTTTTTCCCAATGGGAATAAACTCACCTCCAAAGCTGCCATTCTTACCACCTGGTTACTGTGGTAGAAGAAGTTGGGAAGCACATCAAAGATGGATGTCTCGGACAAAATGAGTTTCTAGGAGAGATCACATTAAGCAGAGGTTTAAAAGAGAACTCTGTCTTACAACCAGGATCAGGCAACAAAAGAAAAACCCCAAATCTAAACCTGGCTAGCTCTGATTTCTAAGTTTTTCCTGTTTTTCATCAAAGATTACGATTTTTTTATATTAAATCACAGAAAACCTGAAGTTGGAAGGGCTCACTGAGTCCAACCCCCTGCTCCTCACAAGACTAAAACTAAAACCATAGGAGAGGAGCTCCTGGAGCTCTGGCAGCCTTGGGGCTGTGCCCATTCCCTGGGGAGCCTGAGCACCCTCTGGGGGAAGAACCTTTCCCAAATATTCAATCTGAGCTTCCCCTGGCACAGCCCCACCCCGTTTCCTCCTGTGTGGTGACCAGAGGGAGGAACCAGCTCCTCTCCTCCCACGAGGAAGGTGCAGAAGTGGCACGAGGTGATTCCACATCAGTGTAAAAACAAAAACCAGGGCCAAGCTGGACACCAGACCAACACAACTTAAAGCCACAAGGAGTCTGGGCCATGGAGGTCAGGGAGAAGGAAGCAGGGAGGCAGGGAGAGGAGGCTGGTGGGTACCTGCAGGTTCTCAATGCAGAACTGGTGGCCGTACATGTCGATGGCCGACAGGAAGATGGACTCCACCTGGTTGTGACGCAGCTCGTAGGAGGGCAGGTGGGAAGCAATGAGAACCTGGGGAAACACAGGCAAAGTCAGAGAAAGGAGCCACGCTGGGCCAGCAGCAGGGGGCTGGCAGCTCCAGGCAGAAGCAGCCTGCTCCATCCCTGAAGAGGCAGCCAGATTCTGGGTGATGCTGCAAACCCTCTCCCCTCCCCGGCCTCGTTTGTGTGTCTGCTCTGTTTGTATTATTGGCAATTCCCCACAGAGAGAAAGGGAACAGCTTCAATCAAGTTCCATCAGTGCATGTGATTTAGCAGTGCAGAGCTGCCAGTCCTGGGGATTGCCTGCCCAGCTGTTAATTGGGAGCAGAGCTGGCAGGGAGCAGCTGTGGGGAGCCCCACGCCACAGCCACGCTCTGCTCCTGGCCAGGGGAGGGAACACACACCAGGGCCAGGTACTAAATGCCCAACATGAAAAGATGCAGAGGTAGGAAATGGAAGCAGCTTGCAGGGAAAATGAGGTGGAAGAGCAACACAAGAGCTGCAGCAGCATCCCCAGCTGATGTGGGGAGGTTCAATAGCAGAACGGTTCAAGGACACAAACACAATCCTGAAGGAAACAGAAGGTCACTGAGCAGCTTCAAACACCGTGTTCATTTTCAATAGTCAAGCTTTGAAATAAAAGGAGGGACCCTCCTAAGCCTGAGCTTTCCTGCTTTAGGCTGCAGACAGGGGCTGTGCAGTGAGAGGAGTGATCAGACTCTGGGGTCAGCACTATCAGGAAACCACTGAGCCCTCTCACCCCTCCCTGGAAACAGAGGGAGGGTTAAACTGAACTGCTGGAGAGGAAGCTCACAACAATATCTGGGTGCCAGTGTGACATTCAAATCAGTTCTGTAGCAGATCTTGGAATTCACAGTATCAAGAGTTTTTCCAATTTTTTCCAGGTTAAAACAAAATTGACAAAGTGCAGCTCAAAGATGGAAGAAACCCTGCAAAAGGCCAGAATAATTCTTTGTAGTAATTCCTTAGTAGCTGCAAAGAACATCTGGTTCTTGTGCAAATGGCTCTCCCTGCTCTCTGCACACATGGATCCACAATTGGAAGGCAGCTGAGGAACCTTGGGAGCCCATCCATGTTCCTGCACAATCCAGGCAGCCAGTGCTGGTCAGGTTTGCAGATGACAAAACCACCAAAAACCACAGTGACCAGGCATTTCCACTTCTGCCATCACACAAACCATAGACTACTCCCAGTTAACTCCTGTGTGAGCCAGACAAAAATTTTTGGAGGACCAGGGACAAAGAATGAATGTTAAATTTAAATATTACACTGATTGGGAACACACCGCAATCTTCACCTGTCACCACGGTTAATCACTGTTAATTAGCTTCACTGCCCAAGTGCTGCTCACAGGAACCCACTCTCCCCATTTGCACAGTGATCAAAATAACCAGCAGGAGGTGTGGATTTCCCCACAGTGTGAGCTCCAGGCAGGAGCAGCCTGGGCAGGGATCCCTCACCTGCCGTGCTCGCAGGGCCACCTTGGCGTTGGTTGTCTTGCTGAGCTGGGTCAGCTCTGTCAGGATATTGATCAGCTCGTCTGTCAGGGTGGGGTCACGGCCACAGAGCTGGTCCTGGCAACAGAGAGAACAGGAAAAGCTTAGGACAGAGGCAAAACATCATCTGTGCTCCCCTAAAGGAGTTTGAACCTGGAATACAAGCACACACTCAAGCCTGGACCACACCACCCCCAGGAGTCCTGACCTAAATTATCCTGACCTGAATTATCCTGGAATTCTGTGCAGACAAGGACACAAATATTCCGTATGCAACAATTTTACACACATAAATAAAAGGTGAAAGAAGGGACAGGCACCATCTCCCATTCTCCTATTTGTGGCACATGTTTTGGCACCAAAACACTTTAGAAATGCTGACTTGTCAGAGAGACTCAGAAAACCTTCTCCCATTACCCAGTTTCAGGTTTGTACCAGAAGTTTCTCCTAGCACCAATGCAAAATTCAAAGAGCTTAAATTGTAGCCAGACACCTTGTGGAACACGTAGAGGTCAGCAAACCTTCCCCATGAAGGGTGACCAGAGTTACACTGCCAGAGAACCTCCTGACACCCACTTTAAAAAACACCTCAAACCTCAGAAATCCCCACAACTCCACAACCACAAACCACCCAAGCTTTGTGCACCTTCAGCCAACACCAGAAAAAAGATCTGTCATTCCTCTGACAAGGCTAAGCAAGGCTAACTAAACCCATGAATAATGTACTGTATTTCCTGCCACACTACGGGACTCACTCCATAATATTTCTTCTAACCAGAAAATCCTGGATCTGAGGAAATCCACAAGCTTACCTTACTGCCTAAATTGGCTGGATAAAACAACAGAATTGAAGAGCATAAACTTTCAGTGTTAATGCTGTTCCAAAACTCTTCTGAGTTCATCCATTCAAAAAAATGCCAACAGTAAAGACTTTCTTCCAGAAACAGTTTCAATTCCCATGAATAATCCCACAGTCTTCAACACTTCTTGTGAGCCTCCTCCCTCCCACCCTGAAGCTGGAAACCCTCTAGGAGCCTCTAACGTGATTCTTCCACACAGCACTTAACAGCTTGTCTTGATAAATTAATCATAGGAGGGAAATGTGAGATGAAACAGGGATTTGCCACGAGAAAGAGCTGCTGCCTAAAGGTTTACAGAGATCTTAAACACCTACAGACCAGAATAGGCCATTTGAAGATCCAAGAAGCAGAAAAGGATAAGGGGAAACCTCTGTGCAGCAGGTGGGATTGACAAACCTGACAGGGAAAAGAAAGTAAAAACCAAAGCCAAATAATACAGAAGTCCCATAGAGTGAATAACCACACAACAGCTCATACTCCACGAGATTCCAGGGCTCAAGAGCTTTTCCCTCACACTGCTCTTGATCCCCTCCTCTCCAGCCCCACTCAGGCATGATGGCACCTCCAGGAATGGTGACACAGATCCCTCAGAGAGGCAGAGCACACTGAAACCACTGAGAAAACATCTGAGCTCCTAACTCTGACCACACTGCTGTCCCCTCCTGACCAGCCCTGGGCCACCAAACACGAATGTGATTGTTCCCAAAGAAAGTTCTGTGCATTTATCCACCCCAGGACACTGTGGGGATCCACAGTGGGTAATTCAAGAGCTGCTGGGTTTGAAACACAAACTCCTGGCTGCTGTTATGCTGCTGCTCCAGGAAACAGAAATCTGGTAGGACACAGGACCCTGCCATGCCAGCAGCCACTCCATCCTGCTCAGGCCAGGATGTGCATAAGTTAAGCACAGAAAATGAACATACAACAACAAGTCACACCATATTTCAAGAGATGTATGAAGGATGAAGCAGTTGCCACCCTGCCTGCAGTGCCTGCTGGCTAAAAAAGGTGAGTGATGGCAGCATAACACCATTACTAAAGCCATCCTCAGAGCTCCTGGTTAATAATGGATTCCTGGGACACATCAATAACAGCCACACAGGCAGGGAGGCTGCCCTTACCCCACACAAACAGCTTGGCCACCCTAAAAAACCACAGCTGCCACTGTGGTGACACCAAAAATGGATGGGGACATGAGGAGCCACGAGCTGGAAGGGAGAGGAGTGATGGTTCATGGAGTGCCTGGGAGCTCAGGGACACCCAGCTGTGCCAGGGGTGACCACAGGCACATTGCAGCTCCTGTTCCCACCCCAGAGGGGAAATCCCTGTGCCCTGTTCCCATTCCAGAGGAAAAATCCCTGTGCCCCCCTGAGGTGGCACCGTGGCCTCACCGATGACACTTGGATAACCAGGAGTGATAACTGAGATAACAGGAGACAACTGAGCTCTTCCACCACGGTGTCCCTGGTGTTTCAAGCTCTGGGATGTTGGCCTTTACCTGAGCAGAACTAACTGGCAGTGATGGTGGCAAGAATGACCCAAGAGGAAGGGACAGGGAGGCTCCCTGAGGTCTCCCCACACCCAACACCAAGAGCCAGCGAGGCACAGCTCACACCAGGTGACAAAGCAGACCAAAAGTTCCAGTCCCATTTTAGCAAGGAATAATCAGGATGACAACAAGAAGCCAAAGGCAGGCTCTGGCTCTGCCTGCACTGATTGGCAAAGGCAGCAGCAAAGCCTCAGCCCAGCTCTCTGACAAGGGCTAACGCCTCGCCAGCACCCCCGTGTAATTACACACTTGAGTGACTGGACTCTGAAGAAAATTGAAGGCCTGAGCTGTGAACAGCTGCCATTTTCTCTCTCCATCACGCCAGCGTGATTACTTGAGAAATGAACAGCCCCAGCTCAAAGCTACTCCAGAATTCTCAGAGGAAATATGGCTCCGTGTTCAAATAATGAGATTCTTAAGGCAAGCGTTACTTACAATCACACCACACACCAAAAAGGGAAAGGGGGGAAAAAAAGGGGAAAAAGGAGAGGCAGGAAGAAAGAACACCAGCATCCTTACATCTTACAAATGAGAATTTAAGAAACCCAGCCTCGGTCAAGGAAAATTATGACACTCCTTTTGCTTTGGAGAGTTATTTCGTGGATGGCTACTTTGGATGTATTTTTGGCAGTAAGAGACCACATTATGCTGGTAAAATAAAAGATAAGATAGAGAAAGAGAGAGAGAGAAAGAAAGAGAGAAAGAAAGAGAGAGAAAGAAAGAGAAAGAGAGAGAAAGAAAGAGAAAGAGAAAGAAAGAAAGAGAAAGAGAGAGAAAGAAAGAGAAAGAGAGAAAGAAAGAGAAAGAGAGAAAGAAAGAGAAAGAGAGAAAGAAAGAGAAAGAGAGAGAGAAAAAGAGAAAGAGAGAGAGAAAAAGAGAAAGCAGCAGACACTCACAATGAGCATTGTGACCAGCAGGTTCTTCTTGGTGACCTGGGCATGGGAGAAGATGTAGTTCAGCACTGCATTCATGTCACTCTTGTTCTCCTCACGAAGGGTGAAGACACACTTGTCATAGTGACCTGCAGGCAGAAATGCACATTTCTTTTCCAGTCTTCATACCTCTGTGGCAAGGATTACAAGTTATTAGGTGTGTCTTTATTTTTCTAGGTGTATTTTTTGAGCATCTCCTTGGCTTGAAGGGAGCTGACAAGGAAGGTGGAGACAGACTATAAACAGGGGGTAGAGTGACAGGACAAGGGGGAATGGCTTCGCACTGACAGGGAGCAGGGTTGGGTTGAGTATTCAAAAAAAAATTCCTCCCTGGGAGGGTGGGCAGGACCTGGCACAGGGTGCCCAGAGGAGCTGTGGCTGCCCCTGGATCCCTGGAAGTGTCCAAGGCCAGGCTGGACATTGGGGCTTGGGATAGTGGGAGGTGTCCCTGCCATGGCAGGGCTGGAATGAGATGTGCTTTAAAGTCCCTTCCAACCCAGACCATTCTGTGTTTCTCTGTGGTCCACACAATCAATTTGGGAAGGAATCATTCCCACCATCACCTACTGCAAATTTTAATTCTAACATCTCACTCTTAATAAACAGCTCCAACACCAAATGCCTCCTTTGTGAGCAATACTGAGGGAGGAATAGGGAGCTCAGACTTTCATTCAAATGACAACCAAAATGAAATAACAGCAAAAAGCCTTGCACCATCCTCTGCTGCCAGCAAATTGAAGTGGAAATGAATCTGCAGTACCATTAGGCCAGGGCAGGTAATGGAGCAGGACAAAAGAGTGGAATCTGAACTACCTGTAAGAACCCAGCCTCAAATCAGCCAGGGCTTCATTGCCATCTTGTGCCTGGATACAGCAGTGCAAGGCATTGATTTCAGCTCTCAGCTTCAGCTTTGGGGACAGAATCTCCTCTACAAAACCCAGGATCTGACTTAAAAAGAAGCCTGTGCACCTCACCTTCAGGAAAAAGTGAGAGCAAACCTTCTCACATGGACTTTCCAGGACTAAACACGACTCAGTGAGAAATCAAATCCTTGATTCAGGAACTCACCGTGCTGGAACTGAGTCTCCACCTTCAGGTACTGCCTGAGCAGATCCATCACCACAGCCTTCATGTGGCCCCGAATGCCACTGCGGTACCTGCAGGGACAAAGACACCACAAAGCCAGCACTGAGTGAGGCTGAACACACACACACAGCCCCTGCCAGGGCTGCTGGGGGAGCTCCTGCCCTGCAGCACAGCCCTGGGAAAGGCTGACCTCTGCACGAGCTGCACGATGCTCTGAGTGTTCATGAAGAAAACCTCGCGCTCCGATTTGCGGTTCAGGGTGGCAGCGTGGCTGTCCAGGATGTTGGCAATCTGAAAGGGGGAACACATGGCAAAAAAAGCACAGGGAAAGCCCTCCATGGGCTGGGCAAGCAGCAGAGACACACCAGAGCCCCAGCAGACTCCACAAAGGAAGTTCAAGATGTACCAGTGGTACAAAAATCACTGCACTGTATCATACAGTGGAGAAATCAGCTTCCAGCATCTCCTTACCCTACCTTGGCTGCAATCATTCTTTTTTGAGGTTGCACTGGCACTACAAATTGCACTGCAGCACATGTACCATGCAAAAATCAAATAAATGCTTTTTTATGCATTTATTTGCACAGGGCCACTGATAAGATTCAAGTGTTTCCAAAGTGCCTGGTTAAAGCTATGCTGAGCAGGAAACACGTACCCTTCAGCACAGGTAAAGAGACAAGCCTTGGAGTGACACAGGTGAGTTCCTTTCATGACACAGGTAAGTTCCTTTCACCATGAGGACCCCATGTTCAAACACACCTTCCAGGTTCAATTAACCTCCACATCATTTAAAGGAACTTTCTCTCTCTCTGCCCCAACACAAACCAATTTTTATCCCTCCATGAAGTGTGGTTGGTCACCTGTTGGCTGGGAAACTGGCAGAGGACTGAGGTGATGTTGCTGGCATACTGGGCCATCTCCTTCTTGATGGACTTCTCCACATTGGGTGGTATCCGTCCAGAAACACTGGTCATGATGTCCTGAAGTTCCAGCAGGGGCAGAGATGGATCCCTCAGGGTCTTCATTAATCTCTCAACCCAACCCTTCACCTAGAGAGAAGCAAGGCAGTGTGAAGGCAAGAGTGAAGAGCAGAATAAACAACAAGAAGGGGAAAAAGGAGAGGGGCAATGCCCAACATCCCATCTCACGGGTGCTGCCCTGTGGCAGAAAAATTGCCCAACCCTTCCTTGAGCTGCAAGAACGTTGTGTTTTGGCTCTGGAAGAAGAGGCCCCCAGTACCTTGCTGTTGAAGAAGGGCTCTGGCAGGCAGTAGCCATTCATCACGTTGACCAGGTTGTCCAGGACGTAGTGGAAGATGCGATGGAGTTTCTCGCCCCGCAGCGCCGTGCTCTGGATCTGGGGCAGGGTACCCGTGTGCAGCTCAGCCTGCAACAAGGAACAGCCTCCCTGAGCCTCCTGGGGGCACCAGCCATGGGCAACAAACAGCTACCCTCAGCTGGAGCCAAGGTTTAACTTGCAAGGATTCCCAGAGTGGGAAATGCACTTGGTTGAGAGACACATCCCCACAACAGGACTGAGGTAAGCAGAGAGCAGGAATGGTAGGTAAGTTTAGCCTGCATCAGAGAGAGGGAGAAAAATCTCAGTCCTCACCTGAGACAAATAAAAGGTGAAGTGACAACTCCAGTACAATGCACAAATGGGGAACTGGTTCACTGCACCATTTGTACCACTCTGGACATCACTCCTGCATTAAAACCCCACAAAATCTGTGCCTGCTGCAACTCCTCACCTGCTGAACCCTGCTGGGATCATCCAGCTGGAGCTTGGCAATCACACAGCCTGGGTCCAGGACTGCCCCTGGCCGTTTGACATAGTGGATGCAGCCTGATTCTCCTGCTGTTATTGTCATCACCATTTTCATCACCTGTAGCAAGGAAAACGGGTTACACACTCAGCTCCATGTGCCCCAAAATGGTTCTAGTTCTGGGAGCCAGCAGGCAGTGTCCCACCACAGACAGACCTGCCTGAGCACCTCTGGCTTTCAGGTGCTCCCAAAACTTGCAAGCACAGATGTTGGGAACAAAACCCAGACATTAAAGTGAATGGGAGAATAAAATAATTTGCCACAAAAGAGTGCAGCAGGAACTTCAGGGATGTCACAGCTCAGGCTGCCTGAGCCAACAGGGGACTCAGCACAGTGAACAAAGCAGACAATCTTCTGCTGAATTCCAAAGGCTCCTCTCAAAGGCTAGAGCCACACCTTCACTTCAAGCAGAGGGAACCAGGATCACTTCCTAGAGCTCCCAGACAGAAATGCTTCCTCAGCTCAAGAGCTGTAGCCTTTGGAGCAGAAGGGTTGGGTATGGGGGAGCCAGTTTGGTTTTACCCTTGCTCTGCTCTACACCACTGGGAGCCACAGGGATTGTGTGGGTGGTGCCTTCTTAGCCATGACCTGTTGAAGTGCAAAAGCACTTACATAAAATAGCTGGATCTCTGTCTTGATATTTTTCTCCTACACATTGTCCCCAACTGGTTTAATTGCCCCTCTGTCATCACACACCTTCCCCTCCCTCAAATCTGTTTTGAGCCCACACTCCTACACAACCCCTTGTGCTTTCCTCACTGTGATGCAGAAATTGCTCATCCTCCTCCTCGGTAAGAGTTAAGTAACTTCCCAGGGAGAAGGGAGGAGTGACACTTATTAACTCATGGGATTGACCTGATAAATGATCAGCTCACCAGGATGAAGTTTGTTACTTCATCCTGGCATAGAGTCTGTGTCAGTACGACAAGGAGAAGCCTTCACCACAGCTGGGTAACACATGGATCTCACCTCCCCTTGGAATTTCAGGAAGGTGAAAACCATGGTCTCACTGCTGAGAAATTTTATCCCTTGGTGTACAGTCATTAACACTCAAATTTCATCTGTTAAGTAATTTCTTCCCACCCCATCACTCTCACTGATGACTCCTGCTGTAGCTCAGGTTAAAATTTATAAATGAAATACCATGAATTATCCCTCATGCTCAACTCCCAGTCCCAAAGCATCCAACATCCCTCGCCCTGAGCTTTTTCCTGGGCAGCCAAACCAGTTCTCTGAGACTTTTACCTCAATTTCTGCAAAGCACTGGCCTGCAAACACGTGTCCCCCATCCTCCACCACATACTGGATCAGCTTCCCAGCAGAAGGGGAGCGCAGGATGGAGGGATCATTCTCCTTCTCAAACACACAGGTCTTGTTCCCAATGGTGATGCGATACCTAGGGAAGGACGGGACAGATCAGTGCAACAGAGTTCCTTGGGGAAGGCATGGGAAAGGGAAAATCCAGTCTCTCCCTATTCCACCTCGAAACAAAACTAAGGGAAAATAGCTCAGCCAACTGAGAGGTGGAGATTCAAACCCAGAAAGTTCCCCAAATTCTTTGTCCTCCTGAGCAGATCCATTACTTTTCCCAGAAGATTACACAGCAGAGGGGCAGAGTTCACATTCCAGACCTGGGGATGCCCTTTACTGCCCTTACTGCTATGATCCATGCAGGGAATTTTGAGGGGATGCACTGAAACTTGTCCTTATTTCTAAAGCAGCTGTGGAATTTCAAGAATTTTAAAAGGTTTTCAGGTTCTGGGTTTTTTTTTGGTTTTATAATCCCAAAAGTCACTTTTAAGGACCAAGCAGAGGAATATGGACTCCATGTGTTACACAGCTGGATCTTTCTTCTAACAGTAGCCAAGACCTGTTCTGTCTTAAAACTCACCCACAGTACACTCAGCAAACTCTTTCCAGGAGAGAACTCCATTCCCAGCTGATCTTTTGGGAAGCAGGAAGTTACAACTACACCTCATTTTGGCTGTGCAAATGCTAAACATGAAGCTGCACAGGTTGCTACCTGTCCACTTCCTCTTTCATGTAGGTGGTGTAGCTGCTGCCATCGTAGGAGAGGAGCAGCCCCCCGTCACTCAGGCGATGCACGTCGACCTCCACGCAGGAGCTGTTCATGATGACCACGTAGGAATTGGGAGACTGCCTGGTCACCTGCAAGCACACAAGAATGGGAATTATCCAGTGCATTGAGCACAGCATTGAGTGTCTCAGCTGCCACAGCACAGAGTTTTCCAAGTGCTGCAATAGTGGGAATGAATGAAAAGGAACTGAGGGGTTTGATGTCGTGTAGAAGAATTGGGGTCACAAAGGCAAGCAAGATGATCAGAGGGATGGAGCATCTCTCCTTGGGATTGTTCAGCCTGGAGAAGAGAATTCTGGGGTGATTTAGCTGTGGCCTTCCAGTGCCTGAAGGGAGCCCACAAGAAAGACAGAGAGACTTTACAAGGGCCAACCCAAACCAGTCTGGGATTCTGTGACACAGCAGCCAAGGGATGCCAGAACTAATGCAGTCCATGAATGTTGATTTAATCCTCTCACACTTTTGCACTGATGGCTGAGGTTTGATTGTGCAATCACAGACCATTTTCTCACCCTCATCTATTTACAAGTCACAGGTGACAGTTGTGTACTAAAACTGCATCATGGAGGAGATAATTCAGGGGGAAAAAAGAGATTGTCCCACAGGGAAAGCAACAAGTGCTCCTTTCCCTGGAGAAAGGGTTCCTATCCCAGTCTCTGCCCCAGAGCTCCTATTTGAAGCTGGGTAAATCCTTTATAGAACACTTCAGCTGCTGCTCAATGCCTCTATTCCTCATCAAAGATAAACCCAGGGAGGTGCAGAGGTGCAGAATTATCACTGCTGCAAAAACCAGCCCACGGTCTTGTCATTAAAAACTCCACCACCACAAATTTGCCCAAGAAAGCTAAAGAAGATTGCACAGGCAACCTTAAGTCTAATATTTCCTAACTTTCATATGTTTGTTTTTGCAACACGGGGTTTTGCATGCAGCAAAAAAGCAACACCACAGGGAAAAACTGCTGCCAATTCTGTCACATTGGTGTGCTAAAATCCCAGCAGAGTAGACCAACATAGTGAGAAAAATCAGCTGGAAGTTTTGGTCAACCTGTAGTAGTGTTTGCCTGTAACAAAGTAGTTTTCACCCTACTCAGAGCAGGAGGCTGAAATGTTTACAGAGATATTGCAATGGAGGGGTGCTGTCGTAAAGGAGGCCGTGCTGATTTCTTCACCCACTAAAGCAGAGAAAATAAACCCTGCTCAGACAGAATTCCCTGCACAGATTTGTGCAAGGATGAGGCCAGAGCAGCACAGGTGGCCATGGCCAGCCCAGGGGCAGGAGGGTGGGTCCCACTCTGTACCTTCAGCACGTACTTCCGTCCCTCGTAGATGAGCTCCACGTCCACCGTGTTGAGCAGAGTGTGAGCAGGGAGGACCTGGCCCCTGGAAAGGGAAATACAAAACAAAATTGATCTTCCACAAGCCACCAAATGACTGCCAGGGGTCCAAAGAGCTTCAGAGATGCATGCAAGGCTTTAGGAAACACTAGCAGAGAGATGGATGTAGGCTTCCATAGAATCTCTTCTTAGGAGAGATGCAAATCAGTTTGACCAAGTCAAACAAAGTCCCTCCAGCCAGACAGGCCAGCTTTGCTCTCCTTTCCATTCACTCCTGGGGGATTCAAAACTCCCAAATGCTGCCCTAGCAGCACACAGAGAAAAAACTCCATGTTTCTGAGCCATTTCCTGGAGCTCCTGCTGGAAAGCAAAGCAATCTGTACAGACAGCAGGGGATATTTTGAGGAGATGCAGATACCTGCCAGTTTTCTCAGCAGATAAACAGCTCCCTGGGGCCAGGGAACAGTCAGCAGATAACAAGCCCTGAGCATTGCTTGAACAGAACTTGTACACCAGGAGGAATTGCTAGAGAGCAGCTTGCACTTTTACCTTTCCAGGGAGTGCAGGAAGTTGGAGACGCTGTTTCGGAAGCTCACGTCAGCCACGTGCAGAGCCCCACACACCACCCCCAGCATGGTGTCAGGCCTCTCAGCCTAAAAAAGGGGACACACACACAGTCACACCTCCCCCAGCTTCACCCCAATCCCAACACCCAGCCAGAAGAAGCAGCAGTCTCAGCTCTATTTTTTGGTTCATGGACAACTCTTTTTAAAATCAAGTCAGTGCAGCAGCCATGTGAACTCTACACAGAAGCCATTATTCCTGTAACTCCTTAAAACTACATTTCCTTCTGCCTGGATCAAATCTCAAGGTTCCAGCAATATTTCCACTGTCATCTGTCCCAGATCCCAAACACAACACTGGTCTCAATGCTTTTCTGGACAACTCCAAGACCAACATTCCCAATGAGGACGACTTAGGATTTCGATATATGTAAGAAGCAGTGCCACTGAAAATGTTTCTTCATTAAGTGGACATCCACCATTCCTAAACCCTTTTGCACCAGCAGGGACCACCCCTGCTCATTCCCAAGTGTGCTCCTGCAGGGGGAAGCAGCTGCACCTGCACTTTCTCAGCGATGAGCCGGTCCAGCCAGCCCGTGTCGATGCGGTTCTGCTGGAAGCTCTCTGTCTCCAGCAGCTTGATCAAATATTCCACAGTGGTCCTGAAGTCCCCTCGGATGGACAGCTCCTTCAGAGCCACCACCATGTTTCTGAAAGGGGAAAGAAGCCATGTTATCTATCCCATCCTAATGGCAGCATCCAGACAGAAAAGCACCTGAATGTTAGAGCAGAAGAGCACAGGCACTGGAGCAGGATCCTGTAGGAATGTTTGGGAATGGGAGAATGTTGATTTCTCTGCTGCTGGTGTGAAGAGCAGCTCAGTGGGATCAGGAGTTCCTTCTGTTAGCATCACCCAGGGCCCTACCACGTGTCAGGGGCATACAACAGACAGACAGACAGACATGGTGTCCACCCCACCCAGAGTGGAACTGGGGAAAGGCTCTGGATTAAAAACATGGATGACAGGTCAGGCAGGTCTGCCTTAGGACCAGGTGCTTTAAAATCCCACACCACAGAGGACACTCTGTGGTTCACAAACCATCCTGAAGCATTGGTAAGTCAGGTTAGCAATGTTTTTCCTGTTAGAAGCTTTAAAGAGGAACTTTCACACTGTGAAAGTGGTAGCTGTGTCACAGCCCAGCAGAAGGTATACAAGGCAGGGATGAAACAGAAAGAAGAAAGAAAATTAAGCAAAAAGTGTAGAAGTGTAGGTGCAACACAGTGGAATTGCAAAGCAAGACAGGATGAGAAGCCTGAGCATGAAATGGAAAACAAAATAAAGACAGGGAGATTTCTCCAGAAACACCTAGAAGGAAGGAGCCTTGTTTTCCTGTGGCACTTTGGATCAAAGGGGACAAACCCAAGCAATTCCCAAGGCTCTCCCACATCTCTGACTTACGAGATGGCTTCTTCACGGTTCTCTCCCCAGGAGAAGCAGTGACCAAACTGGGAATCAGCAAATTCATGGAGCCCTCCTGCAGCAGCCACACTGAAATAGCCCCAGACATTCTTATTGCTGCGGAAATTCAACTCCTGAACTGTGCCAGAACTGGGCTTAAATCCCTGCAAAGACAGACAGACATTGCTCTGGGCCCTAAAGAAAAGGTGAATAATCCAGAATTAGGGCCCTGGAGGCTCTGAGGACACCTCTGTGTGCTGCAGCATGGTATAACCACTTCAGGCTGTGCCTAACCCAAGTTTAAGTGAGGGAAGGGAAGAATCTTTTAAGTTTGCTGCCAGAAGTGTCAGCAGCAGCAGGGACTGGCCCTGTGAAGCCCACAGGGAGCACAGAAGTTGAAGCCTCACCTCGTCAGGATTCTCACTGGTGATCCGGGCAGCGATGACGTGGCCACGGGGGCTGGGGACGTGGGCTGAGTTCTCAAAATCAATGGTTGTGTCTCCCCAGGGAGAAACTCCATACATCACCCTGATGTCCTTGATCCTGTGGAGGGGGATCCCCATGGCAATCTAAGAAGAAAAAAAAAAAATATATAAAAAACCCACTACTAAGTTTCTCTCCTCACAGAGTCAAACATTCACACTTCCCAGGACAACTCAGCTCAGTGTAATATCCACCTTAAGCCCTTCAGCCAGTATTTTCCATTGACTGATTAAAAGGCTCCAGGGAAAGCTGACAGTGCCAGGTCAGCTGAGGATGGGCAGGCATTAGGCCTGTTAAAAATATACTGAGGTCCCAGGGAGACAGAAGGGCCCTAATTGGTTATAGGAAACAGGAATTTTGCAATTGTAAACTGTGGGGAGAGTAACCTGCAGAACCAGCTGCTGGCTGCATTCTTATGGAGCAAAATCCCACTTGCCCTGTTCACTAGTTGGGTTTTTTTTACAGAAACAGTTCAAAAAAGAAGTAGGCAATCATACAGAGCCCTATTGAGGTGTGAGGGGACTGTGGCATCCACCCACTGCTGGAAAGCTGGGGGTCAGGAGTTTGGGGGGGACACACAAGGGACTGACAAACCACAGCACATCAACAACTGCTCTCCACAGGATCTCTGAGGGATCCCCTCGTGGCTTTGGGGAACTTTAAACAACTGCTGAACTTGCTGAAAGATGAGAAACCCAATCTTCTGTGCTCACCTGGAGCTGTGCTGCTGGCAGGTTGACATCTGCCACCATCTCTGTGCAGGGATGCTCCACCTGCAGGCGTGGGTTCAGCTCCAGGAAGTAGAAGCTGCCATCCTGGCTGTACAGGTACTCCACAGTGCCTGCACTCACGTACCCAACCATTTTGGCAAGTTTCACTGCACACTGGGACACAGGAAAAGAGAAATATTGCACTGCCAGTTACCTGTGCTCTCTCTGTTCATCCATCACACCCACTTCAGATTTCTGCTGGCATTCTGAAACACCCCAAAACTTGTAACAGGCTCAGGACCTGCTCAGACAAAAGCTTGTGGCACAGGAGTTTTGATTTCCAACTCATTTCATCTACAATTTACAGAAAGCAGAGTTTGAAGCAAATATTTGCAACACTCAACATTACGCAATACCTGCAACTCTTGAAACTTGCTTTTAATATGGTAACACACATTTAAAACACACCTCCCTACCCTTTTTGGGGGGCATAGATCTTTGAAAGGAGCTGCTGGTGGGATTTAGTGTGGAAATGTGAGTGGCTGCCCACACAAAGCAGTCTGAGACACACACAACCCTCTATTGCTCCTTTAAAACAACGCAAAACTCCAGGTGATAAAAAATAAAAGTACAAAGTCCTGCCTGTTTCTGGAGCCTGGCCAGAGCAGGAGAAGCTGCAGAGCCACTCTCACCTGCTCCATGTGCTCAAACACTGTTGAGGTTGCAATAGAGGCTGGAGCTTCCTCGATGATTTTCTGGTGGCGGCGCTGCACGGAGCAGTCCCGGCCGAAGAGGGAGATGGCATTGCCATACTGGTCTGCCAGGATCTGCACCTCCAGGTGCCTGGACTGCTTGGCCAGCCTCATCACAAAGATGGGAGAGCCTGGCACCTCAGTTTGAACCTACAGCAGGGGCAGGATGAACAGGGCATGAACAGAGCATCTTGTGTGAGCTGGAGCTTCAGTGCTGAGGTCTCACGGACACCCAGCCTGAGCATTTAGAACAAGGCAGCACAGAGCAGTGGGGAAAGCTTTATCTGTCTTCACCTGTCTGAAGAGATTGGGGAAGTCATCTGCATTGTTCACTTTCCTGATTCCTTTTCCTCCTCCTCCTTCAGAAGCCTTGATCATGACAGGGTAGCCAACCTCCTCAGCAGCCTGGCAAGATGGGCAGGACAACAGGTAAGTACAAAAAGGCAGCAGAACCCAGTGAAAAGATCAGTATTTCCCTGTTCAGTCACATCCAAGCTTCCATATCTGACTATTTAGCAACCAATGGGATAGAAACCAAATATCCCATTGGAGAGAGAGCCTGGAGCTGGAAAAATCCAGGGATTTTGTGATTACAGAGAAATCTGACCTCTCCAAGTGACTACAAAATCTTTTGTCAGTGCTTCAATGCCCTTAAATCTATGAAGTCATAGAAAAGTTTCTGTATAACACAGAATATCATTAAGATGGGTAACGTGCAAAAATCACACAGTCTACCCCTGTTCTTCACAAAAGAAAACTCCACATCCTGTATTGTGCCAGGAATATTTCTTATTCTAAAACTCTTCCTCAAGGAGAAACTCCAAAGATTAAGTCAAGTGTGTGGTTGTGGGTTTTTACTAAAAACTTCTTCCTGCACTAAACTAGATGACAGCTTTTAATGCCACACAACCTTGGTCCCATATTTTGCCTCTCCCTGCCAATCCTCACTCAGTTCTCCAGACCAAATTTGTAAATGATCATTTCCCAGTTTCCAGGAGCCAGCTCAGGGGCTGCAGAGTGGCTCCAGTTTGTGCTGCCATGAGGAGAAGGCTCCAGCCCAGCTCTGTGACCCCCAGAGCCCTCCCCAGACCCACCCTGAGTCCATCATCTGCATCCTTCACGTAGCCCTTCTCGTAGAGCTCCTGGGGAACGTTCAGGATGCGCTTCTGCAGATCATTCTCCTGCCAGTCCACTCGAAGACCTGGAACACAAACATCACCCTCTGAGCTCCTTGTGCTGCCAGGCTGTGAGAAGTCACCTGCAGGATGTGGGTGACACAAGGCACAGCCACAGCTGCCTGAGGAACCAGGCTGGGAGCCCTTAGAATGGAAAACAGACATTCCTGATTTCTGGGGAAGCAAGTGTTTTTATCCAATTCTATCCTCCTCCATTTATCTGTGAGAAGCAGGCTGTTATTTCCAGTGTTTTGAAACTGCAGAGGAACCTCCATGGAAGCAGGGTATGGGCTCCAAAACTAGACAGAATTATGGGATGGTTTGGGTTGGAAGGGACTTTAAAGATCATTTTGTTCCAACCCCCTGCCATGGGCAGGGACACCTTCCTGTAGACCAGGTGTCTCCAAGCCCTGGGTGTACCAGGTGAGCCCATGAGCATCAGCTGCACTCTAGGAAACCTTTTCCATGTTTCCTCATCCTTCCTCCTCTGCACACTGCCAGCTTCTCCCACCATCCCCAGGCTCATTCCATCCCTGAAGTCATTGCTCCCAAGGCATCTCACTGCTGTGCTGGGCAAACAGCACAAATGGGAAACCCTGAACAGATGGAGCATCTCCTGGAACACACTTCTGAGCACAGAGCTTCTTAAAAATTAGACATGGTGTAGGAAAAAAAGATGAGGATGATCTTGATAAACACAGGACAATTTCCTTCTTACCACTGCCACTCCAAGGAAGAGTTGGAATGCCAGCAGTCTGAGCCACGATGGAAGAAGCAATTTTATCTCCTAAGGCCCACATGGCTTGGCTGGGAGGACCTGCAAAGAGCAAAGGCAATGCATGAGACAGACACAAGGGGTATCAGACATCAGGAAAATGTCCAGAAGTCTGATTTAGGAAAAACTCCACTCTTCCCATGAAACTGAACTCTCTTTAAAATGAGAACGGGAACAATCTGGTTTAACAGGAATCTTTTCTGATTTTTTATCTCAACATAAAAGGTTATTTTGGAAAACTTTCCCCTTCTTCCATACAAGAACTACTGTAAAGAACAGATCATCCATCTAGCACTGCACACCATTCCTCGTGGCTCTCTTGGACTCAGGATTTTCTATCCCCCTAAACCCCCCCCAATTCAAACAAGGACTAGACATCAGATGAGCTGTCCATCTCCTCACCCATGAAAGCAATCCCGTTTTTGTGCAGAAGTTCTGGCAGTTTGGGGTTCTCTGATGCATGGCCCCAGCCAGCCCACACAGCCTGCAGGAGGAAAGAAACAATTTGCTCTTTGTTTGAATAAAACAAGCAAGTGAGCAGAAACAGACACATGCAAACACTCCAAATCTTTCTTTTCCTCAGGAAAAAAAAAAAAAACCCAGAACACCCAGGAGCCAGAGCAGCCTCTGAGCTGAATTTAAAGGATGACTTGCACCTCACAGACAAGTGCAAGCAACCTGCTGAGGAGGAGCTGGGTGTAGGGAAGTGCAAGGCTGCAGGGCACCTCCCTGTCCTGCAGATATTCATACTGGGACAGCCACTGCTCTGTCACATGGTTTGCCTTTGGGTGCTAATTTGGTTTGGAATTCCAGTTTCTTTGTCCTGCCTTGCTCCTCAGGCACAAGTCCCTGCTGAAGGAGAAAAGATTGCTCAGTGTCTGTGGCACTTCTCACCTGCACTGGAATCCTCTTGGCAATATCGAGGATGAGCTCCACGTTTGCATAGTTGTTGTTGTTGGGTCCTCCTGGGACTGGCACGTAGTGATCTGCCATTTTAATGTACTCTGCAAACACACAGGAGCTCCCATTTAGGCTGCAAATCTAACAACAGGACTTGCTCTAAAACTCTCCTTTCCCCAGGCTGAGCCCTCCCAGCTCCCAGAGCTGCTCCTCACAGGGCTGACTCTGCAGACCATCCCACCCCCGACACATCAGGTGGACATTCCAATCCTGGCATCCCCAAGGAGAAGGCTGTGGGCCCTGCCCAGCTCCCCAGCTCACCTGCATTGGCTTTCAGGTCCTCAGGAGTGACCATGACCACGAACCTGATGGCCCTCTCATTCCTGAACATCTCGTAGGACCAGCGCCGGATGGACCTCATGCACTTCACTGCTGCAATGCCATTATTTGCTATCAGGACCTGGGTGCATTAGAAGCTGGGATGAAATAGAGTCTAAATAGCACAAAACCATTAACAATCACGAAAGGAGTTTTTCCCCCTTGCAGACTCTTTGCCCAGTTTGGGGCTGTGCAGTTTTCCTTAGCCAGCATCCACCTCGTGGCCCATCTGTCAATTCCGAGAGCAGCTCTTGTTTCATCAGAAAATTTCAATGTGTTATGCCTTGGTTGGATTAAGGAGCAGAAGGACTCAAATCAAATTATTAGGCATTTTAAAATACATTTCTTAGCGTTTTTCCAGTCTACTTCTGTTCTGTCTATAAATCTTTCTGTATCAGCAGAGGTGCTCTGGCTTATTCAATTTTTTTTCTTATTACGTTAAGCTAAAATAATGAGATGTTTGTTTATCACATAGAAAAAGAAAACACAATGATTCCAGGCAGAAGCACAACTTCCAAGCTCAGAAATATTAGGAATTTGATACCTGCAATGTACAGCCTTAGACAGAGACAAGTCAGAGCTCCAGAGAGAAGCTGCAATATGTTTAAAAAGCTCAGGGAGTTACCTTTTCAATAACTTTATTCCCTCCAAAACGAGTAACAAACTCTGCTGGAGAAGCCACGGTGAAATCTCGCTGCACATCCACCTTCTTCCTGTCCCTGCCTTGCTTGACAAGGTGCAAACCAGACATG
This sequence comes from Rhabdornis inornatus, assembly GCA_013397075.1. Lineage (NCBI taxonomy): Eukaryota > Metazoa > Chordata > Aves > Passeriformes > Rhabdornithidae > Rhabdornis > Rhabdornis inornatus. The sequence continues at coordinate 629,188 of VWZS01009079.1, forward strand.
CTGGGCCTGAGGAAACAGGGGCAGACAGAAACAACCTCAGTGCAGCTGGACACCAGCAAGAGAAAGTGTGTGAACAATGTGAAAGTTCTCCTTGACCACATTCCCCAGCCAGACAAGCAGAATCCCTCCTTGCCTCCAGACCCTCATGGCCTGGTCCTCAGCTTTACAGGGATGACTCCTTTTAAACTACTTCTCAGTTATTTCCATCAAAAGTTTCAGGTTCTCTGGAAAAATTCCAGCTGTGCCAAAATATAAATAGGTGAAATTACTTTCACTGTATGTTGCTGCCCAACACAAAAACAACAATGCTCCACCAGATTGCTTTCACCAGATTGCTTTCACCAGATTGCTTTCAATCCATCTAGAGAAGCTGGAAACAACAGTGATTTCTGGCTTTGGCTAAACAAGGAACAAAGATCAGATTCTGTAAGGAAATCCTCTTGGGAAGCACAGCAAATTTATCTCCAGGTGCAAATGACAGACTCAAACTGGCTATGGAAATCATTTTCCAAGAGTTTTCCAGTGCCCAGTCTTTAATACCTTCCTGAAAAGCTCTGAGAGCCAGAGGACAAATTAATCACGTTACTCCTACTACAAACACAGAAAGCCAATTTTGTGCCTGCCAAGACCAACCCCGTGCCCTGCCACAGCCCTTCTGTGTGGCAATGGCACAGCCACTTCCCCTCCTTCTGCTTCAGCTTCCACAGCAACAACACTGGGGTAGATCACCTTCTTCTTGATTTGCTAAAGTTTACAGAGCTGAGTCTGTGAGAGGAAATTCCAGGGAAAAGCACAGAGCTGCTCCTCACACCGAGTGAGGACTGGGAATTAATGAGACAATTTTTATTTCACAGGCACTGAAGCTGCACCTCTCTGCTCACCCCACAGTTTACTTGTTTTTCACTGTGCTTTTCCTAACATTTTCCCTTCCCAGGAACACAGGGAAATGCACTGGCAGCATCACAGAACCCTTTTACAGGAATGAAGGTTGGGAAGCTCAGCTCAGAGCTTTGGGAAGCACCAAGGGGTCAGTGCTGGGCACTGGCAGATCTGTGCTCTGGATGGGACCTCTGGCCTAATCAGCTGCTGAAGGGTTGCTCCATTGAGTAATTCCACCGGGAATGGGATGGGATGGATGCTGGGGGAGGGTACAAAGGGAAAAACAACACCAGGAGAAGCCAAGGCAGGTCTACAGATTTTCTTTTACCATCACAGCCACCAAGGCCAGGGAGCCCAGGAGCTGCACCTGCCCCAGGGCAGGGCTGGAGCATCCCTGCTGGAATGAGCTGCTGACAGGGAACACGGGATTCCCCCTCACATTCCTTCAGAAACACCTCCAGGGCCACGAGGATTCACACACAGACCCTCCTTAACACCTCACCAGGAGCACAGTAACACCAACCCTGTCACTCCCAGGGACACTCTGGGACACAGAAATGGCTCTGCTAGGTCAGACCAACCCCAGAGTATCTTATCTCAGAGAACAGAGGCAGCTGACAGCCAGGGAAAGGTAAAGAACAAGCTCTGTGTGCACAGCTTCATTCCCTCATACTTTCCCTTCTTCCAGGCAGCTGCACTTCCAGACATTGTCACCAAACTTAGAACGTGTCCCTGGGAGCAAAAGCTCTCACACTCCTGTGAACTCAGCCTGGGAATGCAAGGACAGGAGCCAACAGGCAAGAAAGAGAGAAAATGTGTAGTTAAGGTGGAATTTCTACTAAGTTTGTGCATTTAGGGGGTCAGAGTCTTCCTGGCAAGGAAGAAGCACAGTGCAAGGAGTGAGAGAGGTTCATGCATTACAGGTTTATTAAAAGCAGACTCAACAAAAACAAGAAGAGATAAAAATCCCAAGGTGAGAATCTGTGAATGTGTTTAAATATGAACTGTCCCAACAAGAAATTACTACACACAAAGATACTGCTACAGGCAAAATGTCAATAGAGCCTGAGGTTCATCATCCAGGATGCCACAAACACTTGGACATAAACAACTACAGTTTGACTTGTGAGCATGCCAAAAACATTAAGTTTATTTATCAACAATCACAGGCTGCACATTGTAATCAAAACACAAGAGTTGGGGTTTTGGTTTTTTTTGCAGGATAAGATGAGGTAGAAGCTGGACACGAAGGAAGAAAGCACAGAGCTCTAAATAAAACAGAATAAATGCTGAGTTAGTGACTGTCATCCCTATTAATAACCTGCTCACAACTGTCATGTTTTGTGATGGAGGAATTTTCAAAATGCTTTGTAACCCTTCAGAGCTCAGAGGGGGTAGAAGTTGTGCAGAACCTCCAACTTGAACAACCCTGAGCTGCACCCTGGCATCTCTGTCCCAGGCTGCATGCACAGAGAGCCCAGAGCTCTGTGAGGATCCAGAGGATAAAAACACCACCAAAAGCTCAGTGAGCATCCCCAGCACAGAGCCCAGCAGGGGACACAGGCAGATGTGTGATTCTTACCTTTGCAGCATGTGGTACCTCATCTCCTGACTCTGCTCTGCAGAATCCTCCATGCTGGCTGGGGACAGCAATTAATGGATTTCAGGCTTGCTCAGAGCTCCTCCCTGCAGCTGCAGCGCTTGAATTCTGCTCAAGGAGAAGCTGCAAAGATTCTCCTGCTGTTTCTCCTCCAAGCAGCGACACTTCCCCGGCTGCTCCAGCTCTCCCAACCTTTGTCCCTGGCTTCCCCCGGGCCGTGTCACCCTGGCAGTGACGCAGCAGAGGGGACCAGCCTCCCTGCTGTCACTCAGCTGAGCAGCACAGGCACACAGCAGCCACAGCTTACGTAATGAGCTTTGCTTTAACGCGGCTGCTCCGAGCCACGGGTGAGCTCCCAAACTGGGCACACTGGGAATGGGAGCTCCCAAACTGGGCACACTGGGAATGGGAGCTCCCAAACTGGGCACACTGGGAATGGGAGCACAGCTCCTCTCATCCTCCATCAGCACCCACAGCCACAAGTAAGCTCCCAAACTGGGCATACTGGGAATGGGAGCTCCCAAACTGGGCACACTGGGAATGGGGGCACAGCTCCCCTCATCCCCCATCAGCATCCACAGCCACGGGTGAGCTCCCAAACTGGGCATACTGGGAATGGGAGCTCCCAAACTGGGCATACTGGGAATGGGGGCACAGCTCCCCACTCCTCCATCAGCACCCACAGTGATGCAGCATCCACAGGGATTCTGCTCCAGGAGCCAGAGCACATCCTGGGCTCTGCCACCCCAGGAATGCAGTCACTTGTAGGATTTAATATGGGAGGTGACAGGGAGGTGACAGGGACAGCATTTCCAGGGCTGCAGGGAGGAATGTCAGAGGCAGCTGGTGCAGGCACACACACACAGTGTGGCAGAGCTGGCAGATCAAACTGGACACCAGCCTGGGAGCTGCGAGACCCTGGACATGTCACTTCAGTTTTCTGTGCCTGTTTCCCACCTATAAGATGGAGATGAGATCCCTCCATGTGCTGGAAGAATAAATATCCTCACAAGCTGGTTTAAAAAGGTCCATTCTCCCGTGGAAGAATACTGGAAGAATAAATATCCTCACAAGCAAAGTGTTACAGCATGGCAGGGTCCAGTAACACCACTGGAGGAAGGAAGAATGTTTACTCAGTGCCAGAATCATGGAACATCCTGAGCTGGAAGGGACCCACAAGGATCATCAAAGTCCTACTCCTGGCCCTGCACACACAGAGACACAAATTGCAATTTTGGGGGTAGAAGCAGGATAAGGAAGGGCAGTGACTGCAGCAGTGCCCTGATGGTAAAACCTGGACTGGAACTAGGCACAGCAGCTGGTAAATTTTAATTTGGGGGTATTTGGGTCTGTCCTGGTGGAGGGCCACAGCCAGGCAGCACAGCTTTGATTTGCAGCACAGAATCCCAAAATGCAGCCGGCCAGGAGGGGATCACTCAGAAAAGGAACAAGTGTCCATGTTAACCTGAGGTAACCTCCCTGCAGGGCCAGGGGGCTGAGGCCAGGACAGGTGACACGGTGACACAGTGAGGGGCAGCAGCAGTGCCAGGTGCTGCCAGCTCCAGGCACATCCAGGGACCAGCAGGGAGCAGGGACACTCTGTGGAGTGAGGGCAGCCTCAGTCTGCACACAAACCAGAGCCAAGGGATCTGAGAGAAAACAGAGTTTAAACGACAGGAACACCCCAACACGATGGATCTACCTCAGAACTCAACGCCTTCCACTTGCCAGCCTTTAATCCTCTTGGAAAAGCATCTCAAGCTGCTCTGTCATCAGGTACCCCACAAATTCCCCACTTAATTCATCCCCAAAAACCCCACCTGCAGCCCCCAATCCAAGCAGGTTCTGCCTGTTGTGGCTGCAAGGAAACAAATGCACACACAGCTTAATGTGGCACTGTTAGAAACATTCCCTGTGCCTTCCACCAGCTGAATCCACTGCTGGCAGAGAAATGGCCACGATTTGCTGCTGGAGGAGCACACCCAGAGGAGCAGCTTCAGCATTGGTTAAAAATACACTGCTAGCTGAATTTGCTGCTGAGAAATCAATGGCCACGGTTTGCTGCAGCATCCCTACAAAAACAAACTGCACAAGGATGTGTCACTGATCCAGGGCTGCCCATCCAACACACAGAGCTGATTTCCTGCACAGAGCTGTTTTCCTGCACACAGTGCTCCCCAAACCCTGCCACCCCCCCCCAAATCCACCCCCTCCTCAGACAAAGGGAAAGGCTGAGCTGCTCCCCCTCCTGCAGCCTCCAAGGAAAAACCATTCCTTAGGGACACGTACCTGAGGCACATCCCAGCCAGGAGCCAGCACTGATCCCAGCACTGCCACATGCCAGGGGCTGTGGGTGACGTTCTGTGTATTCCAGAGGCAGGGATGCATGAGCTGCCTCGTGTGGAAGGCAGGCTGGAGCAGACTGCAGCACACACACACACACAGACACTCCCCAGAGAAAGGACTGGGGATTGTTTCCCTCTGGATCTGGCCTGGGAAGGGAGTGAGAACAGCTCTCCTCATGGTTTGGGCTCTGTGTTTTTGTAAATATGATGAGAACACATATTCGATGTGGGTGATAAGACTCAGGCAGCTGCAGCCTCCCTAAGATCTGCTCCAGTTTTAGCTCTGCCCTTGCATCCAATTTCACAGGAAGGCAGAGGGAAGGAGCCAGCAGAAATGCTGTCCAGCAAGGGATGCAGAATTCCACAGCTGGAATCAGTGGTTCCCTGCAGGCAACAGGCACTGCAGGCACAATCTGCACTCTGTCCAACACAGCTTTGCCCATGTTTTAAAGAGACAGAACTGGCCTGAACACACACACTGTCAAAATCAGGGCTTCACCTAGAGCTCAAAACAAACGGAACTTGACTCAGCTCTGGCAATGAATTGAGCCTTCAGGATTTCAGGAAATTAAATAAAGGATGCAGCACAGAATAAAGCCAGCCCTCTCTCCACTGCCTGGTAAATAACGTCTGTTCCACGCTAACACAGAATTCCAGCATCAGTCCAGGCAGATCTTTAGCTTAAAGCAGGAATTTTTACAGAGCCCAAATGGGTACAAGCTGCCAGGATTCCTCCCAAATAACCAGGTGCCAATAGCTTGCCAGGAGTTCCTTTACCTAACCACACACCTGGCTGTTTATCTGCCATGCCAGATGAATTTGGAATTGGACCATCCCCAGGACAAATCACAGAGGTTCCTTGCAAATCCAAAAGCAACACCCTGACACTCAAAACATTCACTGAATCCAAACATCAATCCAAATAAACAGTCACATTTAAATTAAATTAATAGCCATACTCCAGTTCTTAAACCTATGAAGTACCAAAAGAGCTTTGCTTTTACTTCCTCATGAAGTAGAACATTCCACATGTTCCTGGAGCAGCAAGCAGCCCAACACTCTCCAGGTCAAGCCCTGGCACCCAGATAAAAGTGAACAACAAGCACAGCAGCACAGGATAGTTCTGCACCAGGAATTGGAGTCCCTGGCAGGGAGCCCTCCCCGTGCTCTTTGGCAGAGTTCAAGTGTTGAACAGATCTGATCTGCAGGAACATGAGAATGGACCTTTTTAAACCAGACTTAGGGGGCAGGTGGGGGAGTCTCCCATTAAATTTACCCAAAAGTAAGAGATTTGTTATCTCTCAGTTAGAAGGATCAGGTAAGGGAGCACATGGGAGATGCTGTCACGCTGTGATATCTCAGCCAGGGAACCTGCAAAAATCTCCCAACAATTTAGAGAATTTAGAGAGGACCTTTCCTCTGTTAACTGAGGTTAAAGGGAGTAAAATAACACCAAAATAAGAATACAAATTCTGAGAGGCATGCAGAGGTATACAGGGTGTTTGTTCAGGGAAGGAAAGAGCTGCAATTCCCACGTTATCAGTACGACCAGGCACAGCCACGAGCCCAAACCATCTCCTTTTATTTCAACAGAGAGAGGAGGAAATCAACTTTTCACTCCAGGTGGATGAAGTTCATGGCCTTAAGCTGAATGAGGGCAGGTTAAGATTAGAAATTAGGCAGAAATTCTTCCCTGTGAGGGTGGTGAACACTTGGCACAGAGAAGCTGTGGCTGCCCCATCCCTGGAAGTGTCCCAGGCCAGGCTGGGATAGAGGAAGGTGTTCCTTCCTCACAAGTCACCCTGGACAGAACCTCCAGCACCACCTGCCAGCACAGGCAGAGCCAGAGGAGGATCAGACCCCACAGCAGGACCCTGCAGACAGCCTGGAACAGCAAGGACTCCATGCAGCAGAGGGGAAATCCTTGGTGGAGCAGCCCCAGAGGCAGCAGCAGCCCCACAGACCCCCCCAGCACATCTTCACCTCCCTGCCCACAGCTGGACTAAAACCACAGCAGCACCACCAATCTCACAGCATCAGTGCTCCACACTGCAACCTCCCAACCACAAACTGCTGGGCTGGACAGGAATTTTTTTACATTCAGAAGAGACTCAAAAGCATCTTTCATTCCATCCAGGACTCTGTGCAGTCACTCCAGGGCTGGTTTCTAGGCAGGCACCTTGTCCCAGTGCCAGGCTGGGCACACTAAACCATTACTGTCCAGGCTAAAATTGAGGCATTTGTCCAAATTTCCTTTAGCAGATGATTAGTTCTGCTTAAGCATCTCCACAACTTATTGAGACAATCCACTGAGAAGTCCAACCAGTGTTTTGAGCTGAACTCTGTGGGCTTCATATGAGGTAACAGCTGAACTCCATCCAAAAATTTGGCTTTCAGCTGATACAAGTGGATTGTCAGGTGACTCTGTGCACCCATGTCACTGCTTATGAAACCAAATACCAGAAGACATCCAGGTTTTGTTCTATTTTAAACAAGAATTTGATACAAGATACCGTCTCGGAAGCTAGAAATTAAATTTAGCAATAATCAACAACAATTTATTAAACAAAACAGACAGGCCCAAAGTACTTTCCAGGTGGCATTTATGGAGGAGTTACTTCATCTGCCACTAAAACTTCTGAAAGGGGCACAGCAACTCTGTAACAGCTCACTGCAAGGAGAACTGTATCCCAGCAGGACTGGTTGGAAGTGCTGATGGAAACTTTGGAACTTGGAGACAACACAGGCAGAAAAAATGAAAAAAAAAATGGCAGGCTTGGATTTATTATTTAAAGTGCAACATGCAACAAGGACCCTCTGAACACTCAGTCTGTGTGGTTACTGTCCCCACACACCAATTTTGAACTGCTGGTGATCCACACAGCAATTTAAAGTTCATTCTGAGCGTGGCTTTCTGAACCCTGCACAGCAGCTGGCATAACTGAAGGGCTCCATGGATCTCCAGGGGCAGGAGAGCCCACACTGCACAACCTGTCCCAGCAAAAGTGTCTTTAGCAACAGCACAAACACCTCCCAAGATCAGTAAGGTGCCCTCACAAACCCCTTGGCAGCTGAGTAAATCCTGCATTTTAATCAGAATTAAATGCTCCCTGAGAACTGCCCTGCAGCAAAGCCCCTCACCTCAAACATGAACCATCTCTATTTTAATCCTGTGGGAAAACCACCAGCAAATGAAAGTGTTTTGTCAACTTCTTCCAAGAGATATGCTCCCTTGGACCTGCACCTCGTGTCAAAGTGTACAGAACTGCCTGTGAATTTACCTTTGTCACTTTACAAAGTGTGATCACCAAAAGGAAGCTGGAAGCAAGAGCACCTCTGTTCCATTAACTGACTGCCACAGAGTGACTCCAGGCAAGCTGTTGAACTTGTCTTTGCTGTTGTCTTTGTCTCAGTTTCTCCATCCGTAAACACGATTTAGAAATCTCCTGATGAAAGGGACAACCATCCTGAAAAGTATTTCAACCCATCTGAGTTTATCTTGGAAAAACAGCCCATAATGCTGTAACTCTTTTTTTTTATTTGAATTGGCATTTCTCTCCAATTTAACTCAAAAGTCAAGAGCTCCCCAAAGGAACTGCCAAAGTAAGCAGGTTACAACAGAGGTGCCCAAGGTTGCACCTATTGCACTGAGGCTCTCAGCTGCCAGGCACTGTCCTAGGAGTTTCCTGCTCTGATATTGTCCATTTACACACTTGTGGTTAGGTGCTCATCCAATTCCTTCTGTTCCTAAGATATACATAGTCACAGTTTCCTGCTTCAGAATTACCTTTTGTGCTGCCAAATCGTTGCAACTGGCAGGCTCTGGGAAGGTAACCCTCTGTAAATTTGCTTTAAGGTTTTGCATCAGTTGTGCAAGTGCCAGCTGGCTGAACATGCCCAGCAGCCTGAGCACCACAGCTCTGTCAAGCACAGACCAATGTCCCCCCTCCTGCCACAACCTGGCAGTTTGGGACTCTGTGTTCCCAGAGGCTGCTCCCTGAAGTGGGAAGGGAACCACCAAAAAACAGGAGAGATTACAATTCCTTAACCTGCACAAGCAAAGAAACCAGTAAAACACAAGAACAAGGATTAGCTGGTTGTGTAAATATCTACCACTGGAATCAAACAATTCCTTCAAAAGCAACAAAGAGAAGGCAGTGAGGGATTGTCCAGGAAAAACTGGAGTGGGATTCACACTGTCCTGGGTGTTCCTGGAATGGGATGGCACAGGCAGAAAGAGAAGAACTCCTGGAACATGGCAAACAAATAAAGGATACATGGCAGAGTGAAGCAAGACTGACCAGGCACCGAGAAACTGATCTGAACATGGAAAGTGCTCAGAGTACCACAGGGAAAATCCAACAGGAATGCAAATCAGCAACACTAAAAAAGAAAGGGGCCTTTGGACAAGCAAACACCATCACCACAACCTCAAAAGCCCAGCTCATGGCTCATTCACAAAGAATCAGGAGTGGGGCAGCCCTGAGACCAACCCTGAGCTCAGGTAGCAGCAACCATGTTAAATTTTGGTTTATCACCACATTGCAGGACTTCAGTCTTTACTATAACCATCACAATTTTCCCTATCCAAACCAAAAAAATTCCAGTATGGAATGATCCTACCCATTGCCAATTCTTTGGCTACATTTAAAGCAGCAAATCCCATGCAAAGACAAAATAAGCAAACATTGTTCTTGCTCTCAACAAAGAGGGCCCAGAAAAACCACACACAAGTGAAAACTTCAAATATCTCAGTGAAGACACTTCCATTTTCTGAAAGCCAGGACAAGACAGGCAAGGTGCTTAAGGAATTTAGGCACAAATATTTCACTAAAACCAAAGGAAAACTTAAGGTTTTGATAGAGATAAACATACAAGAGGCAATTTAGAAACAAAACGCTGGAGCGTGCCTTGGCACAACAAAAACATTTGAAGCCAAACACGGGTATAAAGCTGAACCTTTGCATTAAAAAGCTGAACCTTTGGATTATCTTTGGAACTGACAGAGTAAAAAGATTGGAGAATTACTGATCCATACCTCATATGGCTGGCCAGGGCATCCTGAGTGTTGGGAAGCCCCAGGTCTGAGAGGGAATCAGAGCAGACAGACACAGGGGACAAAGACCTCTCCTTCTCCTCCAGCAGATCAATTTTCACCAAGGAGCTGGTCTCATCCTCTGAGTTATCCTCTGACACTGAGCCAATGATGAAGCGGGAGTGAGCATTCGTGTCCAGGGCTTTATTGGCTTCTGAAGATTCCTCCATGGCTCCCCCAAACTGGGCTCTCAACACTGGGAGGGGCAAAAGAAAGGAAAAAAAAAACCAAACCTGAGGTGAATAGCTGCCCTTGGAGGACAAAGAAGGGGACAAAGCAAGGTTCACAGATGGGAAATGCAATGTTAAAAGGTCAGAGCTGAATCCTGAGTCCAGGATCAAAAACAGTTCTGCTCTAAGCACTGACTTCTGTTTGCACAAGGACTTGGAAATTCACTGCAGAACCTCCCACCTCAGACAAAGCTGCAGGAGTCACTTAAAGGGAAAAAAAACACCAAAAAAACCCCACACACCAGACCCAAAACCTATAGACAAAGGCAGGGAACTCAGAGTATCACAAATCACAGGATCTGAGAATCCCTGACTGGTTTGGGTCTGAAGGAACCTTAAATCTCATCTCATCCCACTCCCTGCTATGGGCAGGGACACCCTCCACCAGTCCAGGCTGCTCCTGGCCTTGGACACTTCCAGGGATGGATCTGTTCCAGTATTCCGGCAGGGAATGAAAGCATTTTCTTAAAAATCAAAAAAATAATTTCAACTACGAAAGAGCCATGAGAGATGTGGAAAGCAAAGGAACACCCCAGAGCACAAAGGTGAGATGGGGAATAAACATTTGATACCCCCTGCTCTGCCTGACTGTGCTGCACTTCTGACAATTACACCCAGCTGGAAACACACCATTAGGAAATGAGGAATGCACTGACCTCTTGATATCCGTGCAATCTGAGCAGTGAGCCACTTCCAAAACGAACTGGAAAAGAAAAGAATTAGGAAGTAAACATGAGGGTTATAATGAAGCATATTCCACGTGTGTTTTCCTGTTTATATCATCAAAACCATCCTGAAAAAACCACAGGGACGCCACAGGGACTGGCTTGCTTGCTCCAGGTCCAGATTAAACCAGGAGCTAAACCTGCAGTGCCCAAGTCCAAGCTGTGGCACCTCCTGCTGGTCCATCCTTCTGGAATCTTCCAAGAGACCTGAGCATCCCACCTGCCAGTTTTGTTTCTAAAAGGAACAACGGGTTGTGTCAGCACTATCTGCTCATCTCAAACCTTTCCTGTCACCTTCTGCACCTGCTGGCTGATCCCAGCTGAATCCCAAGGAGTAAATCCCGGTGAAAACCTCCTCAGCCCTGCTAATTCCAGCCACGTTACGCCGAGCACAAGCAGACAGCGGCACAAAAACCTGGCCCGTGGTGTCACACAAATGGGACATGATGGGGCCTTTAATGAGGGCCCAGACAAGCACTCAGAGCCAGAGCAATCCCTAAACACCACACTCCTACTTCCCATCAGTAACTGAGATCTAAAAACTCATCCAACTGGCTCATGCACTTTTGCCATGAATGTACTTGGCTGAATTATTCAGATCAAATCCTGTGTTGACATCACTCCTCCCACGAACTCCAGTTGCCCTGGGGCCACGGGCATTTCATTTGACAGAGGCATCATTAACCATTTTGTAACTGAAAAGCCACAAATATCTGTCTGACATGGACATTAAAAGCACTAAAAAAACCGTTTTTAGAGGGTAGAGATGAGAAGAAGGGGAAACACGACCAGAAAGTTTCCCTGTCCACCTGTGATGTGCAAGCCAAACCATGCAGGGAGATTTCTTTACCTGAGCTGCTCAGACGGCACAAATCCAATTTTGTTTGTGCACACAAAGATGCAGACAGTATTTATGTGGATATTTATCCTGGCATCAGATCACTCCTAAAGATTTTCATCCAGACAGATTCACTGTTGGCACAACCACCAGTGCCAAAGAGGTTGGGATGCAGCCAAACTAGCTTCAATCTCACTTCATTGAAAAAAAAACTTTTCTAATTTCAATAACTAATATATTAATAAGCAAGTTTCAAGGATTTTTTTTCTTTTTTATGGAAGCAGAGGGACAGGAAGTGAAGTGTTTCACTCAAATATTCCATGAGAAACCATCCACCCAAGGCCAGGCACTGCCACACTCACACAACTTCACTCCAACACCTTGTTTGTCCAATTTAGCTCCAAAAAATCCAGTTGCTATCCATGAAACCCCACTCAGGTCCACTTCCCAAGGCACTTCCAAGTGCTGGGAGCCCAGTCCCAGAGCCAGGAGTTCCGCTGGGGTTGTGCAATCAGCATCGTGCTGGAGAGATAAGCTTGGCTTGTTCTCAGCACAACGAGAGTCCTCGTTCATATTTAAATTAATTTCAGCATTGTCTGGGGCTAAATTACACAGGGACTTTCTCAGAGATCTCCCCAAAGCCTGTGAATGCAATGCACAAGGCTGTTCACTGTGCACTGGTATATTGCATAAACATAAAGGTAAATTTCATATATATGTAACTATAGAGGTGAATTACGTATAAATATAGAGGTGTATTAGATACACAAAAATATACACATTATCTATACACATATAGAGGTATATTTTATAAATATACTTGTATTATCTATACACATATAGAGGTACATTTTATATATACAATCACAGATGTATATGTACACAAATAAAGGGGTGTGTTGTATATATACAAATAAAGGAGTGTATCATATATATATACAAATAAAGGGGTATATTTATGCACTTCTGGCTCTCTGAAATGCAATTGCCACAGTTTCATTTTTACACAAGCACCTCAAATTCAGCTGAGCACCAAGATAAATTCATGTGCCACGAACCACTGCACATGTACTGTTTGTCTCAATAATGCTGAATTAGACCCTACAACCCCAAATTATCCAATTTATTAAATGTGCACAGCCCCTACATTCCCTTCTGCAGGTGCCAACAGTCTGTCCAAAATTTAACTTCTGCAGAGACTGAGAAAAACCTGCAGTTTATGGAAGGATGAAGATTGAGAGCTCAATCCTGTGATGATGTAAGGACAGGTAACAGCACTGAGCCTGCTCACAGGCAGAAATACATTTAGGCACAGCCTGATCTACACAAACCGAGCCTTGCTGTGCTCCTTTCTCCCAGGGAAATCAGCTCCAGCTCTGCAGGTATCCAAGAATTTAACACCCAGATCATGTCTGTGCTACCAGCAATGAAAACTCTGCAGCCCAAACTCAGAAAGTGCCAGGTCTGGTTAAACCTGAGGTGAAACAAACCCCACTTCACTCCTCCACATTAGTCACATCTTTGGCTTGACAGTGAAATGCACTTGTAAGAATACCAGACTTCAGAAGTTTTATAACAGCTTCACTTAAAAACCACTTTCAACATTGTAAAATACGCCCAGGCATGAAACTTGGGCAATGACAGGTGGAAATTAAAGTTTTTCTCTAAACCAGCCCATTCCGAAGACAAATCCACAACTGAAGAAAACATCAGCATTTCAGTGGGCTCTTTCAAAGAACCAGAGTAACACTCCTACCATATTGATATGGCATATAAAAAGGAAATTAATAAAACTAGTTGTATTCAAATGTCTCCTGATTAAAGCCTGGGAAGCTGTGGCATTGCTGATCAATGTGAATCACTTTAAAGGGACTAAATGGATTTGTGCTCTCACAGCCCTACCTGGAGAAACACAGAAAACAACGGAGCAAAAAAGCCAAAACCAAATCAAAACAGAGTCGCTTCTCCTGACCACAGAAAAATCAGCAGCGTGCTCACCTATACCAGGGCTGGGGGGGCAGTTCCAGGTCGGGAGAGAAGGGATGGCTCCTGCACCAGAGGGTCCCCAGCTCTGAAGAGCCTCGGTGGCTCCCTGGCTGTGCTGTTTTAAGCACGGCAGTGCTGAGCCCAGCCCGGTGCCGGCCCCAGCTGAGCCTGACCCAGCTGAGCCTGCCCCCAGTTAATCATTGGGCATTGCTTCATTGCCGGCCCAAAACCTCCTGGCACACACCAAACACCTCCAGAGGCTCTGCAGGAAAGGCTCCTCACAAGCTCCATGTGCACTGCACTCGGGCTCCACAGCACAAGGAAGATCCAAAAGTGATGCAGAGTGTCCAAAGGAGGGACACGACGATGGGGAAGGGGCTGAGGGCACTGGGTTTGTTCAGCTGGAGGAGACTGAGGGGACACTCACCGGGGGCTGCAGCTCCGATTTCTGCTCCCTGTGACAAGGACGGGACCCGAAGGAACGGCTGGAGCTGAGCCAGGGCAGGGTTAGGCTGGGCATATAGGAGAAAAACAACTACCTAGAACTTTCCACCTGTGGATGTAGAATCACAGAATCATGGAATGTCCTGAGTTGGAAGGGACCCACAAGGATTATCCAGTCCAACTCCCAGCCCTGCATAGACACCCCAATAATCCCCCCCTGAGCATCCCTGGAGCAATGTCCAAACACTCCTGGAGCTCTGGCAGCCTCGGGGCTGTGCCCATTCCCTGGGGAGCCTGGGCAGTGCCCAGCACCCTCTGGGGAAAGAACTGCTTCCTCTTATCCAGCCAAAACCTCTAGAGAGACCAAAATAAGAGCCTGTATTTACAGCTATCCCAGTCAGCTAAAACACTTGAGACTGTCTGAATCCCACTGTCTTTGAGAGATTTTGGCATCACTTAAACAGTTTGCTGAATATTTCCTGCCTGCTAAACTGGAACAGACTCCACTCACGCTTCGGATACTTTCTAACACAGTATTTCTCACTTTAAACTTCTTCGAGAATATTTAGGAGAAGGGAGGGGCAGGAACAACAATTTGGTTTGCTCTGCCAATCTGCTTTTAAAACTTCACTGGTTTCGAGCATCTCAAGGCTGCTCTCAGCCTCTCGGCAGAACCAGACCCAAAACTGTTCCCCAGGATCCCGAAATCCCGCCAGGGCCAGCAGGAGGATGAGACGGAGGAGAGATGTCCCGGTGCTCCATCCCCCGGGGTGCTCGGTGCCGGACTCGCCGCCGCCCACGTGTTGATGGTTCAGGGTACGGGGGGAACCGGCGAGGCCACGGCAGCGATGGGACCGGCGGCACCGCGGGCGGCGCGGCCCGGACGGAGCGCGTGGAACCGGGAGGGAACCGGGAGGGAACGGGGAGGGAACCGGGCGGAGGCGGCTCCGGGCCGGGAGACCCCCGCCCGTGCCCGGCTCAGCTCGGCCCAGCGCTGCCCCGCTCAGCCCGAGCTGGCTCGGCTCGGCATGCCGCCATCTCCCGCCGGCACGGCCACCTCCCGCCGGCGCGGCGCCCGGCCAGATCCCGCCCGCCCGGCACGGCATGGCCCGGCCATCTCCCGCGGCACGACCGGGCCGGCCCCNCCCGAGCATCGCTCCTGGGAGGGAAGGCCGAGAGGGCTGGGCCTGCTCAGCCTCGACAAGAGGGGAGCGAAGGGACCTCGTCAATGCCCGTCGGTGTCTATGGGGAGGGTGCCAAGCTGGGCCGGGTTCTTCTCGGTGGTGCCCAGCAACAGCACAAGAGAAAACAGGCAGGAACTGATGCACACACAGTTCCACCTGAACGCCTTCTGTGCAGGTGATGGTGCACGGGAACAGAGACCAGGCAGGGGTTGGAGTGTCCTCACTGGAGATATTCCAGAATNGCGGCGGGGGCGGGGCCTGTGAGGCGATGCCCGTGGCCTGAGAGCCGGGCGGGGCTGAGGCCGGGCTCGAACCCGTGACCCCCGGGACCCCTCCGGGACCCCTCCGGGACCCGAGCATCGCTCCTGGGAGGGAAGGCCGAGAGGGCTGGGCCTGCTCAGCCTCGACAAGAGGGGAGCGAAGGGACCTCGTCAATGCCCGTCGGTGTCTATGGGGAGGGTGCCAAGCTGGGCCGGGTTCTTCTCGGTGGTGCCCAGCAACAGCACAAGAGAAAACAGGCAGGAACTGATGCACACACAGTTCCACCTGAACGCCTTCTGTGCAGGTGATGGTGCACGGGAACAGAGACCAGGCAGGGGTTGGAGTGTCCTCACTGGAGATATTCCAGAATGGTCTATGCCGTCTGCTCTGCCATGACCCTCCTTCAGCAGGGAGGTGGGAGCAGGTGACCCCTGTGATCCCCCTGACCCATCCTGTGAGTGTGGGAGCAGGTGACCCCTGTGTCCCATCCTGTGAGTGTGGGAGGAGGTGACCCCTGTGTCCCATCTGTGAGTGTGGGAGCAGGTGACCCCTGTGTCCCATCCGTGAGTGTGGGAGCAGGAGATCCCAGCCCAGCCCCTGCGCACGAGGTCCCCGCATGGCTCGGGGACACTGCCCTGTCCCTGCTTGGCACAGGCAGGGAGGGCAGAGCTGATAACAGGTGCTGAGGACACGGTGAAGCAGGGCCAGGCGCTGCCAATGCCTCTCCTGCTTGTCTTTGACCTTCAGCTGCTTGTTCTGCCCACGGACAATGGTTTAAAGAACTACCCCTCTTCCTTTTTTTCACATTTTCACATTTCTGTGGCATTACAGGGTTGCTGGAATTCAAGTGGAATGAGTAACACGAGTTTAAATCCTAATGCTGCTGGATCTGGTGATCTGTGCACGCTGATCCTGCCAGAGGTGCCAGGGACCCCAAGGATCTGCACAGAACTGGGGACAGAGAGTTGCTCCTGTTCCAAACCACAGATAATTTCCACCAAGGCAGTGGTTAGAAGGTGTGAGACTCTGCAGGAAACTACACTGACCTAGGAACACATGGTGGGATGGGTGCCCACTGCAGGCAAGAATTACCCAGCCAGAAAATCTGATTTGGGACTTTGCAGTTAATAAAATTACTGGGTGAGCAGACCATATTTTCACATCTGCTTGGACTAAATCTGGGAAAATTGGGCATGGACACTTTTACTTATACATCTGTAGACATAAATACATAGATATATATGTGTGTTTTACATAAATAATCTTCTTCTGATTAAGTATTTAATGAAGGAGCTAAAGAGAAGAGTTTTGGTGTTAGTTAATCATCTCCAGTGTTAAACCCCAACTCCTGCAGAAGTGAGGGGGAGTGCTTGGCTTGCTGAGGGGTTGGTCCCAAATCACTGATAATAACTATATACAGAACTTACAAAACCAGGAGATTACGACAGGTGCTGAGTTCATCCTGGCTGCTGCTCCCAGAGCTCCAGGCCTGCTAAAACCTGCACCTGCACTCTGCCTGTCTGCCCAGCCCAGCATCTATCCAGGTACAAACACTGTCCAAACACTGCTGGGGGAGGCATTGCTTCATACACTGAAATCCTGCAGCAACTCTTCCACTCAAGGGCAAAGAGAGGCATGAACACGTGGAAAAGAGCAAGTTAGACACATCAACCTTAAAACCCAGCATGGATTTGGAATGAGTTTGTTTTGGGCTGTGAAGAGGGTGAAGGGTCTGGTGGGGAAGGCATGTGAGGAGAGGCTGGGGGCACTTGGAATGATCAGCTGGAGGAAAGTGAGGGCTGATCCTTGTGGGTCCCTTCCAGCTCAGGAGATTCCAGGATTCCATGAAATTAAATTCCTAACAGTGGTGGAGTCCCCATTCCTGAAGCTGGCCAAGGATGTGGGACTCAGTGCCCTGGGCTGGTGACAACCAGGTTGGACTCGACTAAATTATTCTGGGATTCAAGTTTGGGCAGGAATAATCTGTGTTTTAATTGTTTCAGACACACTTTCCAATGTGATTGTCCAAAAGGTTCAGACACACTTTCCAACAGTTTGCTTCAAAATTTTTGAATCATAACCACGTTCTGCTTTGGAGGAGGGGTGGTAAATGCACATCCTTTTCCAAAACTGGACACAGTTATTCCCTCTCATTCCACGACTGCCAAGCATGTGCACTGCGAACTCATGCCACTCTGTTTCCTAAAAAAAAAACAAAAAACAAAAAGGAAGTTTAGCTTTAGTAAATAAACTCCAAAGAATACAGAATTTTTACCTTTTGTGACGCCAAGGGCTGGTTCCACCTCTCCTGACCAGGCTCTGATGACACCCCCAGTGCAAACACAGGACAGATCAACCCGGGTGAGGGGGTCGGTGACACTGCCAGCCTGGCACCACTCATGCCCTGGCAGCCAAGGAGCAGAGAGAAAGGTCACATCACTTTTTAAAGCAAAATATTGACACACCAGCCTTCGAGGCTCCATCTGCTGTTGTTTTAAACATAAACATCTTAATTTAAATAATATCAACGCTTATGAGAAAGTTTTGTGGATCCTCTGGAGCCTCGGCCACTTGAAGTGTCAGCGGTTATTAGGGATTGAACAGAAATATTTCATCCTTCCATGCTCGGGGACACACACGTGTGGTTACTGAGCACTCCAAAGCCCGAAGCTCTGGAGGAAAAAGTGATTTCCATCGCCACCGTGTGTCCGAGGCAGAAAACGCCGATGCCACAAAAAACTCCTCCCAAGACCGTGGAGAAATCCCACCAGGACTTCGTGATTCGCCTGCAGGGAGAGGCCCGATAATGCTCCCACTGATTTCTCTGTGTGTGGCCTCTGGGTTTGCTGCCTCAAAACTGTTGTGTTTTACCTGGGGGCTGCAGGTGAGCACAAATTATCAGCAAATCATTTCAAATAGCAAATGAAAATGACCTAATTCGCTAAACCTCCGAGCAGCAGCATGTGAGCACTT
The DNA here is from genome assembly GCA_013397075.1 of Rhabdornis inornatus. Taxonomy (NCBI): domain Eukaryota; kingdom Metazoa; phylum Chordata; class Aves; order Passeriformes; family Rhabdornithidae; genus Rhabdornis; species Rhabdornis inornatus. Next base: position 647,748 of record VWZS01009079.1, read on the forward strand.
AATTCATCCCAAAGTATCCACCTGGATCTTCTTGGAGTGCAACTGGAGTGACAAACGTGCTTGGAGAGAGGTTGGGAATTGAGCTGAGACCCTTTGGAGCTGTTCCACACTTGTCACCGAGCAGCCACGGGATGGTGGCACCTTCAGGCCTCTGCTAAGTTGGAAATCACTGGAGCAGACTTCAGAAAAAAAGCCTTTTCCTGTCACTGCTCCCTCCAGGAGCCATCAGGGGTCTGTGGCTTCAGCTCAGGTCAGCCAGGAGATGTTGTGTCACTAAAATACCACTCTGAAAAACCTGTAAGACTCCACGGATTTTTAACGCTCCTCATGAATATTTTTCCATTCCCATGCCAGAGGTGTAACAGGAAGACCCTCAACACTGAAATATCCAAAGTCCACAGAAAGCTGCAGGCTTCAGGACAGCATTTTTACCTTTCAGATGCATCCTCTTTCCTGGGAACAGCAGGAACCAGCTGCTGAGAAGACTCCCATATGCTGATTCCTTCCATTAACTACCCAGAGTCCTAATTCCAGATGCAGGAAAAACCTGTTAGCAGAAGCAATAAATATTTCATTGACATTCCAGACTTTGCCTCTCCCAAATTCTTAATTTTTTCCCATAATTTTTCACACGCGCTGGCAGCCTGGGCAAAAGGAAAAGAAAATAATTGCCAGTATTTTTAACCTTGTTGGTAAGGAGCAGAGATGGACAAGGAGGAATGGCTTCAGACTGCCAGAGAGCATGGTTAGATGGAATATTGGGAAGGAATTCTGCCCTGTGAGGGTGGGGAGGCTCTGGAACAGATTCCACATCCCTGGAAGTGTCCAAGGCCAGGCTGGACAAGCTGGGACAGTGGAAGGTGTCCCTGCCCATAGCAGGGCGTGTGACTGGGTGATCCTTAAGGTTCCTTCCCACCCAAAGCACTCTGGCATTCTCTCTCGCTGCATCCTGTTCTAACCCTCACAAGTCCGGTTCCTCCCGTACCTGCTCCACAGGGCCATGGGAGGCCGCTGGAAAGAGCACTGGAGAGCCCTTTCCCCACGAAAACCTTCCCTCTTCCCCCTGAGGAGCTGCAGGACGCGCCCGAAGGCCGAGCACCGTCAGGAGCCGGGGGAAAGCTGCTCCGGTGACTGCGGGGGCTCTCCCGAGCAGTCACAGAGACCCTGGCGCCATCGAGGGCTTCTCCCCGCGGGACACCCGGCTGGCACGGCCTGTACCTCCACCCCTGCCCCTGTGTGACCCCGGGACCGTCCCGGGACCGCAGGCCGGGCCCGGCGCCCTCAGGC